>CM076582.1:199355693-199955693 GCA_034641835.2 Pinus albicaulis
ATAGAGTGGTGTGTTTGGTCTCAACCTAGTCTCCTAAATTGAGCTCATTTAATTGTCAACCAGGGTCAGTAAACTGCTGAAGTGTGGTGCACTATATGTGCCTAAGTAACCTCTTCCTACTTCGTTGTGTTTAGTGTTTTCTGATGTTTTTGGTTTTATGGTTTTGTTTTGAAAAGGAAAAGAACTAAGTGCTAAATGAAGGGAAACTATTGGTCAAAACAGAGTGAAGCCTAAACTATGATGGTAAATAAATGCAAATGCTGAAACAAAACAGAGTCTAACTATGACTAGCAACCAACAAATACAAAGCTTGATAATGACTTTATTGTAAACTCACAACATGAAATTGAAATGGACCTGAGAAAATGAACAAGCTAAGTGTAAATGAAATTTTCTCCTAAATAAACAATCAACTCACAATATTACAAAAATCTAAATTATCCTATGATGTTGAAGTTATTCTATTTTGCAACTTGACTTATCACTACTAAGCCTTATTCAGAAATTTAGAGATTTTCTAGAATAATGTTTGGGAAAAAGGCTATTGGTGAATTTGTAAAAGATTTGCAGAATAATCAAAGCCTTAAACTGATATTACTGACCTCTGTTCATGTGATGATATATTAATAAAAATTCAAAACAAAAGTAAGTTGTGAATAATGAAGGCCGAGAGACTAATTTTGACAACTAGAACTACTTAAAATACAATGGATAACATCAAGCTAGAATGCTATCTATCAATATTAAAGGACAATGATTACAACTAAATTAGAATGTCATTAATCTACTTGAAACCAAATGAACTAAAACTAAACTAAAGAAAGTCATTATCAAACTGAAAATGAAATAACAGAACTGAACCACATGCATTCTAACTCCGGAGTATTAAACCACAGTGCAACTAATTGTAATATGTAATGTAAATGAACGTGGAAAACATGAATTTGATAAAACTATTGAAATTGGAAATTGAAAACGAAATCAAGCTAACGCTACTTATCTAAACTGTGAAAACAGAGCTAAAATACTTATCTAAATTATAAAAACATAGCTGCACAGGAGGTAGGGGCCCTCCACCACCTGGTAGCATGCAATCTTACTCAAAATTGACTCAGCTCATGCAGCAGAATGATGTCTTTTTCATTAAAGGAGAAAAATACTTAAAACAGAGTATTCACGGTTGGCAGCAAAAGCCAAAATCTAACTAAGATTTAACCAGCGTTGCTTGGTCTCCCAAGTCATATTTATAATGAAATTACGTAACAGAACTGGAGAAAATAAAGGGATAAGTTTCTTTCTACTTCTAATCAAATTGAAACTCTTATTGACAGCCTCGTTCTTCATTGCGGACACCTGTAGAATCCGTGTTTTAATAGGAGACTGCCTCTTAGTTTGGGTGTCCCACGTGCATAACCACTTAAATATTTTTTCTCAGACTTTGTGGAGAGCAACGAATGATGTGGATGAGGTAAGGAATCTGCCCATATTCATTTTTCCTTCAGACGACACCTGGAACCCACTCAAACTGTAAAACAATAGCGGAATGCGGGATCAGCTACGGAATGCGCAGTCAGCTACGGAATGCCTGTATTTTGTAGCTATTTTGCAGAAAATTGTTAAAATAGAAAAAATCATGAAAATACAACATGTTAATCAATTGCAGTAACCTTTAAGCAATCCTAATCATTCTTCATTGATTTTAGGCTTATGAAGTGATAAAAGAATGATGAAATGAAGTGAAGGTTTGTAAAAGAGAAGGCAATTCTAAGGCTCAACGTACCCCCACTGCAAGACTATTGCATGTCCTCATGCAATTTCATCAAAACTTATTCCATGTGCTTTAAATCCTCTATTAGAACATCCAACCTTATCTTTCTTCTTCTTTTGGCCCTAATCTATTTTCTAATCTCTATTAACTTTTCAGAGATTAGTTCTTCATCTTCCTTTTGTAGTGGAGTGTCAAATTTATTTTCAATATCCATGTCAGTTTCTCTTCTTCAGCTCCATCAAAATATTTGACAAAAGATTTTGTAATCTCCTTATGGAAGCCATCAAATTTCTCTATAAAATTTAGCCTCCCTTCTTATTGTAGTAGCTCCTTGACTTGTGGATATCCTTCCAAATACTTGACTTCAATTGATTGTGTCCTGAAAATTAGCCACATTCCTCCTTTGTACAGATTATCTTCCTTTCAGAATTACTTTTCTATGCTTGAAGCTAGATTGACTACAAAGTCTAATAATTTATTTTGAAACTGTATCTCTGTGTTTGAAGATGGATTAGTTGAAGAATGATGCTTCACCCTTAGAATTACCTTTCTGCACTTAGAGATGGATTGGCTACAAAGTGTAATGGAAGTGAATGGATGGAGGTGATTAAGCTATAAGGAAAAATGAAGTGGCTATGGATCTGATGGAGAATTTATGATGACCTTGTAGTGAGATATGGTATGTTGGATAAGGTATATGGCTAATCAATTCGAATGATAGGTTGTTTAGGAAACACATGATTATACACATTGTATCTATTTCATGTTTTAACTTTTTTCTATTAAAATAATTTTCACAATTTACCTCAGAATTTTGACCTTGTTAATTGCTTTTCTTGATGTTGTTCCTTTGGTCCTCTTTGAGCTTGTAATCATCATCTCTTTGTAGGCTGTACAATTATGTCAGAACTGCTGAATAAGATGTGGCTGCAACATGCAATCTGTAAAAAGAAATGAAGTATGAATATGGAAGATGGATGTGAAAGTGGAATGGACTTGTGAAATGAGATTAAAATGGCGTGATATGGAGTGAAAGTGGAATGGACTTGTGAAATGAAATGAAAATGGCGTGAGATGGAGTGAAAATGGAGTGAGATGGAGTGGAATTGTAGAATGAAATGAATTTTGGAATTTCTCTCAAATGGTACATCAGACTTCCCTGAAATTTTCTGAGGTTGTCACCAATATTATTATGCATTTTTCGACGAAAAATCTCTGCCATTGGTTACACGGATCTCCCGGAAGATGAGAAATGGCTGTAGGTGAAAGTGGCCACTTTCTTGAAAAACACACACTAAAATTTTCTGAAATTTTCTATGTTTATTCACCCTTCCTCAATGCATTTACCATAAAAATTTCAGGACCAACGGATGCACGGTTTGAAAGTTATGATAAAATCAATTTTTGCCCTGTTTCACCCTTCATTTTGCCCAATGTTGCAACAAAAAAGTACACCACGGACTCATTTTAAGGCCAAATTGAGTGATTCCAAAGGGAAAATGTGTATTTTTACCTTCTCTGCTGCCACATGCTTCTATAATTTCATTTTGATGAAGAAAAGGTGCTACTTTGCAAAAACACTCAAATATGTCCTATTCTATCCATAATGCTGAAAAATGAAAATCTGCCTGAAAAACCCTTCTGAAATGCCCTTGAAAATTGCTTTTTTCCAAATTTTGTCCGCGCTTTACTCAATTTATCATATTCTGAGAAAACCCAGAAGCTCAGAATTTTTTATTTCTGCTCCAATCTCTCGCAACATTTGCACCAAAACTGCCTTCTGGTAAAAGTTGAAAAAAAAAAAAAAAACAGGCTGCTACGACAATGGCTGCAGAAACTATCACTTTCCGTAGCTGTTATTAAATTGACAAGAAGATGAACATGTTGCTACAAGAAACTAATAAAATGTACTGCTGCAAGTTGTGTTGATTCCATAAAACCATTAGTCTTCATCAAAGCCAACATTCATGGTACAATTCTTACCATGTGAATAGATGTGTCGAAGTCGAGCATGGGAAGAAATCATTGGATTACCGATCAATAATGAAAATCGTTAACCAATGTGAGAAAACTTACCGATAATGTAAATGAGTGTCAAGGTACCTCAGTGCATCTTGACAGGGACGAATGAATGTGTCGAAGTCGAGTCGCCTGCAAGATTTGACAATCAAGAGACATTGTTGTATTCCCATTGTTATCAACGAGGAGGCTTTCCATTTATGAATGCAAGCTCCAAGGTACTTCAAATAATCTCTAATCTTGATCCCAGATAAAGTGTTGAGGTCGATGGGACAAGATCTGTTGGAAGGTGGACCTTAAGGAATTCCACATCATCCAACTCGAGCATAGAACCAAGAATGATTTGAAGAACCATGAAAGATTGAAACCATCATGAAATTGCAGAACTTATTGTAAACTTTGCCCGCCAGTTGCCTGGTTTTCAAACAAAGCTCATGTCCAATTGCGCCAGCAAGCTGGTTTTCACAATAGGACTTATTTTTCTCTTTACTTTTTTTTTTTCTTTTTTTCTTTTTTCCTTTTTTTTTTCTTTTTTTTTTATGTCCTACTCTACTTGAAAAAGAAAATCTTGTTCAAGTATATGAGTACTTCCAATGGAACCATGTCTGTAACAAGATGATAGATAAACTCATATGCAGGTTTGAAAGACACTCTTTGATATGTACCTGTATATGAGATGTCAACTGTCTTGATTTAGATGATGTCAGAAGATATTGAATAATTGAGCATTGGAATCCAATGACTGAATTGAACCAAGATTCAATGTAATCTTGTCTTCCTTGTGTTTCCTCTATCATGAAATGCAAGTCTTCGGAGATATGATCTTCATTCATAGAATCTAGTGATAGGCATGCATGAGACTTTTCAATCTCTGGTTCCAATATTTCCTCTTTATCAATAGAAATTCCTGATTCTTGGACCTTATCTGAGTCTTCTTCTTCTGGTTGTTGTTCTTCAATGACAGCTGGTGAATCATTTTGCAATACCTCAGAATTGTAAGTTGATTGAGGTGTTTTATTGTTGGGGATATGAAATGGTTATGGAGGTAGTGGAGTGGGGAATATTTGGGGTGTTTGTGTGGATGGTAATGGAAAAGGTTGAATTGAGGTCAAATGAGGGTGATTTTGATGTTGTGGTGGAGACAAATGGTATGGATAACATTGATCATGGTATTGAGGATAGAGAGGAAAAGATTGAGGAGAAAGTGGATTTCCTTTGTATGGCCTTTGCCAACTTTGTTGCCAACATTGGTTTTGAGGTTGGAATTGAGATGGCCAAGGTTTCCAAAGTTGGTTTTGAGGTTGGGATTGAGATGGCCAAGGTTTCCAAAGTTGGTTTTGAGGTTGGGATTGAGATGGCCAAGATTGCCAAGGCAAGGGTGTTTTCCAATTACCTTGAGATTGTTGTGCATAACCTTGATACTGTGCATAAGGATATTGCATCATATTGGGTTGATGAGGCTGCCATAGTCCTTTTGGAGCTACATAAAAAAGTTTCTCTTGTGCTTGATTTGCTCCATTATTCTTTTGGTAAATTTCCTTCAACCCTGGTAATGATGGGCAATCTTCAGTAGTATGTGATCCTGCACAAATTTTACACATTTTAATGTTATCAAGTGGACATTCATGCAAAGCATGTTTCTTTCTACACTTAAGGAAAAATATAAATGAAGCAACTTTTTGCTTGTTTTGCATTCTTAGCATGTCAGTTTGTTCATTTAAATTACCAAGAATGTTTAGCAAATTGTTAGGTTAAGTTTGACTTACCAATCCTGATGCTGACTTAATTTTTCCATAAATGGATCTTGAGGGGACCTTACACACTTTTCTTTTCCTCTTGATATGTTCTTGCATATTTCACAAATTTCTTGAAATGACAATCGATAAACATCTCCTTTTCCCACAAGATTAAGAAGATCAATCCATTCATCCTTTATAGCATTTAGTAGGAGAGTTTTTAATGCATCTGATCCGAAATTATGCAATTTAGATCTTTTGATATTATAAGTAAATCTCTCTACTAAATCTTCTAGGCTTTCATCCTCTTTTTGGTTCATGTTAAAGACTTCATTTCTAAGGTCATGGTGCATGCAATAACCTTTATATTTTTCCAAAAATACTCTTTTCATATCATCCCATGTCCTTATAGAATTTGTTCCTAAAGTCATGAACCATCTAAGAGCTCTATCTTTCAATGTTGCCGGAAACAAATTCAATTTTTGCATGTGCAATGAGTAGCCATAAGATCTACAAATTATTTCAAATTCAAAAAGAAAAGTTTTTGGGTCTTCTGATCTCATACCTTTGAAATTAGGAAGTACAGATGGATGGATGTTCTTCATTTGAATGTTGATATCAGTTTCTTGAATAGGAAATCCAAAAGGATCTTCCTCATTGTCATCATCTCCATCCATTTCTTCAACCTCCTTTGTCACCTCTTCTTCTACTTGCAATATGAATTCATGATGTGGATGTGTGGCTCTTACTGCACCGCATGATATAGTGGATGTGGTAGGTAATTGAAGTTTTTGTTTTTTTTTTTTTTTTTGGATGTAAGAAATAAGGTTACCTAGTTACACTTCCCCGGCAACGGCGCCAAAATGTTTGGTCTCAACCTAGTCTCCTAAATTGAGCTCATTTAATTGTCAACTAGGGTCAGTAAACTGCTGAAGTGTGGTGCACTATATGTGCCTAAGTAACCTCTTCCTACTTCTTTGTGTTTAGTGTTTTCTGATGTTTTTGGTTTTATGGTTTTATTTTGAAAAGGAAAAGAACTAAGTGCTAACTGAAGGGAAAATATTGGTCAAAACAGAGTGAAGCCTAAACTATGATGGTAAATAAATGCAAATGCTGAAACAAAACAGAGTCTAACTATGACTAGCAACCAACAAATACAAAGCTTGATAATGACTCTATTGTAAACTCACAACATGAAATTGAAATGGACCTGATAAAATGAACAAGCTAAGTGTAAATGAAATTTTCTCCTAAATAAACAATCAACTCACAATATTACAAAAATCTAAATTATCCTATGATGCTGAAGTTATTCTATTCTGCAACTTGACTTATCACTACTAAGCCTTATTCATAAATTTAGAGATTTTCTAGAATAATGTTTGGGAAAAAGGCTATTGGTGAATTTGTAAAAGATTTGCAGAATAATCAAAGCCTTAAACTGATATTACTGACCTCTGTTCATGTGATGATATATTAATAAAAATTCAGAACAAAAGTAAGTTGTGAATAATGAAGGCCGAGAGACTAATTTTGACAACTAGAACTACTTAAAATACAATGGAAAACATCAAGCTAGAACGCTATCTATCAATATTAAAGGACAATGATTACAACTAAATTAGAATGTCATTAATCTACTTGAAACAAAATGAATTAAAACTAAACTAAAGAAATTCATTATCAAACTGAAAATGAAATAACAGAACTGAACCACATGCATTCTAACTCCGGAGTATTAAACCACAGTGCAACTAACTGTAATATGTAATGTAAATGAACGTGGAAAACATGAAGTTGATAAAACTATTGAAATTGGAAATTGAAAACGTAATCAAGCTAACGCTACTTATCTAAATCATCTGAACGGAGCTTCTCGGGCAGTAGGGGCCCTCTACTGCCAGATTAGCTTGCAAATCCACTTAACTTTGACTCAGCTCTTGCACTAAAACGATACTGCTTCCATTAAAGGAGAAAAAGACTGGAAAACAGAGTATTCATGGTTCTGAAATTTAGCAGCAAAATCCAAAATCTAACTAAGATCTAACCTCTTTCTCTCGGTTCCCCAAGCATATTAATAGCAAATTTACATAACGGAACTGGAGAAAATAAAGGGATAAGTGTCTTTCTACTTCTAATCAAATTGAAATTCTTATTGACAGCATCGTTCTTCATTGCGGACACCTGTAGAATCTGTGTTTTAATAGGAGACTGCCTCTTAGTTTCGGTGTCCCACGTGCATAACCACTTAGATATTTTTGCTCACACTTTGTGGAGAGCAACGAATGATGTGGATGAGGTAAGGGATTTGCCCATATGCGTTTTTCCTTCATATGACACCTGAAACCCATTAAAACTGTAAAACGGCCGCGGAATGCGGGATCAGCTACGGAATGCACGGTCAGCTACGGAATGCCTGTATTCTGTAGCTATTTTGCAGAAAATTGTTAAAATAGCAAAAATCATGAAAATACAATATGTTAATCAATTTCATGTAACCTTTAAACAATCCTAATAATTCTTCATTGATTTTAGGCTTATGAAGTGATAAAAGAATGATGAAATGAAGTGAAGGTTTGTAAAAGAGAAGGCAATTCTAGGGCTCAACATGGTGTATGGTGACTTTGGTGGTAACAAGTGTGTGACTCTATAGATGATCAAGTGCAATGTGTGAAGGTTTTAACACATGAGCGGAAAGTGAGTGAACCCCTTACCATACTATAATATTATGCAGCTTGAAAGGAACACATGAGAATAAAGACATTACAAGTTAATCATGATGGAAATATAAAACAACACACATTCAAAAATATTCATACTCATGCAAAAGAAATAGATCATAAGCATTATCATAAGTTAAACAATATACATTGCAAACAAAACAAGAATAGCCTGACTATATTAACAACATATGAATGAAAACGTGTTGGCTATGAGCTTTTATTAAAGTGAAAGTTCCAATCATACATATACCATTGATAAACCACTAGCCCCAATAGTGGAACATGAAGTCAACACCAGCTCCTCCAAAGAAAGATACTCCCTCTATGCTATAGAGAAGCGAAGGCTCTCAAAAAATTCCAAAGTTCATGATTCTAAGCCTAAGCCTAGCCAAACTCTTGGCTCCCAAAAGCCATTTACATGGGTTATCGGTATATATTTATAACGAAAGGGTTGAATGTTCAACTTTCCTTCGTGACTCATGGACTTCCCTCATGACTCTTCAACTTCTTTACAAATGAATTTTCACATTCCATAATTCACACTTGGAATTCCACTTATAATTATTTACAAAAGAGTATTACAATATACTCATACCCATATACAAAAAAATTAGGTAGGGCCAACTATACACCCTGATAAGAGAAAACAGGTTAAGCTTGAGTTTGGGTAAGCTTCAACTCAACAACTTCAACTCGTTTTTCCTCGATAACGTAATTATGCAAAGCTTTGTACTGTGTGATGAGTCCCTCAAACTCTGTGATGGTGTAAGGGAGGAAGCAGACTCTAGCCTCCATTGCATCTGAGTACATTGATTTGGAATTATTTTTTGCTTCCTTGTTTAGAAATACAAACATAGTGTTGGTTTGGATAGGACCACCAATGTACTTTTGCATATTTTTCTTATTCACTTCAAGATCTTCCCTGGCGGCAGTCTGTCTACACTGCTCCAAGTATTCTTCAATATCCTGTATGACATGATTCATACATTTGGCTTTAGTTAGTGAGCCAACTGATGGCATATTGTGCAATTTCACCAAGAAATACACGCTATCATATAACTATGCATACAAGGCCTAAATGTTTACAATGAATAAGGTGATTTGTTTGTTATTCTCAATGAGGATCTGAAGCTTCACTTTCTCCAACTCTGCCTCTTTCCTTCTTTGATTTCCCAATTCAAGTGGAGCCCCTTTCTATCACATTTACCATTAATGCACAGAAACAATGGATGAATTTACAACTTTAAGAGCTTTAACATGATCTTTACACTTCTGTTGCAAGTTGTGCAAGTGGGAAACTTCCTTATGCATGGGAAAAAGCTCCTCATAAACATTTCGTATGGTCTCTCCCAATGTCTATACTTCGTCGGGTATCGTCACCTTCAATTCTTCCATATAGACTAGTGTGGAAGTAGTGTTTTAAGCCTCTGCTCGGAGTTGTTCAACCGCTTTCCTATCATCGTGCAAGTTCTTTTCCAACTGTTTGTTGGCAACTATGAGATACGTAATGTTTGACTTTGTTGCACCTGTGAAGGCCAAGTTCGTTGTGTAAATGGCATTGTGATTCTTTCTAGTGTCTAGCATAATCACCCTTTCTCTGTTAAATGCACTAGAGATGTGAGGTTTCCTGGAAAAATGTTTCTTTCGTGCTTGTGCAATATTTTTCTGAATCTTCTCATAAGTCAGATTGTATGTGTCCATAACTGGACCTTCATCAAGAGGCATAATTTCCTCTCCCTCTCTTGGAGCTTGTTGTACTAGAGGAGGGGGAGACTGGATGGTGACCTGTCGTTTGTTGGCATCAGGTCGAAATCTTGGTTTTTTGTCTCTAGTTCCACCTCTATATCTTTAATCAAAATCAAATCTTTAATTGCTTAAGAAATCTCCTTTTCCTGTAATTGTTCCCTCTCCTCTCCTCATAGTCGGTTATTCTCTTCGTCGTTGACTTATTTATGTTTGGATTATTATTCTTCTAATATTCATCTTTATTTGTTTCTTTCTTTTACGTTCTTTCCTCCAGTATCCTCTACTCTTATTCTTTCTTCTGCTTATGTTCTTGTTCATGCATCTTTTGTTTCCTCCTTGACTCTAAAACTAAGTCTACTCTAAAAATTATTGGATACGCTTTCATATTGTGACTCCCCATTGGCTAACTTCAACATTCCTCTTACCTTTTCCATGCACTTTATTGCGACCTTTCGCCGATACTGCTTTTGGAGTGACTTCTTTCTGTGGAGTTACTTGTGAAGTTCCTACAAAAATGGTCGGCTCGCAGGACTTCCTGTAATTTTAAACATTCTTCCATGGGTCCTCCTCTACCCTGTAGAATGTCTCACTTAGCCACTAGAAATGAATCCCCTCACAATGGTCACTACAAACATTATGGGGATCATACAAATTGAATTTTGGAGTATCGAACGCAAATTTATGTATCACCTTTACTTCGATGTCCACGATTTTAAGGTTCTTGATCTTGTACAGTCCAATTAGCATAGGAAGAGTTGGCCAAGGTAATTTATTCTCACTATGAAAATATGCTTACAACCTTATGGAGATATGATACATGATTTCCTGCACTTTGAGGGGAGTTCCATTCAGTGAGGCAAACCAATCTGTTATCTCGGATCTATTTCCCCGTGTGACATGAAAGGTGGATCTTCCTCAAAGATAAACTTGTATAATAGAATGAGGGACTTTTCAATTAAATTTTCTATTAATCCTTTATGGCTACACTCTGAAAAAATTGTATAGTAGATGTGGATGATAGGCTCTCATGGTTTCCATTTCCAATTCATGCCAGGGAATTAATTGTGAGGAAAAATAGCATCTGGTAGATAGGTAGACATGTAAAATATATATTTCTCACCCTTGGGAGGATTCAGGGCATTGGAAACATGGATGCCTAGTTATTGAGCCAACAAGTCTGACAAATTTAATGGTTTCCCTTCATTCACAACCTGGTTCAGTAAGAATCCCCACCCATCAGGGAAGGTGTCATTGATCCGTTGACTGTCTGGATTGTGTAATTATGACCCTGAAGGTTGGCCTACCTTCAAATCTTACACAGTTTCTTGAGGCAAGCCTATAAATTTTCCAAGGTCAAGTCAAGTGTTAGATTTGTTATGAAAGATATCAAGTTAGGATCAACTCATGACAAACACAACATGAAAAGATTTAGTCTTTATCATAACATGAATACTTGACAACAGTAAAAGTTAACCTCCTATGGGCAGAAGGGAAGGTTCCAAAATCAAAGTGTGTGAAAAATTTTGAAGGGTTCTTGTAGCAACTACAACACTTGGTGACACACTGGTAGAATTACAACTCTTTGTATGGGTCTTGTTTCAAGAAAAAGAGGTCTAACTCTTCAGAAATTATTTTTGATTTGATTCATCAGTGTATCTTCTCTACTTATCTTGACTTAGAGATATAGTCCCTACCATTATTTTCATCAATGAAACACTTAACCAAGACAAGTAAAACTGAGTTGTTTCGATTAGGGATGAGGAATATATAGATATACAAGTCAAATGGTTTTCAGTGTCTTATTTTTCATCTTTGGTGTTGTTCTGCTACCAACAGGCTTGGACAGTACCCCGGCGGAGTCACTTCAGGGACACAAACATTGTTATGGTACTAGTGAGCCTGGACAGTACCCTGACAGATTTTCTTGCTTCACCTCCTTACGAAGGAAGCCTTTCCCTTCTTTCACCCTTTGTTTTTTTTTTCATTTTTTTCATAGAGTCATGCATATGAACTTATTAATTTCATGGAGTGGAAGAGGGATCCTGGACTATTGAGAGCAGAAGATTTTGTTGCTTCAAATAATTATATTTATACATCTTTGACACACTTGTCAAATTTTCCTCGCATCCTTACACTACTTCACTTAATTGACAAGAAAAAATCAAGAAATTATAAAAGCCTGATTACAGTAAGTGGTAGTAATTATAAATTCAATATTCATGATTACATTTTCATTTTATCAAAGAAAGAACGTATTTTTCATCATGGTATCATCGACTAAATGATGCAAGATGAATGCAAATAGTCGAAATAAACAGATAACCAAGTATTAACAATATCACAACTAGCGATTGAACTTCACCGTGCTTTCTTTTAAAACCAACAAGGTCTCATGTGGAACCTATCCTACAACTATAAATAAACAAAAAGAGCGGGTTGGAAAGTAAATGAGAAAAATAAGAAAATAAAAATACCCCTACTTCTAACTAACAGAGAATAGGATAGGCTTACCTAAAATGAAACTTCCAGTGTAACCATTGATGCATCAACTAGACTATATGGGTGAGGGAATTCATATCAAGAGAGATATTAAAAAATAACATGAAACAAGAAATACAAATCAATACATATCATAGCATTCGATGTTTGAAAATGCACGCAAAAAAATATGAAAGAAAAATGCATGCAAATCATTCTGTGAATGCATTATGGTGTTCAAACACACTACAACAAAAAGACATGCAAGAATGATCTTTTGAAGTTCCAAAATTGGAAAAATTAAAGAAAGAAGGAAACTTATGTTTCACAATAGAGCTCATTAGGTACGACCCCTCCAAAGATTGAGCCATAGGATTGTGAAAAGCGGACTGAGGATGAAAATATTGTGAAACAAATTAATTTTCAATTTGTGTGATGGAGTGATGAGGATCCTTGGAAGATACAACACTATCTTGATCAGGATTGTAGCTTGCCTCAAGGCAATAGGAACCTGACATAACCATCAGCGTGGGCTGAAGTGCCTTGACAGCTTATGGTAGTTCCAAAACATCAGAAGGTATATCATCAAAAACTAGTGGCTTAGAGAGATCAACAACAAAAAAATCAAAGTTATATGTAGATGAATTAGTCAAAATATCATGACAACCATGATCATAAATTTGAAGATAAAAAATAGAGGAATCCTCATAAACTGATGAACCATAAAGCAGGAGAGATTGAAAACAAGAAATTTGACCCTCTATTCTTCACAATAATCAGATGATGGATTGGACATATCAAGAAGAGAATATTTTTCCTCTCCACATTCATATGTAAAAATGACATTCCATGAGTTCTGAGTGTGATAAGAAATAATATCATTAGAAACTAATTCTTTGGAAGATTAAACATGAATGGAAAAGTCATCAAAAATGTCAGTATAATGAGGGAGAGGTGTGGAAGGAGAAAAATCAACCTTCATCATATATTCTTGTTCAAAAATAGACTCCCACACATAGTCATCATAAATGATATTCCAAGTTTGTTTTTCAACATTAACCCGATCCTAAATTTGATCCTCATGCAAATTAAAATAATTGATTGAAATAGGTCAACCAAATAACGAACAATCAGGAGGACCAAATAAGCCAATGGATGGAGGACGAGGAGATAAGACATCATCGGACACATTAGATTCACAGTCCAAAACTACGCTAAAATTATGAGTATGTGGGGTGGGAGAAGATAGTGGTAAATCCACGGATGAAATATCAAGTTCTCCAACCTCATCCTACATAAATGGAGTTGTTTGATGAGGAGAATACTAATAGTCACTTGGAACAACAACCTCCTCTGTCACAAATTTAGGAGCTCCATAACAAAGGTATGTTGGAAGGCTTTCGAAAGATTCATATGTTTGCGGATTCATCTAAATATGAAAAAGAAATTAAAATGTCTCTTTCATTAAATTCCAATTGACATCATCTTTAGAAAATTTATCACAGAAATCAATAAAATGATCGTGAAAATTGTTAAAATATTCATTACGTTCTTTTTGCAATCAGATTGTTTTCTTAAAAATATATTTGTAATCATATCTGGAAATGTCCAACACCATTCCTTTACACGTGCTTCGAACGTGAGGAAGAAAAACATGCACGTAATATCCTCACAATGAATACAATGTTTAGTGAAAAATTCGAAAAAATGAGCAGTGTGCTCAAGAATGGTTGTTCCACCCTCTCCATTAAATTTAATTTTTGACAATTCATTAATAAAAACTGTGGGCACTTTCAGATTTGCGATTCTTAAAAAAACATGTCAGGGTTAAGATTTTGGAAGAAGCCATTTAAAGGTGAGGAAAGTTCAAACATACTTCATGGGTTCAGCTTGTCACCTGGCCCTACTTCCTGCGCCAGAAATGTTGACGATGATGGACCCACCAACATTCACGGGGTCTCCCCGATATGAAGTCCAAATAAGACCTCACGCTATTTGGTGTAGGAGTCCCATGTGGAATATGGTCTAGTTGTTTAAGCAGTGGGTTTTAATGATGCATCTTTGCTAGAACAACGCATAGAGTGGTGTATGGTGACTTTGATGGGAACAAGTGTGTGATTATGAGGAGGGTCAAGTGCAATACATGAATCTTCTAGCACACGAGGGTAAATTCAGTGAGCCCCTTAGAAGTATGTAATAGTACGCATCTTGAAAGGAACACATGGGAATAAAAACATCACAAGCTACCCTGCAAAATAGTTCACAAGTTAACCATGATGGAAGTATAAAATAACACGCATTCAACAAGATTCATACTAATGTAAAAGAAATAGTCCATAAGGCATTAATGTAAGTTAAACAACATACATTGCAAATACAACAAGAATAGTCCTACTATATTTAAAACATATGCATGAAAATGTGTCGGCTTTGAAATTTTCTTAAACTGAAAGTTCTAATCATAAATATACCAATGATGAACATGTAGCCCCAATAGTGGAACATGAAGTAAACACCTACTCCTTGATCTTCTTGGGAATGTTAGAGCTCCAATATTGAATGTACAGATAAGCTCTAGAGAATTGTATTAAATAGATCTAGGATGATTAGGGTTTAAGACGTGCATGCCTAAAATAAAGGAAAAAACGACACTTAGCAGAAAGTTTAAAAAATAATAAGTGTGCCACCTTTGGGAAACTAGTGATGACTCAGCAGAAAGTTAAAAAAATAATAAGTGTGTCACCATGCACATTGCCAATAAGGATTGTGTACTTCTTGATGACTCAGAAACTCCTTGACTTAGTGCATTGTGCATTTTATGAGCTCAAAGAATGTTTTGCGCAGTTTCTGAGCTTAAGGTTGGGATGTTATCTAGAATTTCACAGTTTCCAAGCTCAATGTGGACTTTTCTATATAGATTGTGCAATTCTAATGCTCAAGGCTAACCTACCTTACAATATTGTGTAGTTTCTAGAGGCAAGCCCAAAAACGTTGCAAGGTTAAGTCAAGAGTTTTCTTGTCTTTGAAAGATATCAAGTCGGGATCAACTCATCACAAACAGAGCATGAAAAGATAAGTCCTTCATAATATGAATACATACAACATTAAAAGGTAAGTTGCTATGGATGTAAGGGAAGGCTCCAAAATCAAAGCATAGACAAATTTTTGGAGGGTAGTTGTAGTAGCTACAACACCATCTTAAATAGGGATCTCCTAAATGCCTAGACGGGTCAAATTTTGTTTTACAGGTTTTCACCTTAAGAAGTTTAATCCTTCTCTACCCTTGATAGACTTAAAATTAAGATATTTAAGATCACATAATTATTATTAATTAATAATATTATTTTACTTATTTTTTAATTTTATATAATTTGATGGGATCAAATTCTTTTAACTAATACTTATAATTAATAATTTTATTATTTTATTATTATTGTTATATTTTATTTCATTCTTAAGAATCAGAATATTATTTTTTATATTATTGTATTTTTTTTTTAAAGAATATGAGTTTATTTATTTATTTGTTTTTGTATTATTATTTTTGTTTACCAGACTTGACATACTTCCATGCCATTGACCACTTATATTTCAAATAAGTTAGAACCATTTTCGGTGACATTTAAAGATTTTCATTCTTGAAATCCGATAAACTCATAAAACCTATTTATAAAATTTATCTATGTAATGTTAAAAAAATTATATATAGGTTTTTTGAAATATTATAAATATTAAATTTTAATTTAATTTAAATAAAAATAAATTGACAAAATAAAAATATATATTAAATTTTAATATAACACATTAAAACAATACGTTTCATTTTTAATTAAGACTAAAAATGCAACTATATATATATATATATATATATATATATATATATATATATATATATATATATATAATGGTTAGGATTGCATGTGTTAGAATTGCCTATTAAATTAATTTGAAGTTATATGAAAATCCAACCGTGAAAACATACCCAAGCAGCCAAAATCATATTTGCTAATTAATATTAAACAAAAATCATGTAATTTTTGGAAATTCCATAGAAAATTTACTGCGCTATCATTTGGAGATATAACAAACACATAGCAGCATAAAATGAGATTTCTATCCTAAAACACAACCCTATAGTGCACATGGTTTTGAGGTCAGTGTGTTTCACAAATATCCTCCATTCAGAATGAGACATATAGGTTATGAGAATGACTTTACTACTTCTATTGTGACATGGATCTCAAAAAATATTTTTCTGTTTCTCTTGTAATTAAAGGAGTTACTGGTAGATACAAGATCTGTCACAATATGGTAGTGAGAATAACTAGATATGGTGGCCATCAAATTAGGATCTGATGTGGACCAAAAGGTAGCCAATCCCCAAAATCGCAAGGGCCCATAACCAAAAATCCATGTTGGTTGAATCCATATGGCTGATGGGAAACATAAATGATCACATGATCTCCTTATTCGTTTAAATTAGTGTCATTCACGACTCATCACACATCATACTTGAGCTTATTTTCTCCTAAACTCTTCAAAAATGTTTCTGTAGTCCAACGATGCACCTCGTTGAATGTTAAATCCTCACTTTTCCAACTCCCTAGCCCAATTATACTTTTTCCATCCAACGATGTATATAGTCGGTAGGAATGAAATCCCTTTTTCTTTGTGAAGTAGGCTTTCAATATGGCAAGAATAAACAAAAATAAACAATTTTTCCTTGTTTTTGTTGGAAAGGAAGAGAGGAGAAACACAAGATAACTCAATAATTCACACAGGACACGTGAGTTGCAACTCTTCTATATTGATGACACAAACTTGATTCATATTACATACAATGAACCCAATGAAGGGTATTTAAACCTTTTCGACTACCGACTCACCTAATATAACTTGACATGCAGATACTCTCTAAATTCATCTATCACTTAAACTCGACTTGACTCAACTCTCTCAACGCTTATTTAAGTGACTTTCAAAATATAGCAAACTCTTCATGCAGAAATAACTAGCTTACTTTATACTCCACCTTAATTACGACCGTATGACTCAACATAACTCAAACAAGACTTAGCTATGCCTTCTAGGCTTACAATAGAAATTGAATCAATTATCACTCAAACACGTCTACTGGTCTATGTCTCAGCGAGGCTTACAATGACTCAAAATGTTCACAACTTTGCATTTTATTTTTATCTCCTTCCAAATTCTATATCCTCGAAATTGCTTCATTCTTTATAACACTTTCTTGTTGTAGGATTTCTTCACTTATTTTTCTTTGACCTTTCTTGAATATGTGCTGAAAAACAATCTGATATTTTATTTTGCACCTTCCTCTTCAATTATTCATTCAAACATGCACCGCTTCCACAACATTAAATCTTCAAATTGTCTTCTTTTCCCTGCTTCTTGTGTTTCATATTCCTAACTTTCTTTCTACCATATTTCTTGATAGTAGAATCTTATCTATTCTTGACACCATTGCAGAAAAATAGTTTCACTCCATTCTTCCTTGTTTTCAGAAACTTCCATATCATTCTCTTCACATTCATCATCATGTGTTGCTGCTTTCTCCCTGTACTCAAGATCATTATTAACCATTTCATTCAATTATTTTATTCCAGCTGCTACATTAAGACTTGCATCAATTTCTTCAATTGGTTTTTCAATCCATTCTTCAATAAAATTGAAATCTACATCAAACATATTAACGAACTTGTTTTCAAATTATTCCCGCATGCTATTTGAGTACTTTGATATTCAAAAAAAAAATTAAAAACATATTTATTATGTTCTTCAGTGAGAGATTCCTTCTCTACCTCTTCCTTCTCTGCCTTCTTTTTCACTTCGTGAAGGTTGTATTCCACTATTATGTTGTTAGTGGATATTCTCATCAAAATTCTTTAATTACTTTATCATCTTCTTCATCATCAGCTACTGCTAAATCATGTAATTCTTCATGAATAGTTCCCTCTTCTTCATATGTTGCTGCTACAAAGCCAACTTCATCCTTAAATGATCCATCAAGCATGGTTCTTAACATATTACAATAATCAATCCTTGCTTAAAAAAAGAAACCACACATATCATCAACATAATGTCCATCCACACTATGGTGGGATATTTGAGCATGCATGTGCTCATTATCAATTTCATTGAAAATTTCAGCTTTACAAAATTCACCAACTCTGGCTAGATTCACCAATGCACATCTCACTTTGTAGTCATCATCCACATGTGGTTCATCACAATGGGATTCACCATCTTCTGCACCATCCATGTTGCGGCGGAGTGCTTCAGCATTAATAGGCTCATTCTCCATTTCACATAAAGAATCTTCAACTTCTCCCTTTGCAATCTCTATTGCATCTTCTTCATCCATATGCATGCTTGCATAATTGGTTTCACCATCATATGCACCATCCATATTATATTGGATTTCTTGAGCATTAATATGCTCTTACTCTAATTTCCATACATAGGCTTAAAATTTTCTTTTTGCAATCTTTGTTGCATCTTCTTCATTGATATGCATGCTTGCATAATTGGTTTCACCATCATTTGCGACATCCATATTACAATGGAGTGCTTTAGCATTGATATTCTTGTGCTCTACATTACATACAGAGGCTTCAAATTTTCTTTTTTCAATCTCTCTTTCATCTTCTTCATACATATGCATGTTTTCAAAATGGGTTTCAATTTTATAGTCTTCACGACCATCTTCCACTTTTGAGTCGGATTCTCAAATCTTTTTTGTCCTTTTAGGATCTTACTCATACACTCTCAAATCTGCTTCTAACTCAACAAACTGTGAATTTTTTTTTGTTGCATGTTACTCCCCCTTGCACCAAATTCTTCTTACAGGATCCTCCAAGATTCATTAGAAGTTGTAACTTTTTCTACCTTGCACATAATTGTTTCATCCATTACATGTTGAATAAAACTCAATGCTAGGGAAACTTTGTCTTTTGTTAAAAATTTCAGTTCCTCGGCTACCATGTGAACCTATTTAAACACCGCAACAGTCCTTGCCTCTTCTTTTTAATCCTTTTTCTTAGTCTTCTTTAGTCACTCTTTGCAACGCATGACTTTTTGCATTTCTCTATCTTATAGTTTCTTTCCTGTTGCAAGAGGCTATCATCCATATCTTCGAAAAAAAATGATTTTTAATATGCACCCCCATAATGTACAACCTTCAGCGAAAAACTTGTTATGCTTGAAAAAACACCAAAATATTTTATATACTGACGAAATTTGCAAAGCCATAAATTGTTATTCAATAAAATACTTTTCTTTCTTAATTCACTTTCAATTAAAAATTCACTTTTAAAAATCCACCTTTTTGAGAGCCTTTTAACAAAACCCTTCTAAAACTTTAATATAAAAAACCTTTATTTAATAACCTTCCGCCGCACCTTTATATAAAATCTTTAATGAAAACCCCTTAATAGGCCTCTTAACAAAACCCTTTTAAAACTTTAATATTAAAAACCTTTATTTAATAACCTTCAGCCACACCTTTATATAAAAACTTTAATGAAAACCCCTTAATAAAATCCACTCCTTTTTAATCTTACAAATCCTTTATACCATGCACCATACACCTTTTTTAATAAGAATCCGTCATCATAAAAGTTTATCACCTTTTCAAAAGAGGTTTGACTCGACCCTGTTGGAATATTTGCAAATTCCAAAACAAACAGTGGAGAATAAAACTCCCCTCTTTAACACAGAGAAAATATTTAAAATTTCATTCACAGTGACAGAGTTTCCACAAAAAAAACTTCTATTCCATAAAAAAACTGATACAAATTCTTCCTCAACACAGATGGATTACAACTGCTGGACTACTTCTAAGCACAGTGCCAAAAAAAACATACTCTGTCATTTACAAAACATACTCTGTCTCTCTAAAACATATACTGCTGTGTATACTCTGTTTTTTTCTTCCGCACTGCTGTGCAATTAAAAATAAATTACAACTCTCTATCTTTTTCAATGCGCTGGGCATATATATATGAAACTTTATAATATAATATATATATTATAAATATATTATATTTATAATATATATATAACCAAATGTTAGAACAAGTATACTGCGGTAACAAAACATTTACCGAATGTAAAATATTTAAAAAAAGACTTACGTGCTGGAATATAAAACAACTTAAATAAAAAACATAGCATAATGTTTAAAAACATTATTTCCCTTTTATTCATTTCAGGGGCTTCGTGGAGTTCATCCTTCCCAGCTCTCATACGCCCGCGGAATGGCTTTGTGAGTGTATAGTGTGGGCCCAGCTGATTATGACGTCAGCTGCTCCGTGGGTCTCCACTCCTCTAGCTGCTCCAGCTATGCTGCCCCTCCGAAATATTGTCGCCTCAACAGTAAATTCGTTTGGTGGGATTTTAATGTGGTTGCTGCTGCTGATAAGAATTTATCTTCTGTCGCTTTTGCATTCAATTCACAGCTGTTCAACTTGCCATCAAACTTAACTCCATCAATCTGCTCTCTCTTCATTCCTTTTGAATTAATTCGTTGTCCTGTTGATTTCTCTGGGCATTTGGAAATTAAATTTCAACACCCCCCCTTAATTTCAATTGCTAGGTTTTCCTGCATACCCAGGCATTTCCTGAAATATTCAAAGCTATTTTGAGCTAATGGTTTTGTGACGATATCAGCAAATTGATCCTCTGTTCTGCAATGCTGCAAAACAATCTCACCATTGCTAACCATTTCACGTATGAAATGAAAATTGGTGTCTATGTGCTTTTTCCTTTTATGAAAGACAGAATTTTTAGACAATGCAATAGCTGAGATATTGTCACAAAAGATCATTGTCCCTTTTACCTGCTCTTGGCACAAACTTCTTAGCATCCTTCTCATCCAAACTACTTGACACGCTGCTGTAGCTGCCACATATTTTGCTTCTGCTGTAGACAATGCTACAATGGGTTGTTTCTTAGAAGCCTATGAAATGGCTCCTAAACCCATATGAAAAACATAACCGGAAGTGCTCTTCCGATCATCTACACCTCCAGCCCAATCACTGTCAGTGTAACCAACTAAATATGAACATTCTGAAGCAGTATAAAAAATACCAAACCTCTTTGTACCTTTAACATACCTCAGAATTATTTTTGCTGCCTGCCAATGTGCATCCTTTGGCTTCTCCATGAATCTTGAAATTAAACTAACAACATGCATTATGTCCGGCCTAGTTGCAGTCAAATACATGAGGCTACCAACTATGCTCTTGTATAAACTAGGATCAAAATCCTTGCTGCTATCCTCTCTGCTGAGTTTTAATCCCATCACTGTGGGAGTGATTGCTTCTTTGCTCTCTTGCATGTTAAATCTTTCAAGAACCTCATTAACATACTTTTCATATGAGATAAAAATCCCATTTTCATCTTGTTCTACTTCTATTCCCAAGAATTATCTCAAAAAACCCATATCATTCATTTCAAATTCTTCTTTCATGACTATTTTAAAATTTTCAATAAGATAATCATCATTACCTGTAAAAATAACATCATCAACATATAAAACAACAATCAATATTTTTCAATATTTTTCTTTGATGTAGAGGGTGGGCTCTCCCTCACACTTTTCAAATCCATTTTCCAGTAGATATGAATCTATCCTACTGTACCACGCTCTTGGTGCTTGCTTCAGCCCATAAAGAGCTTTCTTCAACTTGCATACTTTGTGCTCTTGGCCTTTCTTTTCATAGCTGAGAGGTTGTTCAATGTAAACCTCTTCCATTAACACTCCATTTAGGAATGCTGACTTCACGTCCATTTGGTAAAATTTCCACTTGTTTTGTGCTGCTATGGAGAACACTACTCTCGCGGTTTCCATTCTGGCAACCGGTGCGAAAGTTTCCTCATAATCTATTCCATGCTTCTGCTTATAACCTTTGACAACAAGTCTGGCCTTGTGTCTCTCTATTTTGTTTTCAGCATTACTGTTGGTCTTGTAGACCCATTTAACTCCAATGACATCTTTACCTTTTGGGAGTTCAACCAAATCCCAAGTTTTGTTTCTTTCTATGGCATTAGTCTCCTCATCCATAGCTTCTATCCATTTCCTATCCTTGATAGCTTCTTCGAAATGAACAGGATCATCAACATGAAAATATAAAGCAAACAAAGAATTGATACCTTCATTAGCTATATCTTGTTCATAAATATCTTTCAAACTTCTGAATTTCTTACCTCTTTCAGTAGGTGTACAAATTCTTGAAGAAGCACTTGAATTTCCTCCTTGTGGTGTGCTTGGAGAAGCACTTTCATTTCTCCTCAAGGGTGTGCTTTGCTGCCTTTGTGTTGGTGTTGCTGTTTGGGGATGTATTTCAGCCAACTCATCATCATTTTCATCATGAGATAAACAGTGTTTAACATTCACTGTTTTCTCTATGCTTCCATCCCAAGCTTCCTCTTCAATGAACTGAACATCTCTGCTCACAATAAAATTCTTGGTGGATGGGTTGTATAACCTATAAGCCTTGGATTCCTCACTGTATCCAATGAAAATACATTTCTCCCCCTTGCTGTCCAACTTCTTCCTTAGCTGATCTGGTATGTGTGCATAAGCCACACATCCAAAAACCTTCATGTGTGTGACACCTTGCTTTGTGCCACTCCTTGCCTCTTCCAGCACTTTGTTCATAACTACTTTTGTAGGGCATCTATTTAGAATGTACGTTGTACAATGTATAGCTTCATCCCAATAATCATTAGGCAAATGCTTTTCCTTTAACATACTCCTTGCCATGTCCATTATGG
Source organism: Pinus albicaulis (assembly GCA_034641835.2). Classification (NCBI taxonomy): domain Eukaryota; kingdom Viridiplantae; phylum Streptophyta; class Pinopsida; order Pinales; family Pinaceae; genus Pinus; species Pinus albicaulis. The sequence continues at coordinate 199,378,964 of CM076582.1, forward strand.
TTCTATTCTTCCTTTCGGCTACTCCATTTTGCTACGGAGTATATCTTGTTGTAAAATTCTTGTGTATCCCATTTTCTCTACAAAAACATAGAAAATATTTAGAGATATACTCACCTCCTCTATCAGTCCTTAAGACATTGATATGCAGCCCACTCTGGTTCTCAACAAGTGCTTTGAAATTGCAAAATTTTTCAAACACTTCACTTTTTTTTTTCAAAAAGTAAACCCATTTCCTTTTTGTAAAATCATCTATGAATGTTAACACATAGTGGCTGCTAGCAAGCGATGGAGTTTGCATCGGTCCACATAAATCTGAGTGGAAAATCTCTAAGGGTGCTTTTGCCCTTATGCTTTTCCCGAAAGGAAAACTTTCTCTGTGTTGTTTCCCCAAGATACAACCTTCACAAAGGCTGTCTAATTTCTCTATCAATGGTAAACCTCTTACCATTTCTTTTCTGTTCAAAAAATTAAGACCTCCAAAGTTGAGATGTCCAAATCTCAAGTGCCATAACCAATTATCACCTTTTGGTTCACTTTGGAAAGTCTCTTGTGCCACTGCTGCTTTCTCTTCACCATTTTTCAAATCTGCTCTCATTCTAAGAGGGAACATCCTATTCCTTGTCATCTTCACTTCAACAATACATTGTTCGCTGGGTGGTTTCTCCATGATGGTACAAACATCATCCTCAAAAAATACATTGTACCCCTTATGGACAAGTTGTCCAACACTTAAGAGGTTAGAATTCATTCCTGGAACATAATAAACATCTGCTATGGATTTCTTTGCACCTTTCCTTGTTAAAAAATTTACAATCCTTTTTCCCATAACAGAAACTTTGTTATCAGTTCCTAGTGTGACTTGTGACTGCACACTCTCATCTAACATAGAAAAAATTGCTAAGTTTCTTGTCATATGGTTACTACAACTGGAATCTAGAAACCATAAATCCTCATTCTTTTCTTCAACCATATTACAAGCTAAAAATGAATTATTTTGGCTGCTATTTTCTTTAGTGAAATTTGCACTAGTTCTACTTGCCATATATTGCTGCTTCTTTCTACATTCATTAGCATAATGACCATATTTTTTACAATGGTAAAATTGCAAATTGGACTTATCATACCTTTGTCCTTGAGCATTCTGCTGGCTGCTGCCTTGGCCGTGGCTGTGATTTTGATTGTTGCACCGTCCATGTGAATGTGAAGAGTTGTCCCTTCCACCTCTGTTTTGGCTTCTACCTCTTCCTCTTTTGCTTCCTCTGCCTTGCCCTCTTCCTCTTCCGAAAGACATCTGGGTCTTAAAGGCATGTTCAAGAGATGAGTTTTCACTCCTACCCAATCTCTGTTCATGGGTCATCATTGATGCATGAAGTTCATCCACTGAAAACTTTGTGAGATCCATGGTCTCCTCTATGGTGGTGACAATCACATCGAATCTTGAGGGTAAACTTCTCAAGAGTTTTTCCACAATCCTCTTATCTTCAAGAGTCTCTCCATGAGATCTTATTTATGTGACCATTCCAATCACATGAGTGAAGAATGAGTCAATAGTCTCTGACTCTTTCATACAAAGAGTCTCAGAGTCTCTCCTCAGCAACTATAGTTTTGCTATCTTCACTTTTTCCATACCTTGATAGGCTGTTTTGAGAGTTTCCCATGCTTCTCTGGATCTCTTGGCTGCTGCTATCCTTGGAAACACACTCTCATGAACTGCTTGATACAATAAGAAAAGAGCTTTGGAGTCTTTCTTCTTATTGCTCTTCAATATCTCTCTTTATGCCTGAGTTAACATATTAAACTCATGTTCATCTGCTGGCTCTTCAAAGCCTTCCTCAACAAATTCCCATAAGTCTTGGGAGACAAATAATGCTCTCATAGTTATTGACCAGTAGTCATAATTTTTCCCGTTAAACATTGGGAGATGGATATTTCCCATACCCATACCAGTGCTGGCTCCAGCCATTCTGCACTCTTAACTATGATTCAAAAACACTTGACTGTGTATGTAAAATAACTGACTGTTTTGCAACAGTAACACAAAACTGTATAGAAAAATACCTTTGGATTCTTTTTGGCTGAGTCTTCACACTGCTCGAGAAGATGCTGCAACAAAGAACTCCTTTCCTTCAGCTTCTTTAATCTTCAAAGAGCCTAGACTAGCTCCGATACCATGTTGGAATATTTGCAAATTCCAAAACAAACAGTGGAGAATAAAACTCCCCTCTTTAACATAGAGAAAATATTTAAAATTGCATTCACAGTGACAGAGTTTCAAAAAAAAAAAACTTCTATTCCATAAAAACACTGATACAAATTCTTCCTCAACACAGAGGGATTACAACTGCTGGACTGCTTCTAAGCACAGTGCCAAAAAAACATACTCTGTGATTTACAAAACACACTCTGTCTCTCTAAAACATATATTGCTATGTATACTCTGTTTTTTTCTTCCACACTGCTGTGCATACTGAACTATTTTGTGTAATTAAAAATAAATTACAACTCTCTGTCTTTTTCAATGCGCTGGGCATATATATATGAAACTTTATAATATAATATATATATTATAAATATCTTATATTATAATATATATATAACCAAATGTTAAAACAAGTATACGGCGGTAACAAAACATTTACCGAATGTAAAATATTTAAAAAAAAACTTACGTGATGGAATATAAAACAATTTAAATAAAAAACATAACATAATGTTTAAAAACATTATTTCCCTTTTATGCATTTCGGGGACTTCGTGGAGTTCATCCTTCCCAGCTCTCATACCCCTGCGGAATGGCTTTCTGAGTGTATAGTGTGCGCCCAGTTGAGTATGATGTCAGCTGTTCCGTGGGTCTCCACTCTTCCAGCTGCTCCATCTATGCTGCCCCTCCGAAATATTGCCGTCTCAACAGTAAATTCGTTTGGTGGGATCTTATCTATGCTGCCCCTCCGAAATATTGCCGTCTCAACAGTAAATTCGTTTGGTGGGATTTTAATGTGGTTGCTGCTGCTGATAAGAATTTATCTTCTGCTGCTTATGCATTCAATTCACAGTTGTTCAACTTTCCATCAAACTTAACTCCGCCGTTCTGCTGTCTCTTCATTCCTTTTGAATTAATTCATTGTCCTGCTGATTTCTCTGCTGATTTCTCTGGGCAGTTACAACCTCAAAAAAAATATCTCTTAATATGGATTTAATAATCATATGTAGTCCTTGTTGACGTTTTGGAGGTTTTGGTCCCTAACGCTATTGTTGTTTTGGTGGTAGTGTGTTATAACGCCCTGTAATAACTTATGAGGTGCGTTATAACTTCAAACAAGAGAAAACAATATCTCTTGTCTCGCTTAACTAGGATTGATGGTAATTTACGACTTTAGTTTTTTCTTGGATCTTTTAATGAGTTTTGATACCAATTTGTGAGTTTTTATACCAATTTGTTGGAAGACAGAAAAGAGAAACATAAGATAATTCAATAATTCATACAAAACATATGAGTTGCAGTGCTTTTGTATTGATGATAGAAACTTGATTCAGATTACATAAAATGAACCTGGTAAAAGTTGACTACCTAGTAACCTAATATAACTTAACATGCAAATATTCTCTAAATTCATCTATTACTTAAACTCGACTTAACTCAAAACTCAACATTTATCTATGATTTAAACTAAACATAACTCAACACTCTCAACGCAGATAACTCTCTAAATATGGAAAAGTATTCATGCCAGAATAATTAGCTTACTTTAACAGTTTTTCCCCTCTGAATATATTCTTAAAAATCCAACTACGTTTCCCACACGCTTTTTGACACATTGGAACCCCTCTTTTCCTTCTTCACACGCATATTCAAACTCGTTAGTGTCCACCGTTTGAATTTCCGAGGATAAACACTTGGTGAATGTCGCAGCGTGCAACCAATAAATAACTAACCCCGGAATAAACAAAACATCTAATGTACATGAAAGTAATGATCTGAAATGCTATATATAATTATTTGGTTTCCTTTGGAATATTTAGCCTTGGATTGGCATCTTCCCTGGCCTTGGTTTCAACAACTGCCCGAGCTTGTGATGAATAAGTTTAAGAAATAGATAAATTGGAGTGTCTTGCGGAATGAAAGAATGTAAAATTTCCCCTCTGAAGATGAGCCACACTTCTTTGCTAGAAACATTTAATAATAAAAATGTCTAATAAACAAATATTTCACATAATTACTCGTCTCACAAAAACCCGCCATCTGAAAATGTAAAATCTAATAATAAGCAAGAAGATTACATACCCAATCCCATGAATACACCTTAGTATGGTGATGCTAAATTGGTGCTACGCTGTTCTATTTTCAATGGAGGCGGTTGTTCGCAACATCTGACCCACCACATCATCAGTGTGGCAGCCTTCCAGAGGTTTATAAACCCTAAACGAAATCCTTGACATTGCACCGTTCTGAGAATGCACTATCCCTGTTGTCGCTGTCCCTCCCTGAAAATCGCCGCGAATACACCTGAGGATGGTGATGCTAATATTGGTGCTATGCTTTTCAATGGAGGCAGTCGTTCACAGCATCTGACCCACCACATCATCAGTGTGGCATCCTTCTCGAGTTTTATAAATTCCAAACGAAAGCATTGACATTGCACCGTTCTGAGAATGCACTATCCCTGATGCCGCTGCCGCTGCCGCTGCCCGTGCCTGTCAATGACCGAAGATTTGGAAAAATTATAATGTGTCTTGTGCGTAGATCTGAAACCCTAGATCTCTAAATACTTTCCACGTTAAAAAGAGCCTTTCGACATTTTTCCTGGATTGGTTTTGTCCAATACCACCCTTTGTTAAGAAAATATATCGTCAGTTGGACTGCATTGGTTATTCAATAGCGCATTTAAACTCAATTTTCAGTTTTCTTTTACACGTAAGGGGATGCGCACAAATTTATTTGATTTTTTTACTATCTCGGTGCCAACAATGACTTGTACTTCGTTGAAGTAATGTCATAATAAACTTTTCCAAATATTTGACAAAACTTTTGTTTGAATGGAATATCCGAAGAGCTAGTTGTCAAAATATCTGCATACATTTTCTTCCTGTCTTTGAAGACCTCACATTCTAAAATGAAATTATTTTATGTTTCCATTTTTCCAGAAAAGCAAAAAATACATCCTCTTTCCTACCACAATTCTTTTAGCCATTTCCAGTGTTGTGTTTCACAACAAAGTTCATGTGAATTAGTCCTTAATTGAGCGATAGGAATTTTGGTTTCCCAAGAAATATTGGCCCCTATGTAGGCTTTATGTTGATGATTATGAGAGGGATTAAACTCTTCAATATTATATTTTTTCTTTCTCCCTAACTCCTTTACCCAAATATATTTGTGAAACTTTTCCATAAAAAAATATTTTATGCTTGTGGGACACATGCCCAAGAAAATGTCCCATTTGCTAAACCATTTGTTATTTTGTTGCATCCAAGTTTTCTTTCTTGTACATAATATTTCATTAAACACAAACACAAGGTTGAAAGAAAACAGAAGGTTGAATTTGTCGATAACTTGCCCTAAACTCGAATAGATAAAACAAATTGCTATTAGAATATTTTATCATCCCTTAGAAAAGTTCATTAAAATTCTTCAAACATCTAGAAATGTGTTGTAATTAGCCTAGATTCATCTTAATTTTAGATCTATCAAGTGCCGAGATGAATCAAATCTTCGAAGGTGAAAATCTCTTTTTCAAGTGAAGAACTTGAGGAAAGGTTTGTACATCGAAAGATTTGATCCCTCTCTCACTTGATTAATAGATGGATCTATGGTGGTTTTTTAATCATTTAGAAATAGATTCTTGAAATCACTTTGTTTCATAGCAGGGCAATGGAAACCTAAATATCTATCCTAGTTCGTAATGTGAAGTCCTTTCCAAAAAATATTATTCTCATAAATATTATTTCACTCGTGGCAGTGTCACAAAGATGCTTCCTCACAAAATAAAATTCGACACTTTACTTGCGGTAAATTTATATATTTAGGGAGAAAAGTGATTTTTCATTACGACCGACATTAGATTAATTAGATTAAATTTTAGATACTAAATTTTAAACATCACTTTTACATTTACATTTACTTTAAATGTTTACATGACATAGTCAATGCATGTAGTGTACTTAAATACAAACATCTGGGATCCAGATTTATTAAATTTAATAATATTAATATTATAATATTATAATATGAATATTACAATTAATAATAGAATTAGTATTAATATTTTAATATTAATATTAGGGTATTTTTCCCATAAGGTTCACCTAAATAAAACATATTTTACGAGTGTAAATATAAAGAGGAGTATGGATTAAATATAAAAAGAGGTTTTATTTTTTACCATACCTTTGGTTTATTTATATTTATATTTATTTACCATGGTATTTTTCCCATAGGCTTGGTATATACTTATATCTTGATTTCTAATCATATTTGATATATTTTTATGCATTTACAATACCTATATATACCTCTTTTATAAATACTGTATTTGGCCAGTAGTATGTAGTATTTAGCGTAAGAAGGTTTATGGAGTAAATATAAAAAGAGATTTTTATTTATTTACCATACCACTAGTCTATTTATATTTTTATTTATTTACCATATGGTGCAGCAAAACTGCATATTTCTCAATCTGTGGATCCTATGGGTTATGGGCCCACATAAATATATATGGGAAGCAAAACAAATCAACGAATTTTCATTAATCTCGACCAAAACAACCACTGGCCCACCTAAACACGTAAGTCGGAATCCAAATAAGATTTAATTTTCTCTCGTAACTTATCGGGTCCACTTACACACATTAACACCTGAGAGCTGTTCTCCTCGATCAAATGACAGTCACAACCTTCCACCATATCTGACGATATTCGCATTCAAATAAGCTTTGACAGTTAAAGCTCCAAGGCACGCGAAATAAGTCGTTTTAAACCACCACATATCATCTCCTAGGATTTATTGCGTAGGTTTTGACATTTACTGCTAACAACCATCAAGCTGTGTGATAACCCTTCATGGTTTTAAAAAAAAACCATCTTCATTGTTCCTTCACTCGTGGTTCCAAAATGCATATTTTCACCACTCTTCCACTGTGACTTCAACTCATGGTTCGACATGAGCATGGGTTCCAAATCGCATCGCACCTTTGTCGCATTAAATCAAGACTCATTGGAAATTCCAACCTTCTTTGATCCGATGTGATATGCGACGGCGAATATCACATCGCAATATCGGCTATCGCGATTTCGTATCGCATCACCAAAACTATTTCTGCCAAATGCGATGTGAAGTAACATCTTGTGGTCGGATGCGATGAAATCAAGATCATCCATTCCTATTTCAGATCTACGATAAGATCTTAACCCTCCATTATTCTTGCTTCCGATCTGCGATTCAATCTCTGCCATGGAACTTGCTCGATCTGCACTTCGATCCGATTCTCAACACTCTGCCTTCTCATTCAGATCTACATAATCCGCTGCCATTCCACATAACAATCCACTTTTGTGTTGAGATTCTAAACTAAATACAATCACTCCTTATGTAATCTGATATTACCCTTGGATCACCATCGATCCTTACAGTGATTGATGGTTGATCAATAAACTCATAACACACATTTAACTTATAAATGTAAATCATAAATAAGCATATTCGTACACACAAAAATCCACATAGAAAATATTTCTATTATATACAAACTCTGGATTACAGTCTAAGGCATTTTCTCCTTAGCCACAATTTCTCCTATAATTACATAGTATCATCTCATATTCTATCACGCACATTTTGTCACACAACACAGACTCTTTATATAGAATTTTACAAGAGCGATCCATGATTTCGCTCCTTCAATTGCTCAACAACCTCTAAATCCCATGATTTCACTCCTTCAATTGCTCAACAACCTCTAAATCTCTCACAGCAGATAATTATAATTAATTTAATTAGTTCCAGCGATTTAGCGTTGTTTTAACCAATTTTGCCCCAATTTACAATGATTGTCCACATTTTCCTTTCCACAACTTCATATTCCAATTTTTTAATAAAGTTTGTTCGGATGCTCCTGCATCACCATACCTCTAGAGTAAGTATAAAAAGAGGTTTATTTATTTACCACACCTCCAATTTATTTATATTTATATTTATTTACTATACCTCCAATTTATTAACATTTTTATTTATTTACCAAACTTATGGAGTAAATATGAAAAGAGGTTTTATGTTTTATTTACCATACCTTTAGTTTTATTATAATTTTATTTATTCACCATATCTCTTTTTTAAGTGTTCGTAAATATACTCTAACATTTTAAATTTTTAATTACATTACACTTCTTACATTACATTTATCACATTACATCTACACATAGGCCTTATACTCTGACACATCAAATATTTACATTACATTTCTCATATTATATGTACACAATACCCTATACTAAACTGTAGAATAACATAACCATCCAATTTAACAAATACATTAAATTTGTAATACCAACAAATATTAATAATAAATATGAGCGTCTCGCAATTCATATGAACCTTACCTCTTTTAGATCTGTCTATGAAATCGATAATATAAGAGGTTTTCATATCTAACTATCGTTTTTTTTTAAATTATTATTTAAATCAATTTTCAATAAATTTAATAGTTAAAAATTATATATTTTTAATAAGTAATATTTTCAAATTAAAATTTATAATTTCAACAATAACTTTTCTTTTCCAAAATATATTATTCTTTTAATATATTATATTATAATATTAGCTAACTATTAATAGAACTATATCGCACACTTATGCTATATTCAAATACAACCCTATCTAGATTACTTAATTTTCTTTTAATTGAAATATATTTTTTTCAGTTTTGAATTTTGAAGGAAATAAAGTTTAGTTAACCCTTTTTTTCAAGGCATAAAGTATTATAATATAAGTTTTTTAAAATTTTTAGTTTATATTATAGATTAAATTAATATTTTTACTTGAAAATTGTAAAATAATTTTATGAAAGAATGTGTGTTTTTATTATTTAAAATGCATTTTTGAATGTATAAATAGATTCAGCCTCAAATAGGCTAACACTATTTTATATATTAAACAACTTAAACAAAACATTATATATTAAAAAATTTAAACAAAACGTTTTCAAGATCAAATGTATTTTTTTATTGTTTAAAGTGTATTTTTTTAATGCATAAATAGATTCAGCCTGAAACACACTAACACTCGACATTTTAATTCTAAAAATTAAACAACTTAAACTCATGTTTTTAAAAATCAATTCACGATTTTGATTAAAATTAACTAAAAAAAGATATTGTGTGAAAATGGTCATTTCATCTATAAGTTATACTATATCTTTGTTAGAAATATAAAATATATGTGGAGGAAAGAACATTGAAAAGGGACATCCCCATATTTAATACAACACTTTTTGCTAAAACAAATAACACACAATGCACACATAAAATATGCGTTTATTTGTCACTCTCCTTGGAAATATTTGCAAAATGTGTGGAATTTCCAAAAACTTAGCGAAGATAACTTCAACCATTTAGTTGATTTCTTGGAAGAAGATCCAAAAATACTTGTACACATTGTATGAATTTTTTCCTTTTTCCTATGTGAAATTTAACTTGTTTACCATTTCATATTTTCCAATTTTAACTTACATATATTAGAAAAAATTAATTGATGGATTTCTAAGTATTATAAAGACAAAGTATATTTAAAATAAAAAAATATAATTTTTTTACTATTTCATTGTTTGAAAATTTTTAGAACATATAATTAAAAAAATTATTGATAGCTCTATAAATTTTAAGAATCTAAAACTGACTTTAAAAAAATAGAAATGGTTAAAGATAATATAAATGTTGATTCAATATCATTAACTCAAACTTATTCAAGCTTTTAGATGGTCAATGAAAGCTATTTGACAACTGAGATACTTAAATAGTCATGTATTCTTTTATGAAAAATGTGTTGAAAACTAGATTAATTTAATGTTTAAATTGATTTTAATTTTTATTGAAATATATATTTCTTTGTTTTGATTTTTAAGAAAACAAAGTTTAATTTGTTTTTTAGGGGGATAAAGTGTTATAATTAATTTTTCTACAAGAACAATGTCATTAAATAGAAAAATGTATGTCAAATATAAATAAAGTTTGATTGAAACTTTTAAATGTTGGTTAGTAATAAAAGGAATAGTTGAAAAAGAGATAAATGTAAAGTCTAAATATAATTTATATAAGTTATATAATTATGGTAATTTTCTGGAGTTTTCTTGAAAAATTAAACATAAAAATGGTGTGGATTGAAAACACTAAGTCAATGTACTAATTATTAAGAAATTATTTGAGCAATTTCTTTATATAGTTAGATAGTACAATAAACTAGCAATTACACTTAATATTGTAAATGAAATGTCATAAGTCGGTATCATATCAAAGAAGAGAATATATGAAGGTAGATGTGATAAGTTTTGTGATCTAAAAGTGTTCAAAATTCATTCTAAAAGAACTATCAACAATAAACCTAGTTGTGAAAATAAAATATATACTTAATTGGGAACTATATACTTATGCTCTTATATGAAATAAGAATATAATTTGCAAGATATGATGAAGTATGTTTTTGGCTTTAAAAATTAAAAATATTAAAAAATTAGTTTGCTAAACATGATCAATTATGTTTTAGGCTTTAGAAGTTAATAATACTTTTATGTACATTTCAACGTCGATGATTTTCAGATCCATGCACATCATTTTTATTAGTTTTAATTTTATTGAGTTTTTAAGTCGAAAAAAATTGGCGTCTACTTCGTAGCATATTTGTACAGCTACAGAAAGGTGTGTTTAACGCAGCATATCTGATAACCAACTAGTAATTTCTAGCTTGTTGATCAGAAAATCATTTTGAGGTTCAGAGGAGATTGCATTTTGCGAATATAAAGCAAAATATTTCGCTCGTGCCCCACAACATAATAACAACGTGATTACATCCTCACAACATATGATAAAATATTTCTCGTGCAATAAGGACCTTTCAATTCCCCTTGTGGACAATGAACATTGATGTGCAGAAGAAAGTTACTATTCATGACCGGATGAAATCTACAAGTGATAGCTGTTAGTTATTTTCCTGGCTCACCTTGTTTATGTGACAATTATATGATCTTTATAGTGATTTTTTTAATGAAAAAATCCTTGTAATGTGTAAACGTAGTATCACCTTCAAACTTATTGCATTCCCAAATTTAGGATTATTTCAACAACAAACCCAATATTTAGGATTATTCCAACAACAAACCCAATAAATAAATTGTGATGAAACTAAAATAATTGCAATTATTATCATATATAAGCTCAGACATTCTGAAATTCTTGGCTACATGTTTGTTCCAAAAACTTTTATTAAAAAAAAAATAATTGAATGAATGCCAACGAATTTTAATAGCAATGTCACTAATTTATGAAAATCACTACAAAAGAATAACAGAAACATGTAGAAATAGATATTATGCCTTCCAATGTGGTCAACAACTTGTCATTAATGAAAATAACAACCAAAGAAAAAGCACAAAATTCCATACTATGGATTACTACCGAGAAGAGATTTTTACAATCAACTCAACACCCAGGCCAACCATCATTGTATCTTATTGAAATCCCTTTGCAAAAAAACAGTAAGATGTCCAGGTCCTATTCAAGGTATTAATACAACATCCAAGCCTTCATCTGCTTATTTTTCTGAACCAGTACACTTCAACGTACTAGAGGACGCATGGATGAACCATGCTATGTGTCGTGGAAAATTTCTACATAAAAAAAAAAACTTTGTCTAGCTCATTCTAATGGTGGGATGTGGTTTGCATTGGGAGAACAACTTGAATGTCATAAGGAGAAAGAAAAAAGGAAAAACGTAGGTCAAAGGGAGATTGTCTTCTAGAGGCATAAGTGGTTGCATTGTTGTTGTGCTGCAAAATATCCAACTACTGAAACCACTTCCCTTTTTGCTAATGAGAAATATTGTTAAAGACATGATTTTTTTGGTGTAGTCGTGTCACAGAATATGAAAGTAGTAATTCCACTCTTTCTTCTTCTCGTGGTAAATGTAAAGAAAACGAACCAAGGTTTTGTTCATTGGATTGATTTAATCATCAATATATGGTTTAAAGGAGTGGAAAACAAAATCTAACAACCTAAAACCTCCACAAAGATCTCCAAAGGTGGCTGAAAATTGTGATTCTCAATGGTAATACAAAATGGCTCCAAACAAATTGGGAGAAACGTACTACAGTTGTAGATGCAACAATAGTTTTTTTTTAATGCTATCAAAATTTAAAACTATCAATCCTAGAAAATGTACATATTTCCGTTGAAGAGTTGGTAAAACACAGAAAAAATCCATGGTGAATGATTCTTAAGCCCCAATGTCAACATTTTTGGATGCAATTTTCCACCTGTTTTCACATGAAAATCCAACCGAAGTACCTCTTCAAATGCAATAGAGTATTTTTCACACCACAAATCCCTCCATAAGACGAGGGTACACAATATTGATAAGAAGGTAAGAATCAAGATGATCCAGCTAGAAAACTCATCTGATTCAACTTGTAAAGAATGTCACTGTGGACTGAGTAGTCTACGAAGAGTGCTAGATGGCCATAATAGACTGCTAGCGGATTTTATCACTGCAGTGAAGACCATAAAATACTGTGATTTTCAATCCCCATAGGCGGAAAATATAAAGCCTAAAATGGAAAAAACTTTGCTAGCGATGTACTAAAACCATTTTTAGTGTCTTGTGAATCTAAAAACAAAAGAGGTTAATGATCAGTGTGCAAAATAGGTTTTTTTACAAAGTTTGTTATGTCACCATTGCTTAAGTTCTTGAACGGTGCACTCTGACATAAATGTCAGGTGTTGTGGTTTAGCTTGTAAATAATTCCATTGTGGACCACATAGTCCAGAAAAAGTGCCTAGTTAAATAAGGTAGACTCTTAGATGGACTCTAACTGCCCTAAAACCGGTAGAATATTGGGAGTTTCAATCGTCATGGGTGGCACGTCTCAAGCGTGGAATAGAAAGGAGATTGGTAGGGATGTACGAAACGCATTTTAGTGGGGTTGAATCTAAAATTAGAAGAGGTTAATGATCAATGTTGAGGTAAGCCTTATATTTTGCAAAGACATACACTAGTTTACAAAGAACAACTCCGTTTTAATTTGCAGAACAAATAGAGGACACTTATAGCTTCCCCTTTTCCATGTGGAAATGGTCCAGACCAATTTACGTGTTGTTTATAGTTTCCAAATGCATACGGAACATCATTGTACATATTTGGATCCTGATATTGTGGTGCATAACCATAACCTACATCATATCCTTGTAAAGAACCATAATAATCCCCATTCCATTTATTTGGATCTGGTTGTTGGGGTTGAGCCCACCCTGTAGTATGCAGCTACCGAAATATAGATCCATGATATGAACGAACAATTACAATAATGACTTAATCAACAACGGTAACATTAAAATCACACATTTGTTTGTTTGCAGGACTTTATCCCCTAGAAACACTAATTTATTGTTGACCAGGAACTATACTTTGTAGCTTTTGCAATGCTTCATCTATAGTATCTTGTAGATGGAATGATTTTGTCAAAAAAAACCAGAAGTTATTCTATTAAAATTTAAATGAGCACTAGTTTCCAAAAACTCCAAATTTCAGATTCTATGTCAAAGTTATTAATGAGCACTAGTTTCCAAAAACTCCAAATTTCAGATTCTATGTCAAAGTTATTGAGGCAAGTTGATGCATCTGAATAAAATGAAGAGAAAAAAGCTACAATATAATTCTTTTCCTTGTAAACTGAGATGTTGAAATATACTATAGAAGTAGGAGTGAAATATGATCTCAAAAATTGTCATAAGCAATACACGTTACTAAACAAAACAAATCAAAAATGTTTCCCATTAGTATTTTGACATGCATAAGTTCTTCAAACTGGCCAAATAATCATCTTAGCAACTCATATGTCAAAGTTGGGTTTAAGCCACCCATAAATATTTGTATCCAAAATGCATATAGAATAACAATATAAAGTAATAAATTCCTTCAAAAAATGAAAGCATAACAAGAGACAAGCAAAACAGAGGCACGCGTAGTTGCATTATTGGGATCATTATCTCAAGCAACAACTTGAGGAGGGGTTGTCATTGTTGCAAAACAAAGAACTTGTGACGGGTATAAGATAGACTGTTGGAGTTGCCACGAAATATTCTTCTATGAGTATGTAATTTTCTCATTGTTATTAACATAACATAAACAACCAAGGAAGTTGGATTTTCTTGAAATAAGAGCAGTTGGGAGTTAGAGCTATATACATTTGAAATCAGACACACTTTACACAGTTAAGATCAGATAATAGATGTGACTAATTCATTATTTGGTTATTTTAACTTACTCAAGAAAGAAATGACGAGAAGATTTCACACCATTTCTTAAGTAAGGATTCCTTGGAGAAATTTATAATGCACTAGAGATTTATCATTTGTTATAATTTTGTCTCAGATTAATGAAAACTCTAGGGTGCAGATTATATACACAAAGTTATATGACAATTCTCTCCTCCTAACAGATATGTAAAAATAATAAAGAAAGCTCTCATGTATATGAAAATGTTTAAACATGTTTCATTCTTTTCAAGAAATAAATGTGACTGAAACGGAATTTGAAATTATGGTTATCTTGTTATAACTTACATGGAATAGAGTATTCACATAGAAAAAATTATTATGTGAAAATTGTTGTTATGGATAAGCTTGATCTTCCTTATTTGCAAGAACTGCTTAGTTCCATATGTAGCCGATTTCTGGATAAAAAAGAGTTGGAAAAGAAAACTATTCTCACTTGTAATACATGTTTTTGTAAGAGGCAACAAGAAAATTCCACCAATAATTTTCAATGGTTTTATGTTACCAATCTTCTTAAACAAAATTTACTCAATCAATTTAACTATGGATCATCATTCAGCTAATAAGCATGAAGATAGAATTTGTCTCTCTTTGGAAATAAAAATTATGATAAACATTATGATAAATTTATTACAAATGCACAACTCTGTGAGTGAAACAATGAAATGACATAGTTGTCTTTCCTTCTATACTCGCTCTTAATCATATAAGGGAAAATAAAATTTTGTTGCGCCACTTAAACCTAAAGAATTGACAAATTGTACTTAACTCAAAAAAACTCACATTCCAAAGGTGTACATGAATTTCTATTGGTTCTCAAGGGAAATGGGAATGCAAATTATTTTTTAAAGAAACAAATATCAAATTAATGTCAAGTAATTATGTAGCGACAAATCTCATTATTAGTCCTATGTAAACCAGATTACTAAATGCTTATAAAATGATTTCTAGGGTTAGTTTCTCGGGAAATTGATGCCCTAGGTG
Source organism: Pinus albicaulis (assembly GCA_034641835.2). Classification (NCBI taxonomy): domain Eukaryota; kingdom Viridiplantae; phylum Streptophyta; class Pinopsida; order Pinales; family Pinaceae; genus Pinus; species Pinus albicaulis. The sequence goes on from CM076582.1 coordinate 199,394,477, forward strand.
CCCTAATGTGGATATACCTAGAAAAGGAAGGGAAAGGTGAAATAATGTGGTTTAAATGAAACCGTATGCAATCTTGCATAAGATTCAATGTGTCCCTTATCCTTCCAATAAAACAAGTTATTAAATTAATTGGGTGAAAGAGCTTACAAACCATGGAAAACAAGTGGACACTTCATAATCTCCTTCCTTTCTGTAGTGGCCTTTGGCATGTGCTAATGTCTCCAACCTCCAAAGTGGGTTATCCAACTACTTTATTAGGTGGTTTCCTCTTTAGAGGGAATATTATGTCCAAGGTGCATCCCTCAAATGGTGGTGGCATGTGATAAATAGGTGAAATGGAATAGGGTTAGAGAGGATCAGTCATGGGCCACACATATAATGGATATAAAATGGGTAGGAGGGAGAAATTGCAGTACATGTTGTGCCTCGGCCTTGAATTTCCCACCCTTATTTATATGCCTTTTATGAATTTTCTTTTATTCAATTGATCAGGGCTCAAAGGATAAGAAAGTGGTGTGTAAGATATAAGAGTGATTAACCCCTTTTTGGTAGGGAGGTTCTTTGCCCTATAGGGTTTGGGGAAATCGTGGATTCTTTAAGGATAAAGGAGACCCATCTAGGGCCTATGGAAACAGGGTGATGTCCATGGCTATAGGTTATAGGTCATGCATTTTCTTTTTCCCAAATGTTAATTATGCTTTTCCTAGTTATCTTTTGCATCTTGTGGTCCATTTTCCTACTGAATGTAGCCATTTATTCTTTTTATTTTTCTTTTCAGCTAGCCTAAGGTGGGGGCAAGCGAATAGGGAGGTTAACCCTATGTGGACCCAGTGATGAAATGTGGACCTAGGTGGGAGAGATGATGAATGGGGGTATAATGAATGGAAATGGACTGATATAGTTGGATAAGGGAGTTGGACCACGTAACCAAAGTTAGGGTTTCCCAAGTAGTACTACCCTAGAACCAAATGATCACAAAAGGATATCCCATGGTACTACGATCCAAGGGTAAAATCCAAAATATTTCAAGGGGATAGCATTAGAAACTAAGCCCACTATTTTCACCGAACCCCCCACTAATCCATGCCCATAAGTTTCCATGATAACTAAACCCAATACCCAATTACCAAATTCCAAGACATACCTTTAGGTTTTAGAGGCCCACCTTCAAACATAGGATCAATACAGATGGGTGAGGGACCACATGGTTGCCTTAGGTGGTGGAGATATGACACAACAAGCTAGTTGATGGTTACAAGGAGCTCTTAGATGCTAATTGAAGACCGTCATGGAGAAAAACGTTCACTAGTGATCAGGAGATCAAGTCAGAAGCTTAAAAATGAAAGTGATCAAAAGAAGTCCAAACTTGAGCGACCGGAAAGGTCTCGTCGCTGCGATTCCAATGCTGTGAACCGTTCGAAAAACCGATGTCGTATGAGGAAGATACCATGTTATGTTTGTTTTCCCAAACAACAATTTTTTTTTGATTGGATGCCCAGTCAGCTGTAACACCCCCAATTCATGTGTTTGAATTTCAAAGATAGACATTTGAACTTTAATCCTAAGGGGAGTGGACCCCAAAGGATAAATATTTTGTGAATGTAATTAAATATTTAATTGAGGAAATGAATAAAATGATGTGGTGTAGATTGACCAAAATGAGATTTATGAGATCACTTGCTAAATCCATGAGGATGGATGAGGCAAATATTTCCCCACAATCTTTCAAAAATCCTGGAAAGAAATTATTTTAAATTTAGATTTTTGAGGAAAAATTTGAATTCCCCAATGATGAGGAAAGTAGTTGGGAAGAGGTAAAAAGCTGGAAAAGCTGAGGAAAAGCATAAAACAGCTTTAAATAATCCCTAAAATGGGAAGCCTAGGCAAACAGGAAGAAAAGCATCCTAAGATTCTGGACGCAGAATTAGAAACATGCTTTGGGGAACAATAGCTTAAATAAGCTGCTCTTGTACAGATTAGGTTGTTGATATATTTCAAGGAGATGATCTCAGCTCGGGGGCGAGTTCTGGGAGACAGAAGGACTCTAAGGTTGGGAGGTTGGTCAATTGCATGAGTGGTATGTCTCTAAATTTATCGATGTGTTTACTTCATATAGTATGAATTGGCTACATATAAAATTTGACTGTATATTAGAATATAAATTCTACATTTAATAGAATTAATCATAAGGAATTTACCTTTGAAACTCTGTATAGTTGTAGAATTTAAATCTATGAAGTAGAATCCAACAGAGTCTCTAAACCAGTTTTGGTTTAAATCTGAGGATACTTATCTCTTCACAGGAAAAAATTGTGAATTAGTTTCAATCTGCTTCTGTTTCCTAGAATGATTCTAATATATACATACATAAGAGAGAGAAATCTGAGTTTCCTGTACTATATTGGAAAATAGTAGGAGATGAATTGTAATTTAGACTGTGCATGAAAGAATGGAAGGAGAGATTATATAAACTGACCTCAGGGTCAGCACACCATTCATAGGTAACCAGAAATTCAATGGTCAAGGAAGTTGCATGTAAGCAGCAAATACTATAGCAGAAGGAAGCAACTAATAATTTGCAAAATACTGATCATAGACAGTTATCTTATGGAACCATTCTAATATTAGAGCATAGAATTAAAATACAAAAGAAAGTTAAGTAAATATCCAACATGCATATTCACCACATCCTGGCATATTGAAATATATGTATCCTAGTCTATCATGAAAACCCAAGTCAAGGGGGTAAAATAGTAGATTATAAATACAAATGTCTTCTAAACATAAAAATAGAAATACAGATGCATTCATCCCTGTAGATATTTTGGATAAATATTCTGTGCAAATTCATAACAAATTAATTCCTCAATTTCCTGCATAGAACTACTGTACCATTCTGTTACAGATAATTATATCACTCTGGTTATTTAAATTACCCAGAAAAAGGAAACTGTGCACTTGGACTTTAGGGTCAGCTTAATAAACTGGTGAAACAAATTGAGAATATTATGACAGAAGAAAAAACCATAGAATACATTCAGATATCTAAAATTTACTACCACAGAAGCTATGTTCTCCTGGAATAGGAAACTCTATATGACAGTATATTATTCATTCGAATATCACCACATTTATGAATATAGTTTAACAATTGTATGGCCTGAGAGCTTGAAGGCAATAAAATACACAGAATGCTGGATATGTATATATAGATATATATAAAATTTAAAATGCCATCAGTTAAGTATTAAGTTACAGCCAAGTCAAAATGAGCAAGGAGAGATTACTGCTGGAACATAATAATAATAATAATAACCGGAATCAAAATGGGTATTATGAAAATCCAGTAATGATAGAGGTATATATATATATATATATAACAAATCTGAGAACAGCCTTATAATGTTCCATGAATAGAGATAAATGAATATTCAGGGTTGGGATTTAACAATTATAGTTGTCAAAATAATTACAACTGTATCAATACAATTTTTAACTGTCGAAAGATAAATTATATAACCAGGAGAGAAGAATGGATTTCTTCTGACAGAGTTCGGTGAATACCGACCTGCAAGTAGCAAGAGGAAACAAATGTTAATGTCTAAGGGAGTCACGTCTCCCAGTAGTTTGAGAAGGAGAACACGACGCAAGTCGAAATTACCTGTGAGAGATAAGACCCCAATATAAATATGACGCCGAACATGGAGAGTAAGAATAACATGAACCAAGTAAAAATAATGACTGAGAAGGGAATAGTACCTGGTAAGGGAGAAACCCCTATTCCATCCTTAACCTGCTACATATAAATATGGAATTTTCATAAATAGAGGTTGGCCGTTAAAAGTCGAATAACAAAGATAACCCTCCAGAGAACGAACAATAGCAATTGCGTCCTACGATTGGTCGGTGAAAAAAAAAATTAACTAACCGGAGTGCCGAGAAGAATAGAGTCCTTATAGAGCCAAATTAATACCCTCGTAACCACCTTCAGTTGAGAGTAAAGTGGAGGGTAGGGCTACGAAGCAATGATAGCATACATTCAGTCTCACTTATGAGAATACGCACAAGGAAACAAAAAGGCTAGAAAAGAAAACCAAGCCAATCGAATCCCTGGAGTGAAGAAAACACATTCTCTGCAAAAATAATATAGCAACTCGTTATACATATCAAAATCTAGACCAGACGACAGTAAACGATGAATCCAAAATCTTAGCACCGGCATGAAGAAATGAGCGAAATTCTAAACCACAAATGGGAAGCCTGTGAAATGGTAATAATAGAGCGAAATTTTACAAAACTCTAAAATGATCTTACCGAAAGAGAAAATTAAAGCACAGGGATAAGGCAAAGACTGAAATGAATCACGCACAGCGTCCATGGCATTGAAACTCACTGTCAAGAGATAAACCAAACAAATAGGGAGGTAAAAGAACCGCCGAGCAAATAACATGCTCGATTTATATCAATGTTCCATGAATCGAACAACAAAACCCTAATGGCCAGATACATTCGAGTCGTCCACCTGGCGAGATCCTAAGGGTGAAGCCATGGATCGAGGAGTTAATAGGTCATGTACACCATCCGTTCAATATTAAATACGGCAAGCAGTGAAATAAATGTTATATCGATCTGGCCACGCCATGGAAATTGCTTTGGGAACGAAGTAAGCTAGTGGAATGAATCCAGTATTACGTGGAACAAAAACACGTGATCACAAATGGAACGAGACCAATTATAACCTTTACGACGAGATTAAAGATCTTATGAAAGCTCTTGTGGAAGACAAATTGACGTCGCCATTCCCAATTTCGTTGAACAGATTTATAAATTTGTAATTACGTGGAGGTCAATTTAAACAAACCCAAATTCATATAAATGTTGACAAGATGGAAATGAAAAGGAAGGACCGAATGCCAGACTCGCATAATTATCGAGGGGGTAAATCAAATCCCACTAAGGTTATATGTTCTCAACGAAGGGTAAACGTGAATGACCGAATGGATTCCCACAGGTCCATAGAAATATAATAATATGGTACTCATGTAGAACCGAATGGACCCCATCAATATGAATCTATTGAAGGTTCAAAGGTTGATGATATACAACGAAGATGGAATATGGAAGTGGCGGGTGATAAAATAAAAACATTAGGTTATGTCTAATGTAATTATAATTATTACAAATCAAATAAATTCTAATGTGATGAGATAGAGTTGATATATGAATAGTAATTGAAAAGAAAAGTTGTTTAAACCTACAACGTAATAACAGAGTACCTTATTAGCATTAAACTTGAAAAGATACCAAAAAAAAAAAAATTGTAGAAGGAAAATGGGAGGTGTGACAAATGGTATCGGAGCCCAAGTTATAAAACTGGGCTGGTGACATTGTGCTCACTGTTGCTGTGTGTTCACTGTATAAATGTATTTCTGTAGAAAAGAAAAAAATTAAATTTTATTTTCACTGATCTGTGTTGTGTAGTGTACAGTGGTGTTGAAATGGCAGAAGGTGGTGAAATCTATGTTGATCTGCGTGATGAGGATAATGCACCAGATCCAAATGCGCCCATGATGGCTATGTTGCGGGAATTGCAACAAGAGTTGGCTGAGATAAAAAGCCAGAATGACAGATTGTCATTAGCCAGTGAGGAGCAGGAAAAGCTCATCAGAGAATTAACTTCTCAGAATAGCCAAGAAGGCGAAGGTTCCGGAAAGAGGAAAACTAATGAGTCTGATGAGGAAGATGCTGTTAGGCATCAGAATAAATAGAAAAAGGAATTACAGGGGGAATTCCGAAAGATTAAACCTCCCTCCTATAATGGGGAGAAGGAGGAAGATGTTGAAGCCTGGTTGCTGAATATGATTAAGTATTTCTAGGTCTATGAATATGAAAGCAATATGAAGGCAAGATTAGCTGGTTACCAGCTACAAGGTAAGGCTACCTTGTGGTGGGAGGAGACAAAAATGGTGCATGCCATTGATAAAAAGACAGTCACCTGGGAAGATTTCCAGGTTAAGTCCAAGAACCGCTACCTAAATGAACGTTACTATGATGATAAAGCCAAAGAATTTCATGAACTTAGACTGGGACAACTCACTATTGATGATTTTGTTACTAAGTTTACAAATCTGTTGAGATATGTACACTACATAAGGGAAGAAAAGGCAAAAGTTCAAAGATTTATGAATTTTTTGCCTGCTGTATACAAAGAGAAAATCAAGTTTGACAACCCAAAAACAATGGATGAAGCTGTTAGAAAAGCCAGATTATGTTACCAACAGTTCAAAGGAAAAATTGAACAAGGGAAAAGCTAGGTAAATAAGAATGAGTTCAAAGGGAGGAAACAGAAACCAGCCTATTTGAAAAATTTTGGCAGAGATCATCAGCAGAAAAAGTTTAATAAACCCAAAGAAAGTCAAACTGCTCAGTCCCAAGTGGCTTCCAAACAAATAGATGGAGACAGTAAAAAGGAAGGGACAGTCAAAATGAGAGAACCCCTGAAATGTTGGGGCTGTGGAGAACCCCATATTTTGAGGGACTGTCCTCATCGAAACATTCAGATGATCATGAGAGATCGAGAAGTGACAACAGTAAATGATATAGCCAGAAATATACCAACTATCAGTGCAGCCTTGGAAAATCGACAAGCAGAACATCAAGCAACCATGGTGGAAATGGAGGGTAAGATTTCTGACCTATCTGTTACTGTTCTGATTGATCTGGGTGCTTCTTTGAGTTACATTGGTCCAAATATTGTAGAAAAATGTAACTTAAAAACTAAAAAATTTCAACAGTCATGGTTGGTACAGCTAGCCACTGGAACTAAGAGAAAGGTAACACATAAACTGCCCCAAACAGAAATCAAATTAAATGATTTTCAAACAGAGGTAAATTTGAACATTCCGCCCTTAGGTTCATATGATATATTGATAGGAATGGACTGGCTGGAAAAGAAGAAAGCCTTGATGAACTGCTGGGATAAGACTTTGCATTGTGTAGATGAGGAAGGTAAACCTTTTATTCTCAAAGGGAAACAAAAACCTATTTCTGTAAGACAAATTTCAGCATTGCAATTTAAAAGAACAGCTAGAAAAGGATACCAAGTTTATGCAGTGCATGTGGAAGAAATAGAACAGAAAACTGAGGAGGAATTACTGGATGCTGTACCAGTAATAAGAGAATTTAAGTAAGTCTTTCCAAAGGAAATCCCTCATCTTCCCCCCAAAAGAGAGATTGATTTCTCAATCGATCTGGTGCCGGGGGCAACACCTATCTCCCGAGCGCCTTATCGAATGAGTCCTCCTGAACTGATGGAACTGAAAATGCAATTGCAAGAACTGTTAGATAAAGTGTATATTAGACCGAGTGTATCTCCTTGGGGAGCACCGGTGCTGTTCGTGAAAAAGAAAGATGGAACTTTTAGGATGTGCATTGATTATCATCAACTGAATAAGTTGACCATTAAAAAGACATACCCTTTGCCTAGAATTGATGATATTTTTGATCAAGTGAGAGGAGCTTCAGTATTTTCGAAAATTGATTTAAGGACTGGTTATCACCAGCTTAGAATTAAGGAAGAAGACATCAGCAAAACAGCCTTTCGAACCAGGTATGGTCACTACGAATTTGTAGTCCTACCTTTTGGGTTGACAAATGCCCCTGCCACATTTATGTGCCTAATGAACAATGTGTTAAACAAGTACTTGGATAAATTTGTCCTTGTGTTCATAGATGATATCTTAGTTTATTCAAAAAGTGAGGAGGAACATAAAGAACACTTGAGGATAGTATTGCAAACTCTAAAGGAAAATCAGCTATATGCCAAGTTTAGCAAATGTGAGTTTTATAAAGATAAGATCCAATATTTGGGTCATATTATTTCTGAACAAGGCCTTGATGTTGACCCTGAAAAGATAAAGGCTATAAAAGAATGGTCTGTACCAACTGATGTTTCAGCAGTGAGATCATTCATGGGGATTGCAGGCTATTATCACAGATTTGTAGAGAGGTTTTCTGGCATAGAACATCCCATCACGTCATTACAAACGAAAGGTGTCAAATTTGAGTGGACTGAAAAATGCCAAAACAGTTTTGACCAATTAAAACTGAAACTTACTACAGCCCCTATACTGAAGATTGCAGATCCTGACACAGAATTTGTGGTATGTACGGATGCCTGTAGAGAGGGATTGGGAGGAGTTATTTTGCAGGAAAATTCAGTTATTGCCTATGAATCTAGGAAACTAAAGATACATGAACATAATTATAGTGCCTATGATTTAGAATTAGCAGTTGTTATCCATGCTTTGAAAATGTGGCGACACTATCTTCTTGGAAAAAAATTTACATTGATGACTGATCATATTAGTCTCAAATATTTCTTTTCCCAAACTGATTTGAATGCTAGACAAGCTAGATGGTTGTCTTTTCTAAGTGAATTTGATATGGATATAAAACATATTAGAGGGAAAGAAAATAAAATTGCTGATGCATTGAGCAGAAATGCTTGTCAGAATATCAATAGCATTGGAAGTAGTGCTGAGATCATTGTAGAAGATTTGGTGAATAAGGCAGCAAACCAAGACCCAAATTATGAAACACTTCTGGTGAAATTACAGAAAAAGGACAAAACTGATCTCACTCAAAACCAAAAAGGGCTGATCTGTTATAAAAATAGATTGTATATTCCCAATGTAGAGTCCTTAAAAAGGGAAATTTTGGATGAGTACCACAAACATCCATATGCAGGACATCCAGGATATCAGAAAATGTTAACAACCCTGAAAAAGAAGTTGTTCTGGCCAGGAATGAAGAGAGATGTAGCAGAATATTTAAGTAGATGCATGGAATGTCAACTAGTCAAATTTGAACATCAGCATCCTGCTGGTCTTTTAAACCCTTTACCGATTGCAGAATGGAAATGGGACACAGTTTCCATGGATTTCATAACAGGATTACCCAAAACCAAACACCAACATGATTCAGTAATGGTAGTAGTAGACACTTTAACAAAAGATGCACATTTTATACCAGTGAAATCTACCTTTGGGACAGCTCAAGTAGCGAATGTGTTCCTGAAGGAGGTAGTAAGGCTCCATGGGGTGCCAAAGGTGATTTTTTCTGACCGAGATGCTAAGTTTACAGCTGCCTTTTGGAAAGGGCTATTTGGAGGTATGGGAACTAAATTGAATTTTAGTACTGCTTACCACCCTCAGATAGATGGTCAAACGGAAAGAACTAATCAAATTTTAGAGGACATGCTGAGAATGTATGTGATGGATAGACCATAAAAGTGGGAAGATTACTTGCATTTAGCTGAATTTGCCTATAATAATAGCTACCAATCCTCCATCAAAATGAGTCCGTTTGAGGCACTGTATGGAAGGAAGTTTCGTACTCCTTTGAGCTAGAGTCAGCCAGAAGATAAACTAATGTTGGGACTAGATGCTTTACAAGAGATGGAAAGAATTGTCAAACAGATACAAAGAAACATCAAGATAGCACAAGATCGCCAGAAGAACTGTGTTGATAAGAAAAGAGTGCACCGAGAATTTAAAGTGGGGGAGCATGTGTATTTGCGTATTAAACCCAAAAAGAGCACCCTTTATGCTGGAATTTGTGCAAAACTGGCTCCTAGATACTGTGGTCCTTTTGAAGTATTAGAAAGGGTGGGACCAGTGGCTTACAAGCTGGCCTTACCACCCCATGTTAGAGTTCATGATGTATTTCATGTTTTGTTATTAAAAAGATATGTGCATGATGATTCTCACATAGTTGATTGGAATGTTGTACAGGTGGAACCAGAAGGGGAGTTTCTGCCAGAACCGCTTCAAATATTGGAGCGGGAAGAAATTGAATTGAGAAGAAGAACAGTAGCAAGAGTAAAGGTGCAGTGGAAGCACTTTACTGCTGAAGAAGCTACCTGGGAAAGAGAAGCTAAAATGATGGAAAAATATCCATTTTTATTTGCAAAATGAACTCTAGTAGTTGAATAAAAACACCGAGGACGGTGTTTATTTTCAGAGGGGGAATATGTAACACCCCCAATTCATGTGTTTGAATTTCAAAGCTAGACATTTGAACTTTAATCCTAAGGGGAGTGGACCCCAAACGATAAATATTTTGTAAATGTAATTAAATATTTAATTGAGGAAATGAATAAAATGATGTGGTGCAGATTGACCAAAATGAGATTTATGAGATCACTTGCTAAATCCATGAGGATGGATGAGCCAAATATTTCCCCACAATCTTTCAAAAATCCTTGAAAGAAATTATTTTAAATTTAGATTTTTGACGAAAAATCTGAATTTCCCCAATGATGAGGAAAGCAGTTGGGAAGAGGTAAAAAGCTGGAAAAGCTGAGGAAAAGCATAAAAAAGCTTTAAAGAATCCCTAAAATGGGAATCCTAGGCAAACAGGAAGAAAAGCATCCTAAGATTCTGGACGCAGAATTAGAAACATGCTTTGGGGAACAATAGCTTAAATAAGCTGCTCTTGTACAGATTAGGTTGTTGATCTGTTTCAAGGAGATGATCTCAGCTCGGGGGTGAGTTCTGGGAGACAGAAGGACTCTAAGGTTGGGAGGTTGGTCAATTGCATGAGTGGTATGTCTCTAAATTTATCGATGTGTTTACTTCATATAGTATGAATTGGCTACATATAAAAGTTGACTGTATATTAGAATATAAATTCTACATTTAACAGAATTAATCATAAGGAATTTGAATCTGTGAAGTAGAATCCAACAGAGTCTCTAAACCAGTGTTGGTTTAAATCTGAGGATACTTATCTCTTCACAGGAAAAATTTGTGAATTAGTTTTAATCTGCTTCTGTTTCCTAGAATGATTCTAATATATACATACATAAGAGAGAGAAATCTGAGTTTCCTGTACTATATTGGAAAATAGTAGGAGATGAATTGTAATTTACACTGTGCATGAAAGAATGGAAGGAGAGATTGTATAAACTGACCTCACGGTCAGCACACCATTCATAGGTAACCAGAAATTCAATGGTCAAGGAAGTTGCATGTAAGCAGCAAATACTATAGCAGAAGGAAGCAACTAATAATTTGCAAAAGACTGATCATAGACAGTTATCTTATGGAACCATTCTAATATTAGAGCATAGAATTAAAATACAAAAGAAAGTTAAGTAAATATCCAACATGCATATTCACCACGGCTTGGCATATTGAAATATATGTATCCTAGTCTATCATGAGATCCCAAGTCAAGGGGGTAAAATAGTAGATTATAAATACAAATGTCTTCTAAACATAAAAATAGAAATACAGATGCATTCATCCCTGCAGATATTTTGGATAAATATTCTGTGCAAATTCATAACAAATTAATTCCTCAATTTCTTGCATAGAACTACTGTACCATTCTGTTACAGATAATTATATCACAAAAGTTATTTCAATTACCCAAAAAAAGGAAACTTTGCACTTGGACTTTAGGGTCAGCTTAATAAACTGGTGAAACAAATTGATAATATTATGCCAGAAGAATAAAACCATAGAATACATTCAGATATCTAAAATTTACTACCACAGAAGCTATGTTCTCATGGAATAGGAAACTCTATATGACAGTATATTATTCATTCGAATATCACCACATTTATGAATATAGTTTAACAATTGTATGGCCTGAGAGCTTGAAGGCAACAAACTACACAAGATGTTGGATATGTTTATATAGATATATATAAAATTTAAAATGCCGTCAGTTAAGTATTAAGTTACAGCCAAGTCAAAATGAGAAAGGAGAGAGTACTGCTGGAACATAATAATAATAATAATAACTGGAATCAAAATGGGTATTATGAAAATCCAGTAATGACAGAGGTATATATATATATATATATATATATATATATAACAAATCTGATAACAGTCTTATAATGTTCCATGAATAGAGATAAATGAATATTCAGGGTTGGGATCTAACAATTATAGTTGTCAAAATAATTACAACTGTATCAATACAATTTTTAACTATCAAAAGATAAATTATATAACCAGGAGAGAAGAACGGATTTCTTCTGACAAAGTTCAGTGAATACCGACCTGCAAGTATCACGAGGAAACAAATGTTAATGTCTAAGGGAGTCACGTCTCTCAGTATTTTGAGAAGGAGAACACGACGCAAGTCAAAATTACCTGCGAGAGATAAAACCCAATATAAATATGATGCCGAACATGGAGAGTAAGAATAACATGAACCAAGTAAAAATAATGACTGAGAAGGGAATAGTACCTTGTAAGGGAGAAACCCCTATTCCATCCTTAACCTGCTACATATAAATATGGAATTTTCATAAATAGAGGTTGGCAGTTAAAAGTTGAATAACAAATATAACCCTCCAGAGAACGAACAATAGCAATTGCGTCCTACGCTTGGTCGAAGAAAAAAAAAATTAACTAACCAGAGTGCCAAGAAGAATAGAGTCCTTATAGCACCAAATTAATACCCTCGTAACCACCTTAAGTTGAGAGTAAAGTGGAGGGTAGGGCTACGAAGCCATGATAGCATACGTTCAGTCTCACTTATGAGAATACGCACAAGGAAATGCAAAGGCTAGGAAAGAAAACCAAGCCGATTGAATCCCTGGAGTGAAGAAAACACATTCTCTGCAAAAATAATATAGAAACTCGTTATACATATCACAATCTAGACTGGACGACAGTAAACGATGAATCCAAAATCTTAGCACCGGCAAGAAGCAATGAGCGAAATTCTAAACCAGAGATGGGAAGCCTGTGAAATGGTAATAATAGAGAAAAATTTTACAAAACTCTAAAATGATCTTACCGAAAGAGAAAATTAAAGCACAGGGATAAGGCGAAGACTGAAACGAATCAGGCATAGCGTCCATGGCGTTGAAACTCACTGTCAAGAGATAAACCAAACAAATAGGGAGGTAAAAGAACCGCCGAGCAAATAACATGCTCGATTTATATCAATGTTCGATGAATCGAACAACGAAACCCTAATGGCTAGATACATCCGAGTCGTCCACCTGGCGAGATCCTAAGGGTGAAGCCTTGGATCGAGGAGTTATTAGGTCATGTACACCATCCGTTCAATATTAAATATGACAAGCAGTGAAATAAATGTTATATAGATCTGGCCACGCCGTGGAAATTTCTTTGGGAATGAGGTAAGCTGGTGGAATGAATCCAGTATTACGTGGAACAAAAACACGTGATCACAAATAGAACGAGACCAATTATAACCTTTACGACGAGATTAAAGATCTTATGAAAGCTCTCATGGAAGATAGATTGACGTCGCCATTCCCAATTTCGTTGAACAGATTTATAAATTTGTAATTACGTGGAGGTCAATTTAAGCAAATCCAAATTCATATAAATGTTGACAAGACGGAAATGAAAAGGAAGGACCGAATGCCAGACTCGCATAATTATCGACGGGATAAATCAAATCCCACTAAGGTTATATGTTCTTAACGAAGGGTAAACGTGAATGACCAAATGGATTCCCACAGGTCCATAGAAATATAATAATATGGTACTCATGTAGAACTGAATCGACCCCATCGATATGAATCTATTGAAGGTTCAAAGGTTGATGATATACAACGAAGATGGAATATGGAAGTGGCAGGTGATAAAATAAAAACATTAGGTTATGTCTAATGTAATTATAATTATTACAAATCAAATAAATTCTAATGTGGTGAGATAGAGTTGATATATGAATAGTAATTGAAAAGAAAAGTTGTTTAAACCTACAACGTAATAACAGAGTACCTTATTAGCATTAAACTTGAAAAGATACCAAAAAAAAAAATTGTAGAAGGAAAATGGGAGGTGTGACATCAGCATGTAGGTATAGTCAGTAGGAATATTCTTGGAATATTCCATTTTATTCATAGCCCACAAGGTGGTGCCACATGGAACATTATGAGTCATTGGATGTTGGTGGTCTAGTTCAATATGGACCGTTCATTAATTTTTGGATTAACCAACAGTTGAGTGACACATGGTAATCCCGTAGGCTGCCACATGTCCTCAGAATTCAGTGGTAAAATTTTTATGGAGTCCAGGGGAGTCGACCCGACCTCCCATTCACCAAGCCCGCATGCTACCAGCCCTCCTAAATGGAAGTCCTTAACATTCATTAAACAAAGCTTATACTTGAACTTTATTAAAGTTTGCGCTGAGGACTTAGGAGGCCAGCGCTGAAGGGCCAGCCTTGCTTTGCATGTAGCCCTAGCTCCAAAACCATGGCCTTCATGTTAAACCATAGCATCAACTTAAACCATCAGCGGGTTTTCAATGTCTGTTCACATGGTGGATTTTGTATGTTTAAATGTGATGCCTTTTAAGGTTACGGAACATCGCCACTCCAGGTTCCAACATATCCAGTGGCTTTTTTCAAATGATTGATCACATGTGCACTGCAACCTTAAATGCGATGAATAAGGTTTCAAAACCTTAACTCTCGGTTCCAATTTAAATGGTGGGAGTTCAAACGGTTACCATAGAGGTTTCGGCAGGGGTGGCATGTGACCACCCCGCCACTCACATTTAATCTGAGTTAAACAGTCTGACATATTTGGAGCGGACCCCTAAGTTTGTGGTTAATCCATCAATTTATCTTCAATTAACTTCCTGTCTCCACATTTATTTAAGCTTTTCTAACTGTCATTGGGAAAAATGCATTGGGAGGTCAATTTTCGACCAATTTTGGTGAAAAAAGATTCTACCTAGATTAACTTGATCATTATGGAGCCATTGGTGTAGAGTAAATAGCCATTAGAGGCCTCCAATAATATGTAATTTATAATTTTGAGCATAATGACAAAGAGGGACATGCCATTGGGAGTTGGACCAGTAGATGTAGCCTAGGAGGTATGAACTGCTTCGTCATACCTATTGTGTAAAACTTATGTGTAGATTTATTTTCTCTGTTATGAACTGTTGTTCAATGTTTTGACAACTTATTTACATTCTTAAAGTTTACTAATTCATCTATATTTCATGGTTAAATCACTCATTCCTTAAGAAAACAAAAGGAGACAAATTGTAAATGCTTATCTTGCTGAAAGGACACTTAGCATAGCAAAACTAATACACTCCTTTCAAATCAAGTTGTTATCAGAGCTAGAGTTTTATATTTGGTGTTTTTATGTTCTAGGATTTGTTAATTTTTTGCAAGGGGTTTCATGCTTACTAGGCTCAAGCTTAAGAGAGGATAAGGAAAATTGGTGGAAGCAAGAGGTTCTCAAAGTGAGCCACAACAAAGGAGGGAAATATTGCCACATTATCCACCACCTAGTTCACCTCCAAGAGAAGCAAAAGAAACATCAAGAATGCCTCTAGTAGAAGAAGAAACCCATGAATAGGTGGATCCAAAAGAGAAATAAAGAGTGTTTAGGAAAGCATTCCTTGACATGACATAAATGGTGAGAGTCCTTTATCAAGAAAGGAATGAAAGACTAGAAGGAGAAGGATCCAAACTTCACAAGGAAGGTCAAGGATCATCAGGAGGTCACAATGATGAAGAAAAATCAAAGAAGTGCAATGGAGGAAATGGAGGTAGTCGAAAGTCACCATCCTCACCCTCATCATCATCCTCTACTTCATATTTAGTACAGCAGTCACACAAGTCAAAGAACACTGATAAAAATCATTTTCTAAAACTTTATGTTATGTTTGAATTGCTAATGTTTAATGGTGAATTCAATGCAAAAAAGCTTGATAATTGGATTAGGTAATTGGAGGTTTATTTTAGAATTCAGAACCTTCATGATGATGACCCCAAAATCCAACTAGCTTCATTGAGGATGGAAGGTGAAACTCTTGTTTGGTGGGAAGCCAAGACAAAGGAGGAGATCATAAAACATGGTAAGATTATTCTATCATGGACTGATTTCACTGCTACAATAAAAAAATAGGTTTATCCATTATCTCACATCCAGAAAGCATAATGAACTGGAAAAAATTTAAACAATTGAAAGGAAAAAAATGTACAAGTTTATACTCAAGAATTTAGGAGAAGAGCTCTTTTACTAGGAGTATATTTGCATAGCCAAGACACTTTTCTCAAGTATATAGGAGGTTTACATACCTACCTAGGACATACAATCCTCATGTTTAATCCTACAAGCCTAGATGAAGTTTGTGATCAAGATAGACATTTAGAGGCAAGGGGAAAAAAAAACTTAGATGGGAATGAGGAAAATGAGCTTAAAGGAAAATGGAAGAAAAAGAGAAATGAAAATACTAGAAAAGGGAAGGGAAAATTCTTCTGCAAACACTGTTCTAAAACTAGCCATGATGAGGACCGTTGTTGGAAACTTCATCCAGATTTGAAACTATAAATTTTTAAAGCCAAAGAGAAAGCCAAGGAGAAAGGAAGAACTATTGCAATAGATGAACAAGACCTAGGGTAAGATTCGGGAGATGAAACAAAAATCATAGCTATGGGACTAAATAAATTGAAGTGGAAAGAGATGGAAATTAAACCTAGTTCTAGTATATCTAACTGTCACATAGAAGCTCCAAGTGAAGAAAAGAGAATTGAATTGTTTCATGTGAGGGTCATTTCCAAAGATACCAAGGTTGACACATTGTTTAATAGTGGGTCACAAAAAAATTTAATCTCTGAAGACTTGGTCAAGAAAATTAATCTTGAGACAATTCCACATCTGAAACCATATCCACTTGGTTGGATTTGTAAGGATGCAAATTTACAGGTTTCAAGGAAATGCATGTTGCGCTTTGCAATGATTTCACATTTAACTGACACAGTTGAATTAGATGTTGTTCCGCTTGATATAACAGTTATGTTGTTGGGAAGTCCTTACTTGTATGACTATAAAGATATCTCCCATCGCCATGAGAACAAATACCATTTATTCAAAGATGGAAAGGAGTATATTGTGAGAGCTCATCGCAAAAAACTAGACACTTCTTTAGTTAATGCAGGGTAGATGAAGAGGCTCGTCAATGCAAGTGAAAACTTGACATTGATGATGATTAAAAAAAAAAGTTTTAAATAATCCTTTTCATGAAAATATTGATGTATTTAATGAGTTGTTTCAGTTTGAAATCAGGTTGTCTTTGAAATAAGATGACAAACAGTTGCAGCAGTCGTTATTGATGTGGAATGCTATTGAAAAAAAATTGTTAGTGAAAGATCTTGCAAAGGTCAAATAGAGGGCAAAGCAACTTGATTTAGAAATGAGAAATTGTTGGTTTCAAAAAGGCATGGTACAATGGCGGAGAAAATTGGTCAGGAATCGACATAAGTTCAAGGCTAATTCAGAAAAAAATCGCCGTAAGGACAGGATGCAAGGTGAGAGTAATTTCAAGTTTCCTTTGATTACAGGCCAATGTATAAACAAGATGTTTACTAAAAGGTTAAGTTGTTTTTCTCCAAGTTCAATAAATGTGCAGCATGACAATGTCAAAAACAACAATGGTTGGTCGGTGGAATCAAGGAAAAATTTGTCGTTTCATGAAAAGCTCTAAGTAATGAAATCAGGGAAATTTCAATGGATAGAGATTGGAAGAGTGGGGACACAGTATCCCCATTTTGATGTTCAGTATTCTATAGAGATTTTTGGGTCCAAAAGCTTCCCAATGAAGAGGTTTGATCAAGAGATCAAGTCATATGCTCAAAAATTAAAGTTCTTGGAATAGGTTTGAACCTGAGAGGCCGGAAAGGTCTCATCATTGCGATTATGGTTCTGCAAACAATTCATAAAACCGATGTCGTATGAGGAAGATATCACATTATGTTAATTTTCCCAAATGGAAAAATTTTGGTGACTGCATGCCCAGTCAACAGAAATATTCTTGGAATATTCCATTTTCTTCAGAGCCAAAGGGATGCCAACACGTAGTACATTGTGAGACGTTGGATGTTGGTGGTCTGGGTCAATCTAGACCGTTCGTTGATTTTTGGATTAACCAATGGTTGAGGGACATGTGGCAAGCTCGTAGGCTACCACGTGTCCTCAGAATTTGGTCGTAAAAGTTTTATGGAGTCTGGGGGAGTCAACCACCTGCCCTCCCATCCACCAAGCTCGTGTGATATCAGCCCGCCTACATGGAAATTCTTGAAATTCATAAAAAATGGCTTATACTTGAACTTTATTAAAGTTTTCATTCAGCTCTTTGGAGGCCATCCCCCCGTCGCATGTGGCCCTAGCACCAAAACCATAGCCTTCATGTTAAACCAAAACATCAAATTAAATTGCCGATGGGTTTGCAATGTCTGTTCGCATGGTGGGTTCTCTATGCTTAAATACGACGATTTTTAAGGTTGCAGAACATCTCCACTCTAGGTTCCAACTTATTCGGCGGGTTTTTTCAAATGGTTGATCACATGCGGAGTGCAATGTTAAATGTGATGGATAAGGTTTTAGAACCTTAACTCCCGGTTCCAATTTAAATGGGAGGATTTCAAATGGTTAGTGCAGAGGTTTCGGTGGGGGTGGCATGTGACAACCCTGCCACTCACATTTAATGTTAAGTTAAAGTGTCCAACATATTTGGAGTGCACCCCTAATTTTGGGGTTAAGCCATCAAATTATCTTTAGTTAACTATCTGTCTCCACATTTAGTGGAGATTTTTTGGCTATCATTGGGAAAAATGCAATAGGAGTTCAATTTTCGACCAATTTTGGTGAAATAATAGTCTACCTAGACTAATTTGAGCATTCTGGAGTCATTGCTGTAGAGAAAAAAACCATTAGAAGCTTGAAAACATATGTAATTTACAATTTTGAGCATAATGACAAAGAGGGGCATGCCATTGGGAGTTGGACCAGAAAATGTAGCCCAGGAGGGAGCTCCTTCATCATGCCTAATGTGTAAAACTTATGTGTGGATGTTTTTCTCTATTATGCACCATTTTTCAGTGTTTTTAAGTCTTATTTAGATGCTTAAATTTCACTAATTCATCTATATTTCATGGTTAAATCACTCATTCCTTAAGAAAACAAATGGAGACAAATTGTACATGTTTATCTTACTAAAAGGACACTTAGCACAACAAAACTAATACACTCCTTTTAGATCACCCAGAGATATCACCAATGATGTGGGTGGTAACATATGGCTCCAAGTGGGACGTTATATATCGAATAAGTGGGAAAAACTACTCAAACATGAGGTCATGAGAACTCCATCGATCTCTTAGTCACCATAGACCTATTACTTGCACATATCAATGACGAAACCCATGGGGAGGAATACGTTTCACAGTGTATTATGATACCCCATGCTTAATATCAAGCCACAAAATGAACAATTAATAAAAATATGAAAATTTAATCTAAATGCGTCTATTCTACCATGAGAAACATCATATGACATTATTTCTAATGAGAAAATCAGAATGCAATGCATCCTACTCTAACATTCATATAATACAAAACTAATACTATGTGTAATCATAAAGCCAATGCAACCAACGTATCATCAAATAAATATAAATATATTGTCCTATATGATTACTCATGTAGAAAATGTCAAAGAAAAAGTTGACAGAATCACATGGATGATAAGGCAGGTGGGAGGTAGAGAAATGGGATTCCCACACATGAATTCTTATGTGACAATAGGTCATAAAAGGATTAAATCTAGTCCATGAGATCCTCTCTTCTAACCAAAACATAGAGATGTCAATTATTAGGCTCATAAAATATTGATGGATGGAAATCCCAGTCTATTATTACCCTGATGGTCCTTATCATTTATGTCATATTTCAGGGCCTCCATAGGGTTATGATTAGTATGAATGGGATAATGATGAGATGAAGAAACACACATATGTTTCTCATGATGATCACACTGGAAAGGGAATATTATAGATTGATCATGATCCTGAGGAGGTTCCCAAGGAGATAAAGTATAATCAATGAAGGCCTAATCCTTGCAATTATGCTTGGAAGGGGAAAAGGGCTCACAGATACTTCAGATCATGTGACAGGAGGTGAGGGAATCACTTTATGAAGACTCAAAATTATGGCCAATAGGAAAAAGGGAGGATGAAGTATTTCATTCAATGGGTTTTTCTTTCCTAACATGATAACTTAAAGCCTCAAGTGATTCAGACATAGAATCATACTAAGGAGAGGTGGAAGCCTTATCAATTTCCTTAGTATCAAATATTGTATCTCTCTTAACTATAAAATCGATCACTTCCAACTACCCCTCTTTCTGCGAGGGAAAATAAATATTCCTCTTCCCAAGAGTACTAATGGACATGTCATCAAAAATAGTGCCTCAGAGAAGGGAAAAACTAACTTTATCCTCATATTCCTTTTCGGTGTCATAAATGGGAGCATAATAAAATTGAGGACCAATAATTTCCCATTTCCCCTTATCAATGTGGAAGTAATCTCCAATGTCATCCTTCGAGGGGATAATAGGACCACCTTCCTCAAGGTTCTCAAATGGAGAAGCATCAGAAGTAATATCCTGAAGAAAGGTATGGTTAGTATCAATGTTACCTTCCATATATTCATCCTTCCCAACACGTGCTCTCAAAATAATATTTTTCATCATGTGGACCCAGTAGGACTTGTATATATACACACTAATTATATTACAAATGTCTTGATGATGCATAATCAAGGCTTCCTCTTAGATTCTTGATGCAAGGTATATTTGAAAATGTCTAAGAAAGAGATCAATAAACTCCTCAATAGATGAGATACTCTTAGGTTCATTATCATGCAACCATGAACTGTGACCACCAAGAGATCCCATGAAGAATAACATAAGGAAATATTGGTGAACCACTTTCTCTCTATAAGCTTTTGCATTAAATATTTTTATATGGTCAATTGCAGAGAGTGGATCACCATCAAACATAGGAATCCCATGTACCATCCTTCCTACGACATGATTAGGGTTCACAAGGATGCTAGTGATGTCCAAAGTGGGAAATTTATCAGAGAAAGATAAACTATTTGAGATATGCATAAAAAAAATGTAGCATTCGCGAGAGTGAATTTGAAGATGCCAGGAAAAACACTTGCTTCACCCTACAACCATTTACCTTAAATTTAAATGAAGAACTAGGGATTCGTTCTTCCAATGGAGTCGCCAATAGTGATATGTAAATATGTCATAAGGGGAACAAGGCACGCCTCTGGTGTCCCCGAAAATGGTGCCAGAAATCTTACCACTCAAACTATTAGGGGACCTAAAAGGGACTCCTATGTGGGCAACTACTAGGTCAAGGGAAATGATGGAGACTTAACCCATTGTCACCACAACTAAGAATCCATGTTCTTTGTGTACTTTCAATGATGGGAGGAGACCTGATAATTAGGAAGACACTTATAAAGGATGGATCAAAAAATAAATGTGAAGTGACCTTAAAGACCCTTTCCCTAGAATAGGATTAAGAATCAAGCTTCCTTTCTCTTTAAGTAAGTTACAAATATTTCTAGGGAAAGGACGTGATGATTTAAGGGATAGGTTAAAGGAATATGACTTGAAAAGGGTTTCCCCGATACCTAAATTCCTTATCGAGATTGGATTCTCGATTTTCACTTGATGAATTGTCTTTCATAAGAAATTGGATTACAGAGGGCCAAGTGGACCTAGTGCAGGTTAAAGGGATGGATTCTAGCAACTGATGATATTATCAATGTGAAAAAATCAAGGGGAAAGGATGAAACAACAATTTTCACCTAAAGATGTCAAATTAATCCTATGAGTTACTAGACTTGGGAACACTAGGGAAAAATTTGATCTTAGACCTAAGACTTGTGATATATTGGAATATCATTATCGTAATCTCTTAAAATTGAGAGGAGACCTTTAGGACAATACCACCGTAGTAGATCCTAGGAGATTGAAAAAATTTTAGGGCTAGTTTCTGAGGAAATTGATGCCATAGGTGCCCCAATGTGGTTATAGCTAGAAGAGGGAGTAAAAGGTGAAATAATGTGGTTTAAATGACCACATTTTGATGTATCAGTTCCTAATTCCTCTTGGGGATATGCAGTTAAGTATAATTATGAAGATGTACATTGTTTCTTTTTCAAGGAGGCTCTAAAAGTCAACTTCGTCCAATGTTAAGGGAAAGAGATTGAAAGTGACCTTAAAATAATTTACATTTAATTGAAAAAGGAAGAGGCTTATTGAGATAATTAGATATCGAAGACAATTCAGTAATAAAACATTTCCCATACATATATATAATCTAAATAGAAACATAATTCCACATTGATGTCGTAAATGCATGCAACAATTAGCCCTAAAATAACGAAAATATCATAGCCAAATTACACAGTAAAATGAAATAAAATATCATGAAAATTCCACTTCAATGTAAGAGAATATATCCAACTAGCATCACATTTTCAATATAAAAATCTCAACATAAGAATATCCCAATCCATACATCAAAATTCATCCATTATCCAAAAATATCCACCATGGAAGAAGTGCAAAGTTCTCTAATGAGAGAATGATCCAAATGGAAGTGATGATACAAAATGAAATAAATTTACTCCTATTATACACCACTTAGGATTTCAATTTGCCTAATGGACCTGCATTATCCCCTAGAAATAAAATAACGTGCAAATTAACTAACGTTTCATGAAAAGCCAACCAAACTAGCTCACAAATAAAATAATAAGCCTCCCAGGAGGTCAAATAATAGTCTATTGTTGTTCTATAGCCCTCCACGAGGCTTAAGAGGTGCATCAGTTCCATAATGATGAATAGGATCCTCAAAAGTGATGGGCAAGGGGGTGGCCCCTTGTTTTGCAAACAATAAACATGTGGTGTTCCTAGTGGGTGTGGTGGCACACCAATGACTTCATGGTTCTCCATATGAGTAGAAGATGTGTGTAGACCATATGTAAGGGCTCAAATGATGTAATTCATGTTTCCACGTCATCATACAAGTCCTGGGACACCAGGGAAAATTTTAATGATGGGCTTTTATCTTAAATTTTAAAACTTGGCGAATCTTAGTAGTGCCCAATATGTGAATTGTAAAAAATTTTGTGTATTTTTTGTAAAAATATTTAGTTTCGTAATCATTTTTTATTAGTATATTTAATTTTTTTTGTGATTTTTTGGGTAAAATATTTTTATACTATAAAATTTGGGCGAATCAATTTTTAAAAAAATGGGAATTGGTGAATATTTTTTTGGAAAAAGCATGGAAAATTAGCCCACCTATGAATATTAGCCCCTAAAATTTTCCATGTGGGACACCTTCCAAGTGTGTGTTTCACGTGTGGGGCCAGCTAGGCATAGTGTACCAAATGCATCTTCCGCGTCCAAAAGGTGGATCTCTAGCAATCTTTGAACATCTCTATGGATCCATGAAGTTTTTTTTATGACTTTGGAGGCCCATGGCTCTCTACAAACACCCTATATGGTCCAATTTATCCCTCTGGAGGGTTAGGACCCCGTATAGGGAGACCAAACTCAAATGGACGCCAAGTGCAATCCTTCATATGATCCAATATGTCCCCTAGACTTCTAGTACAACAAGTCATTAAAGTAATCTAGTAGAAGAGCTTACAAACCATGGACAATAAGTGGACACTTTGTAATTGCCTCCCCTTCCATAGTGGGCTTTGGAATGTGCTAATGCCTTCAAACACCAATGTGGTTTGTCCAAGTATTTTATGAGGTGATTCCCTCTTTAGAGGGAATATTTTGTCCAAGGTACATCCCTCAAATGGTGGTGGCATGTGATAGAGAGGTAAAACTAAATAGGGAATGAGAGGAGAAATCCTAGGCCACATATCATGGCACAAGGGTAGCAATAATAAGGGAATCCCACACCTAGGTATATAATGGGCAGGAGGGAGAAATTGTGGTACATAAGGCACCCCAGCCTTGATTTTTCCATCCTTCTTTATATTTATTTTTCCTTTTATTATTTTTATTTGATTTAATTGCTCAGGTCTCAAAGGATAAGAGCGTGATGTGTAAGATATAGCAGTGATTACCCCCTTTTTGTAGGGAGGTTCACTTCCCTCCTCGGATTCGTACAATCATGGGCTCCTGAATGATAAAGGAGGCTCATCTAGGGCCTATGGACCTAGGGTGATGGCCATCGATATGGGGTAGATCTCATGCATTAGATTTTTCCCATATGCTAATTATGTTTTTCCTTACCATATTTTGAATCTTATGATACATTTTCCTATTGAATGTGTCTGTTTATGCTTTTACTTTTTCTTTTTCGCTGCTTCAACCTCTGCGGCATCGTTCCAAGCTTAGCCCAAGGTGGGGCAACGAAATACGGAGACTAACCCTATTGGGACCCAGTGATTAAATGTTATGCAGGTGGGAGAGATGATGAATGGGGGTATAATGAATGGAAAGGGATTGATCTATGTGGCTAAGTGAGTGGGACCACACAACCAAATTCGGGGTTTCCGAAGTAGTATCACCCTACAATGAAATTCTCATTAAAGGAGATCCCATGAGATTAATATCCATGGGTAGAATCCAAAATAGGTCAATTGGATAAAAGCAGTAAATAATCCACTCTTTCGATCAAGTCCCTCCACTAATCCATGCCCAGAAGTGTCTATGATAAGTAAACCCAATACTCAATTACCAAGGGACAATACATACCTTTAATTTTGGGAGGCCTAACTTCAAACATACGATCAATATAGATGGGTGAGGGACGACATGGTTGACTCAGGTGGCAGAGAAATGGCACAACGAGCTAGTTGATGGCTACAAGGGGTTATTGGCTATCGGCTGAGTACCATCATGTAGAAAACATTTCTCCGAGGGATATCACCCATGAAGTGGTGGGTAACAGGGACAATAAGAGAAATATGTATGTATATTTGGGTGTGTTTAGAAGGAGCTGAATTGGTCAGGGAGTGGCATAGTACCATTCAAAGGACAAGGCCAAGCTTCGACTTCATAGAGAGACTGACCTCTGACTTACTTCTTAGAGGGCCCACAAAAGAAATATATACGTATAGTTGGACTCTTTATAATTTATTAATTCTTTTTTTTCATATAACATATTATTTAATAAATTTATTTTTAAAAAAAATTAATTTTTTATCAATAAAAAAAAATTGAATAAATTATTCTTATAAGATAAAATGTTTAAAATATATGAACTCATTATCCCTTCTCTAAACAAAAAAATAATTTTAATATGGCTATTTTTATTTCCTTTTTCAACTACTAATGATACAAATTAGTGAAAAATAAACAATATATTATTATAAAAACTATTTTCTTGCCTATTTACATATATATATATATATATATATATATATATATATATATATATATATATATATATATATATATATATATATATATATATATAAACTAACTTTACATTAACATTTTTTTGTGCTAAATGTCACACAATGAATGTATAATAACAACTAATTTTACTATATATTTAAATTTTCATTTATAACATATCAAACAATGATAAAACTGATCACAGACCTCATTGAAGTTCTTTATAAATAATAATAATTATAATAGGAGTGAACCTCGATTTTAGGAAACAGAAAGAAAAATTTGTATTTTCAATATATAATGAATAAAAAGGTGAATTACAAGCAAAATATGTATGAGAAGAGAAATAAAACATGGACGATGCAACAAGTTACGAATTGCAGCTAATAAATGGCATCATTACTCTCAAATCTCAACATAAACGATAAAAATAATGAAGTGACATAATTTGACCATTGATTCTCAACTCCTCGTAAAACAACAACGTACTTTAGTCTCGCCTAATATCAACATTAATGTATAGATGAGTAACTTCAATTAAAATAATATTTAAATGATACGGATATCGCAACCTCCTTTTATTTTTTCTAGGCTCGCACCAGATCGCATGAAGTATTGTCGCTAGAGCCGAATTGGTCGGGGAGTCTTAGTAGTCGAGAGTGTCTAGAGAGATTGTTCAAAATACAATGCCAACCTTTGACCTCATAGTAGGGGCCGACCTCCGACTTTCTTTTAGTAGGCGCCATAAAATAAATACGTGTATAGTGTTGGGCCACTAAATTTTCATTCTTATTACCATTTCTTAATTTATATTTCATCCATTCCTACCATTATTTTACCACATTATTTATCACAATTTATCATTTAATCCCATTTCATAATTATTTATGCTTTGATGGATAAGTAATATTAATTCTCCTTTATTTATAATAAATTGAGTATTATTATGAAATATTTTGTAAATCATGGTTTATTAATTAATTTCTTATAACTCACGATTTTAGCCTCCAAGATCTCTTTCAAATTGCAAATCGAATCTCTAGTTCACAAATAAATACTCCTACTCAGAAATTCATTGGAATAACAGGTGACAGTTTTGGATTGGACATTTTGGGCAAACAAAGATGAATATTGAAAATTCGAGAAATGGGATTTCTGTAGAACTGACCAAATTAGTTTGTCAATTATAATTTTTCCAAAATTCGAAATTTGATGGGAGAAACACCACGTTATTCAAAGGACATATTCACATATTTTATGTTGTGGCCATTTTCCAATTTTCCTCAAATGTAATAATCAGACTCGACTTGTTACGTAGTTGAATGACGGTGGAAAGATCTCTTAGATTTTGTAATCAGTTGCTTGGAGACTTCCCTTTTGTAGATTTTATATTTAAAGGACACAAATCAGAGAGAGAGAGTGGGAGAGATCATCAACTTGACTCTCTAACTTTCAATCATCATAATACATAAATATTGTATTATTATTACATGTGTTATCTGGTTTAATTTCCAATTAGTTTCTATCTCCTCTTGCTCCCTACTAGGGAGGAAGGGCCCTCCTCTTTAGGAGGGAATGCAACAGTTAATGTAGTTGTACTATATTTCTTATTTTTTTTACGTATTGGTGGAAGTGTTGTTGTTGTTGTTCTCATTGTGAGTATATTTGCTTCAATTTCAATATTATTATGTTGCTACACAAATGTAATTAGAAATACCAGCTGGTGTAATTGTTGTGTGGCATGCTAGGTACAGTTAATTGAGGCATGATTACATTCCTATAGATTTTTTTTATTCCTGCATGAGTGATTTATTTTAGCAATTGATTCACCAATGATTTCTCTTTAATCTTATTTGCTTCTGGTTTGATGTACTGGTATAGCCAATGCAACTATCATTGAAATAAAAGACATCCCAGGATTGATAATTTATGTGTACCATCTTAGTCATTTAAGAGTGATTAATACAGTCCAACATTTTGGCACCTTTGTCCGGGATGGGAGTGACAATCCAATCAACCAAAATTTTTTGTTTGATGATAGAGTGTTCCTATTCTGCAACTGCTAGGCGGTAAGACGAGAGGTTATAACCCACACATCTCTCTAACATGCCTGGGTGGGATCATCGTTGCTACACTAGTGCACTTAAAAGTGTAAGTTTTTGGTGTTTTTTTAAGCATGTCTTAAGATACAAAATTGCTAGGCAGTAAGACGAGAGATATGAACTTGTGCATTTCCCTAACATAGATGGGCAGGCTGACCATTGTCTCATTGGGACACTTAGAAGTGTGAGTTTTCAGATGTTTTCTTCAGTGTGTCTTCAGCTATACAGTTGTTGGGTGGTAATACGAGAGGTAAGAACCTGCGCATCGCTCTAACATACTTGGGCGAGTCACCGTTGTAGAAACTGAAGCACTTGTATGAAGGATTGATACACATAGGGTCCATGTGTGCTAGTAAGACAATAGAAAAATCCACAACACCTCCTCTCTAACTAAATATAGGAAAGCCCCAAAAATTCATGGGATGAGGTCAAGGAACAAAGCATCAAAATAATGTGGAAACCAGTCGCAGAACTTCATGATGTGACAAATATGGGAAATCAATACTATATTGAAGAGTGGTTTCACTCTGTCGTTTTCTTGTAACATCACTCCATACTTTAGCAATTCTTGGCACCATCCTTAATAGATAATTTGGTCTCTCATACCCTAGTACTTATTAACATACATATTTCAATTATGGGTATGTGCATGCTTGAAGTCTTATTTCGAAAATGGCTTCATTGGAGGTACTCTTATATGTAAGTATATTTTATTTTTCAAGGCAGAGTAGTGTAGTGTAGAATATTGAATGAATAAAGACATAAATAAATAAATTTCTTTAAATGAAAATATAGTTTTTTTTTGTTGTAACACGGTGTGAAAATTAAAATCGGTGATCACTATTCAAATTTATTTATGTATGTGGATGTATTGAAAATAAAATTTCTACAAAAACTCATATTCATTTTTATCACCTTCTTCAAAAAAATCCTTGATTATCATATCTTATGGCTTGCGGGCTTGATGAAAATTCTGGAAAAACGGTCAGGACAGTCATGTTTTGAGGGACCAAATGGGAATATTTTCAAAACTTGTTTCTATTCTACATATAACTTTAGTTTACTCTCCCAAAAAATTTGAATCACTCGATTTGGATTTGAAACAAAAAATTTATAACCAAAACATTGATAGAATGTCTAGTAGGAGCTCAAGAACATGGTTGGGACAGTCTGTTTTTGCAAGACTAAATGAGTAGATTTTGGAAACCTATTTCTATGGTATATTAACCTATGAATATAGTTTAAAATGAAATTTTAATAACTCTATTACTATATCGTATAAGGAAGTTATGACCAAAATACTGACTATTTATCGTAAATTAGCACTCTTGAAACTTTGTTTTCTCGGTTGTTCGCTAGCGTATTTGACCCATCAATTATTTTTTCCTTAAAATCCTGTTACTATTAGGGATAGCTACATGAATATAATTAAATCTCAAATTTGAATCAGTTCAATCCGTTATCAAATGAAAAAGTTATGCTTAAAATATCAATTGTTGGTCTGAGATGGAAACTCAAAAATGACTTTGTTATGTAGGTTGTTATAAGAAAATTTAACATTCCATTACATGGAATTTTAAAAACCAGTTTCTATTGGAGACATCTCTCTAAATTAAATCTCATTCGAATTTAGAATCACTCAAATCAGACAAAAAACAAAGAAGTTATGATTGAAACACTTTTGGTTAGTATGGTTGGCCACCACTCTCCCGCAGGTAATAAGTTTTACTTTGTTATTTTTTTTCCATAGATTTATTTTATAGAGTAACTACTAGTTTTTTTTTCATATCTCTTCAATAAGGAGAGCTCGATCACCTCTCTTCCTCCATGATTTCATGTTTTATTACAGGTAGACACTCATTCTTTTGCAGGTCCTGGGAGAATAAATGAGGTCAATTTATGAACAAGTGATTCTTGAAGGCAATGATAATGAAATAAAAACATTTTCAAAGACGTTTCCTCACACGGAGAAAAAAAAAATGAATACCTTTCATCAATTAACAGATTTATAACATGAGAAATGGGGAATTGATTTCTATTTAAAGATCCAAGTCATTTCTGAAAAAAGCAATTTCCCATTCATTCACCATTGACAAACAACATTGCTACAACAAAAATCATAACCATTGTAACTTAAGTTATTTATTTATTTATTAGTTGTCAATAAAGAGTCATTTTCTAATTTCTCTTATGTTTTTATGCTTCAGGTATTATTTACTTCAAAATCACATTTTTTTTGTTTTGTTCTCAAAATTAAAGAGGTGAGTTTTTAAGTTTCACAGTGTTGTTACTCCTGAATTATTTTTTAAGTGTTGGATGTTGCTACTCCATCGATGTTGTGACTCTGTTACTGTTGTTACTCTATCATTATTTTTACACTGTCAATGTTGTTACTCCATTAATTTTGTGACTTTGTCACTGTTGTTACTCTGTCAGTGTTGTTACTCCATCAGTGTTGTGACTTCATCACTGTTGTGACTCCGTCACTGTTGTTACTTCGTCATTGTTGTTACTTCATCACTGCTCTTACTCCTTCGGTATTGTTACTCCTCTAGTGTTGTTGCTCTGCCAAGGCAAGTTTCCTGATACGTCCTCGACCAACTCTATGGATTTAATTGGTATTTTACTTATGACATGACCAACTATGACTGATGAAAGACATACTTTAGTTAGGGGGAGGTCTCGTATTTAGTAATAAGGATGATTCTTATGGTAAGTCTTGTCAGGAATGATTCAATATTAATTCGTCATTATTTTGTAAAGTGAATAATCGTCTTTCATGTCACCTTCCTAACATTGTTCTTTTTTCCATTTCCCTGTTATTTCCTAAGTCATGTTTATTGTTACCTCAGTCACAACTATTTTTTTTGGCCATTTTCATGTTGGATTCAGCATGTGTAGGTATTTCTGACTTTTTTTTTTCTCATTGGTGAATGGGAAATACTTTTAATGGTCTAGGACCTCTTTGGCATAATGATTGGGTAGTAAATTTATCTTTTTATATATATAAACATAATCTTATTTTTAATGAATAGTTATGCAAAAATGATTTCATCATGCCAGCTTTCAACTTTCATAATTGCTCAAGTCCCTGATCTTGTAAAATTTATGATGATGACCACGGAATTGTATTTAAATCTTTTTGCCATTATCTAATGAATTGTTCCTCAACCCCAATCTCTGTAATGAAAAATATTTTTATCAGTAGTCATTTGAAGGTTATTATTTTTTGAGAAGCAAAACTATCAAAGTTGAAAATAGTTACTACACAAATTTTTACACCATCCCTAGCTCTTAAGGAGCTAACTCTCCACCCCATCTATAAAGTAATATTTTATTGATTAAAAATAACCATAGTTGAATTGTAAACATAAATAGTCAACTAGAGGATAGGAGGTGCCATCACGAGCCCACCTACCATTATCATAGGTCCTAATAAATTGAAATTACCATTGCTTTCCACCAAGCCACTGTAATGGCCTTTAGTCATAAAACTCAAGGACAAGAGGTCTCATCATGACTCAAATTTTTCACTTTTTTTTATCTCCCATGAATGGAACAGTTATTAATTCGTTACCATGCGAGAACAATGATCTTCAGTTCACATCTAAGTAAATTGAAAGGCTTTTTGTAACTATGTACTTATTTCTAATAGATGGGACACTGACATCTCAATGGGTTAAAAAGGCATCCTTGTCGAGGCTATGGATGCTTGGTGGAAACAGTGGCTATGCCTATGGTATAGAATTTAATTTAATACTATAATCTACTTGGTTACGTTGTTTTCTCAGAGCTAATTTATGATAAAAATGAATTTTCCATATACAAGTTTTTCTAGAACTCATGGTTCATGGGGTAATATTTAATCAGTTCTTATATGATGGTGGTTATGGTTTATATCTATTATTGAGTTATAAATATTTACTTTACATGTTAGGGATGAAAATCTTAGGATATTTGATATTTGACATTTTGTATCATCTAATCCATCATTCCTTTATTCTACAAGTATCATATCTTTAACCAAATATAGTTGTGTTACCTAATAAGTCACCATTTATTCATATCTTAACACCACCACTGCTATTTTGAGGTCGAATAAAGAGGCCTAGTTTTGATTTTGAATCTTAGGTAATTGGACAGACCTTGAGAAGCAAAGACTGAGATAACTAATTCTCATAATTTCTGTGCTCATAACAACCAAAGCTTTTGGGTATAGGGAATGCATTTTTTCCCTTCTTATCCATTATTATCCCATGACATTCACAATATGATTATGTCACTTTTATATGTAATAAGGTAATTTAGGTTATTAATTACTCATTAAGGATATTCATGAGATGTTTTAAAGATGACAAGGAAACTAATACGTTTGGTGGAAGTAAATCATGCTACACTTTCCGGTAACTTTTTTAGCTTGCATGGCTTCCACCTTATGCATTACTTCCATCATCAACTCAACTTACATCAGCTTCAAGAAATATCAATCCATACATGTCATTCTACATTTTTATGGAGGTAAATCTTGAGGTGAAATAACATAAGTTTTCGATTTATTAAAATTTTGGGAGAATGTCTTGAAAAACCATTTAGCATAATTCACTCATATTTTTCAACCATTATTTTTCCTTCTTTACCACTTCCCATTTTTCAGAGACACAAAATATTTCAGTTTGGGGGAGTGTTACTTTCATTATCATGAACATTCCATTAATATTATTTATCATCCATCGATATCCTTATTCATTTTCAAAATATCCTTTATTCCATTTTTTTATATACCAAACAAATATTTCATCCATGATTGTAGAAACCACCTTAGTTTCTTTTCTAGTGTAGCATGAGAGAATGATAATTCGCCAGTTTGGGGGAAGGGTTGCTATGCATGATGAATGATTTATCATTTCTTCCTCATTTAAGGTATAAAATCCCAAAATTGGTTTATATATATTCTTAAAACTATCAACTGGATTCTTGTGATTTTTGGACAATAAAGAGGTATCATTAAACCCAAAAATTTTCAAGATAAACCAATTTGTAAATTCAAAAAAATCATGCATTATTACCTACAACCATTTTTCTAACATATTGAAATTCGTTCATTGCATTGATTTGATTTTCAGATTGGAGAAGCATTGATATAGTATAAATTCTCTTACAAAAATTCAGCAAGATCTGGTTTGTAATGAATTTTATTTTTACTTGTATCATACTTTGTTGCATCTTCATATACATTTAGTTGAAAGTAAATATGAAAATTGTTTTAAGGAATCATTTGGGGAAGAACACTTATCTTCCATCAATATCATGCATTGGAGTGACATTTTGATTATTGTACTACAGCTTGGTCAATACAAAGGCATTGGGTTTCATTAGGACATGCAACATGTTCAGTTTTGGGGAGATGTTGGGCCACTAAATTGTCATTCTTATTACCATTTAATAACACATATTCCATCCATTCCTACTATTATTTTGTCATGTTATTTATCGTAATTTATTATTTAATCGATTGTCAACCCGGAGAAAAGAGGAGAAAAAATGGCGCTTAGGGTTTCTTCGTCTTCTCCATTAGCAGACGCCTTCTCTTCTGAAGCTTCAGCGCCGACAGGGCTCGAATCACTGGTCACTCTCTCCCTTGCGGCGACCGATTCCGCCCCACCGTTTCAGGCTCTGCAAGGCTCCCATTCTGCAGCGCTGCCCCAGATCGATGGCCGGCATCTGCTTTGGCTTCTGGGAGACCTCAACCGAGACTTCATCGCCCTCCTCGACCGCAGCCCACACTCATTGCTCGAGACAAAAGACTTGGATGCGCCCCCAGCATTGTCCTCGCTTGATTCACCCGTCAAAGGCTTTGCAACAAGGGTTTTTGGGCGACATTTGTTCTTTCGGCCCCTCCACAGCCCTGCCGTCCTTTACTATGCAACGAATCTATGTCGGAGAGGTTGTTTCCTTCGGCAGATGCAGCTTCTTCTTCCACAGCTTCCATCTAGACAAGAAATCAAAGATCCAATCGATTCTGGCACGGAGTTGGTCCGGCAAACTTTTAAAAATTTCTCCGCCCCCTTTCAGATTCAAATCACACAGCTTTCTGGCAAAACCATCCTGCTTTGGGTCCGCCCTTCAGATCTGGTGCAGAACCTCAAGGTAAACCTGGAACGCCGATCCGGGGTTCCCTCAGCCCTTCAAAGACTTCTATTTCAAGGTAAGCAGCTCGATGACCTCCTTCCTCTCCATTCTTACGGCATCAGATGCAATAGCTCTTTAGTGTTTTCCCTTCGTCTCAGAGGTGGTGCTGTAGGTCAATCTTCTTCTGCTCCCCCCTTCTCCTACAAAGCTGCTGTTCAATCTGAGAAACCCAACCCCCCCGAGGCCCCCAAACCCCAGCCTTTTTTGGTGGACAAACTGGAGGAGGCTCCCTCTGTCGAGATCTCTCACCCGGGCCTCGCCGATAATCTTCAAAAATTTGCAGAAAGGGCCATCATTTGCAGATTCAATGGGCTTTGGCCGCGCTCTAAAGACCTCTATGACTGGATCCATGAAAACTAGACTCACCATTGCAAGTTCAGCTTCTGCACAAAAGGATATTTTATAGTTTTGTTCGATAATCCTAAGCACTATGAACAGGCATTAGAAGAAGGCCCTTGGTTCATGGGAACTGCTGGGCTCTTCTTAACTCCCTGGTTCCCCGATTTTGATCCAGCTACAGCAGTTATCACCAGAACACCAGTCTGGATCCGGCTTCCAAATTTACCAGCTCACCTGTGGCATATGGCAGTCTACAGAGGCATTGGCAATTCCTTGGGCCACTTTTTAATGGGAGATCACTGGCGGGAACATCAAGGCCTTTACACATATGCCAGAATATGTGTAGAACTAGATCTGAGCAAGGGATTGCCAGAACAAATCCATCTCAAGATCAATGACTTTGTTTGGACTCAGAACCTGGATTACGAGAATACAGCCTTCCGATGTCGACACTGTCATCTAACTGGGCACCTCCAGAATTCTTGCCCTTCTCTCCCTGCAAAAGCGAAAAAGGATAACATTGCAAGAGCCAAGCCCAAGCGTTGACAACCTTGTACACCACCTCCAGCAGTAAGTTCGGATTCCTCAAGCTCCGAAGATGAGGAGAGCGACGCCGAACCAGACCAGGTACCTCAGACGACAGATCCGCCCACTGCCACTCCCGTGCTTTCCTCTCTCTTGGCGACCTCCCAGAAACGCGTCCATGAGACCTCCTCTTCTGATTCAGATAAGGAGGTCCCTAGGTTGGAGAACTCTGGTCTCCAAGTTGTTCCAGCTCATTCTCCCCAGGATGGCTGGATAAAAGTCAACAAAAAGAAAGGGAAAAAACTTCGTGCTGAGACCTCTGCCCATGTGGGTTAGAAGTCGGTTTTTTCTGCTGTCAAGTCATTTGCTGTAGTTCCGTGCATGATTCATTCCTTCTCCGGGACCGAGGTTGATGGTTTCATCATTTCCGGTCGGCCGGTTTCTTGCCTTTCTTGATTGTACCATATTTTGCTCAATAGAAATAGTTTAACTTTACTTACAAAAAAAAAAATTATTATTTAATCGCATTTCATAATTATTTATGCTCGTTTGGATAAGTAATATTATTCTCATTTATTTTTAATAAATTGAATTTTACTATGAATTATTTTTTAAATGATGGTTTATTAATTAATTTGTTATAACTCACGATTTTAGCCTCCAAGATCTCGTTGATATTGCAAATCCGATCTTCAATTCATAATTAAATATTCCAACTCATAAATTCGCTGGAATAACAAGTGACAGTTTTGCATTCGATATTTCGGGCAAAGGAAGAATAATAATGAAAATCCAAGGCATGGGTTTTGTGCCGAACAAACCAAATTAGTTTTTCAATGAAATTTTTTCTAAAATTAGGTCCTCGTTGGGAGAAACACAACTTTCTTTGAAAGACATATTCACATATTTTTTATTGTGGCCATTTTCCAAATTTCGTCAATTGCAATAATCAGATTCGACTCATTACAGCTAAATCATTGTCAAAAGATCTCTTAGATTTTGTAATCAGTTGGTTGGAAATTTCCCTTTTGTAGCTTGTATATTTAAATGACACAACCTAGAGAGAGAGGGGGAGAGATCATCAAATTCACTCTCTAACTTTTAATCATCATAATACATAAATATTGTGTTGTTGTTACATGTGTTGTCTGGTTTAATTTCCATTTAGTTTATGTCTCTTCCTGTGCCCTACTAGGGAGGAAGGGCCCTCATATTTAGCAAGGACTACAGCAGTTAAGGTACCTGTACTATATTTCTTATTTTATTTACGTATTGGTGGAAGTGATGTTGTTGTTGCTCTGGCTGAGAGTGGATCTACTTCAATTTCAATATTATTGCGTTTTTACACATATGTAATTATAAATACCAACTTTTGTAATTGTTGTGTGGCGCACTATGTATAGTTAATTGAGGCATGATGACATTCCTGTAGATTTTTTGTATTCCTGCATGCGTGATTTCTTTCAGCAATTGATTCAGCAACGACTTCTCTTTAATTTGTTTTTCTTCTGGTTTGGTGTATCGACACAGACAATGCAACTGTCATTGAAATAAAAGACGTCCCTCGACTGATAATTTATGTGTACTATCTTTGTCATTTAACAGTGATTAATATAGTCTAACATATAGTAATGTGTGTTTACAAGGAGCTGAATTGGTTAGGGAGTATCATAGTAAAATTCAAATGACAAGGCCCACCTCTGACCTCATAGTCAGCCTGATGTCTGACTTTCTTATATGAGGTCCCATAAAAGAAATATCTATGTAGTTAGCTTGTTTATAATTTATTAATTTATTTTTTCATATAACATGTTATTTAATAAATTTGATTTTAAAATTCTTTATTTTTTTATCGATAAAAAAATAAATAAATTGATTTGGCTAAAAGTTCAAGATTATTGTCAAGATATAAGGATTTTTTCATTATTATTGGTATGATCGTGAATTCAGGAGGTCAGATAGTCAAAAGATTTTTTTTTATGATTCATTTATTCTATTTCACCCCCGACTATACCATAGGCAGGTTTTATCATTAGGTCTAGTACTTTCACGGTCATGCAATTTTGAGGTCATGAGGTGAGACAAATTATTTATGAATAAAAAATTTGTAGTCACCCAGACTTACTAGTCATGTAGTTGCAAGGTCGGGTAGTAAGGAGGTTATAATTTCTTTTAAAAAATATTTCAGTATTTGAATTGCGACGTAATTCTTCTAAAAGGAAAAAAAATTATCGCTCAAAGTTCAACCTTTTCCAAGATGGGTCTGCGGTCATCCTTTGCCTTGTTATTTTTTTCCATAGAAACATCGACTACTTGACTAGCAAGTCGAGCCCGACCTTGGCTACAACTTTCATCTAACTCCAAAGAAACCCAAAAAACTGACATGGAGAAGCATGTAATTATTCTTAATTTTATTTTTTTAAACATGCTATTACAACCATGGCTCACGCATGTTCGTTTATGTATAATATTGATGAAGAACGTACATAAGAACATCTCACCATTGAGAACTCATAATACTAGTAACATTGGTCTCAAAAGTTGTCTAATATCATTGAAGATTGAATTTTTCCATCAATTCTTTTATGTTTTTAATTTTCTAGTTGGGAATTATGTGAGACTGTAATTTCTAGTTAGTTAAACTATAACTTTTATTCCAATAAATTTTTTGTTTTGAAAAACAAATTAGTAACAGAAGCACGTCCTATGACAGTGGAGTGAATGTAAAAGCCATGAGAAAACTCGCATACATAGGATGAAACTCTAAACTACATGTAAAACATTCTAATAGGGATTATTTATTTGTTTATGTTTATTGCTGAAGGGTGGTGAACTTCTAGCATCAAAATTTTTAGAAAATTAAACGGTTGCGTCTATGCATCGGGCCTAACTCAAATTGGTGTTATTTTCTTCACTAGCTATATATTTATGCCAATAGAACTATGAATCCCCAATTATTTAAAATACTATGATATGGAGTCACGGTTGAGTCCTTGCTCACGAGTCTTGTAGAAATGAAAACATGTGTAAAATTATGACATCAAATAATTTAGAAAACTAATAATTAACACATCGTTATGTCTATGCATCATGTCTAATTTTTCTTAGAGTTATTTTCTTCTACACCTAGATATTTATGTCAAAGAACTTTGACTTCCCGACTATCTAAAACACCATGATATGTAGTTAGATTCGGCACCTCGCTCACGAGCCTTATGAAAATGCAAGGATGCCTATAATTCTGACTTCACAACTTTCAAAGTGTTAAACTCCTAGAAAACTTGGCAATAACCATTGCAGAAAAAAATGGAATTGAGGTCAGAAAAATGTTTAAAAGAAGACAGTATGGTATCTAGGGTAGCACCTTTCTCATAGGACTTGCGTAAATGCAAAGACGGGCCAACTTCTGACCTAGTTACAGTCAATCACTGTGGTTTTATTCCTACAACATTGCATACAAAGCATCGAAACTTGACCCTGCAATGTATTTAACATGGAATATCCTGTAAGGAAATTAAAACATGCATTAAACCATGGTTTTATCACCGCAATATCTCAAAAACACAATAGGTTTCCACTGGTAGAATCTAGCAATCCGCTTACTAGAACAAATTTTTTTGTCTAAATTCTAAAGTCTAACTTACAAATTCTGGATCGTTAGAATTCCAAGCTATGCACCATGACGATAAAACCGTAGATTAATGTTCGTACATTTACTTTTCAAATGGTGGTCGAGGAGGTTGGTAATCCTGCAACCTAGCACATAACCAAACACCTTCAAGGTTTCACTGAAAAATTTAATTTCTCGCACCTTGTGAAGTAAAAAAAATAGACAATGGATAACTCACTTTGTAACAATAGAAATCTAAGAATAAGTAGTTATATTACAATGAAAAAGCAAGAACAAAAACAAGAATTCCAGCCTCAATGAGCACAGCAACACGAAGAGAATAAAGTAGACCTTTGAACACAGATGAAAGCTAAATATACTTATCGATAATACGTTAATAAATTTTCTACCAATGCTCTTAAAAATATTAATGCCACCATAGCTCAAATAAATAGAACTTAATTTCTAGTTTTACGCAAAATCCTTCTTTCTTGTACCTCCTCTATACCATTTGATCAACTCGGTGTATTTTGCATGGCAAGATTATGTCCACCAAAATCCGGAGGCGAGATGCGGGCTAGGCTGACGCCACCCAAAAATTTCAAGGAAAAGACTAATGCTCACTATAGAAAACTAAAAAAATTATGTTGTGCAGACAAAATAATAACTATAACCAGATCATAGATGTCACTATGCAAGTAGTGACATAATAATAACATTTCATGAATGACTAATATTTTAAAGTGAACCCTACCTTGTTTACATATGTTACTAAAATTCATAATAGAAGAAGATTTCATTTTAAACCCTGCATATATATATATATATATATATATATATATTTATCTAATAATTTTAAACTAAAATCTCTATTTTTATAATTTTTATAATAATTTTTATTTTCCAAATATATTAATTTTTAATAATTTATAAAAAATTGATAATATAAACTAACAATTAATATAACTATCATGCACACTTATGATATATTCCAAGGAAACCCTTTCTAGATTATTTAGATATTCCCTATGATTTCTAAACTTCCCTTTCGAAAAGATTATCATGTTATTTGTTTTTTTATAAATATTATAAAAAAATTGTAATATGAAGAGAGCTTACCTCATTCACTTATGTTTTATTTCTTCCTTTATAGAGTTAGGAGATGGTATAGAATAGGAAAGTTACTGAAACAATATTCACTAACAAATTTTCCTCCTCAAAAGGTGATTATACTAGTGAACGTTTAACACTTGGAGAATTAGAGTAAGGATTGTAAGTTTTGTAAAAAATGTGAAAAGACATTTTTCATGACATATCATGATTGCTAATATAGAAAGGACACTACAATGAAAAGACCCTCTAACAGAGTTTATAAAGGACGTTTTTAGTGTTATAAACTTGGCCAAAATTGTCAAGAAAACATATGCTACCACATCCGTTTCTGGTAACGGAGGTTTTGGCGGAGATTTTAATAGAAATTCAACACAACTAAAAAAAATGGGCAGCCGAAGGTTATTACAAATGTTTTTTCATCAGTGCTCTCATAAGGTTTTAATGCACCAGTCCTTATCAGTATACAACGCACCGAGGCAGTCGAAGGAGAATGCACTGGGCCGTTAAGGAAAACAACAACACCAGCCCTGGTGTTGGTAATACAACTCATGGGTCCGTCCTAATTGGTCTTGGGATTTGAGCGGTGCCCATAGGTTGTATAAGCGCATCGGTGCGTGTATCTTTATGAGTAACTCGTGCTCCGTATCATAGAAAGGAACCGAGATTTATAGGTGGTATCGGTATTCATGTGGTGCACATGGCATCTATAAAGGCACTAGTGCTTATAGATACATAAACGCCCCGGCGCGCAGTATCACACAAACACACCAATATTTATAACCGGGATAGGTATTAGTGCGATGCCAATAGAATCATAAACGCACCAGTGCGTATAGACACATAAAAACACCGATTTTCATTTTTTTTTTTAGAGACATCCACCTCTGAAAGCCCAATTATTGTGATTGTTTTAAATTCTTTATTCATCAAAAGATGACACATCTTATAACAATATTCATATTAATTACAGTTTTATTATGCATGAATGTGTTGTTTGGATTAATTTTTTATATCATATTAGAATTATTGTGGTTTTTTAAAATTCATTATTCATCAAAAGTCGACACATATATATAATCTTATAACAATATTCATATGAATTAAATTTTTATTAGTGCATTTGAGAATGACAATGGAGAACGCAATAGGATAAATTAAAACATATTTTATGACTATATATATGTGTGTGTGTGTGAATAAGACAGTCTTTATCATAAAAAATGGGAAAATTATTCATATCCCTTTGTCTTTCAATCGGGACAGTATGTCTGTTACATTAAACAAAATGTTTGATTTCACAGACATATTTCAAAAAATAAAACGCCTTTCTTTGATGTCCAAATTACATAGTGATCATCATTCTTCGCTTGAACTGTTGTCACTGCTAGAGCTACTTCCATGACTTGGGTTATTTTCAGGAATGTTGTGTTCATGGCGTTGATTGTTTTATTCTTCTTCACTTTCCATCTACAAACATAAAAATAAATTGAAATGAGTGTATATACATTTGTGAGAATAATTAAAATTCCAATATTAAATAATATACATCAATGTAAATCGAAAAGAAAAATGACGTAGGATAGCAACAACTGACTCATAAACTATACACATTCTTTCAAAACCATGTACCATGCCATCTTTCAAAATTTCATATGTTGGTGCAGTTCCATACTCTGTTTCCTGCAAGTTTTATACCCCATAACTAATCATATATTTAATATAAAATATGTTTTTGTTCTATTAATTATAGATGGAACTAATTAAAACAAGATTGATAGATGCTTACGAATTCCACAATTAAATTCTGATATGCCAACATATATTCACAACCCATACTAACCCAATTTCAATCAATTCATCTTATGGTTTTTATTTGTATGTTATCACCTCTTTGAAGACATTCAATGATGATTTTTGTAAAACAACTTAAAAAATAGAAAAATGAAATCTAGTTAAGTTGTTATAAGGAAGTAACAATTGCTCACAAACTTAGAGATCAACTATTTTCTTCCTTATTGTCCTGTTTTATGTGCTGAATGGGTTCCATTTTCTTTCTTTTTCTGCAAGAAAATTATTGAAAATTAATATTTAATGCTAAATTGTTTATTTCTTGTACCTAATGATTGAAAAATTCAATGATTACATATTACATTTGAAGCACGTTGTTGTATTCGTTCCACTAGATCCCTCAAACTTTTGTAAAAATTCTTCTCCCTTTCGTTAACTTCGAGCACCACTCCAGATGAGCCAAGAAGCAATTCATTTTGATTTTCATGTTCTATTTTTTTTCGTTTCTTAGAACAACATTCCTTTTCTGAGTTGTTGGTCCCTGTAGAACATTAAACAGATGTGAATTAGTAGATTGTTTGACACATGTTATCTAATAATTTTAAGTAATTAAAACAGAAAATCATATTGGTTCAATAGTATTGTTTCATTCACCTGATTCATCTTTTTGCAATTTTTCCGTTAAAATTTTACGTTCTTCTGGTTGTAGATCAGAAATAATCATATCGATCTTCATCATTTTGTGGCTCTACATGATACACGGTAAACAATACATATTATTTAAAGTTACATATTGTTCAATAATAATATTTTTTATAAATAATTTACAAAGAACTTGCCTTTTTGCTTTTCTTGATGAGTTAATAGTATTTTTGTTACTTGATATCTTGTCAGTAATTTCTTTATCAATCTGTAACTTGTACCATATCGTTCATTAATATATTTATAAATAAATTCTCAACTTTTTAGGTAGAAAATAAATCTCGAGACAACGGTGCACCTTTCATGAAATCTGCACCGCCGCCGGTGCATGGATATATTAACAACATACTGAAAACTAGTATAATACACTGTAAAGTGCGTTCGATATTATAAGTGCACTGAAAAAATAGTGTAATAGACCTAACGGTGCATCGGGTATTATAAGCGCACCGCAAAAATAGTGTAATACACCATACAGTGCTTTCCTAGTTAAAGAGAGCACCGGTGCCCTATTTCAGATTTGGCGCATGGATTTAAAAAAATGT
The DNA here is from genome assembly GCA_034641835.2 of Pinus albicaulis. Taxonomy (NCBI): domain Eukaryota; kingdom Viridiplantae; phylum Streptophyta; class Pinopsida; order Pinales; family Pinaceae; genus Pinus; species Pinus albicaulis. The sequence continues at coordinate 199,436,655 of CM076582.1, forward strand.
TTTCAATTTTTTACGACACAAAAATTGTGCAGTGCATTGTAATAATACAGAGAACTGGTGCGGTGGTGTATGCAGGGCGCACCGATAAAAAAAATCCATTTTTTCAAAAATTCATGCAATGGCCGAATGGATTCAGATCCAACTATGCAAGTCGTCACATGGGTTGGACGTCAATCTAAAATGAAAAACCCTTATTCTGAAATCACAGAAATAGGGAGAAGAACGGGAAAAAACGAAAAAATGAAGTGCTCAGGGTAAAAATGGATAAACTGCAGGAAAAAATAAAAAACTACAGAAAAAGGGAAAAAAAATAATTAAATTTAATCATGAAATGGTTTGAAATTCTATGATCGAGAGCTTGAATCACCAAAGTTTTGGTTTCTGATTGTTTGAATACTTATGTTCGAATGTATTTCACCATCCACAGTGCCCTTGTGCTCTCTTGCTCCAAGTTTGTCTCCTGCAAAAATCTGACTGAAAATTTTTAGCAAAAATAGTGAAATAATGAAAAGTGTTTAGTATTTAAAGAATTATTTTATCAAATTATATTTTTGAAAATATTTTTCGGCCCATTTTTCAAATTGTTGCTTTTTTAACTTAAACAAAATAGACTTGCATTTTTTTTTATTTGTGTTTATTTGTTTTCAGTCCACGGAAATGTGACGCACTGGTGCGTTGTATTAATACGACGCACCTAGGCCTGTTAGGATGATAAGCGCACTAGAGTTTTTAAAGTTTTTTTAAATTTTTTTTTTTGTTGTGTGTAAGATCATAATAAAATAATGATAATTATAAAGTACATGAATCTATTTTCATTATTTTCTAAACTTTATATATGTGAGATCATAATAAAATAGTGATAATTATAAAGTACATGAATTTATTTTCTTTATTTTCTAAACTTTATCTTACAAAAATTCGTATTATTCTACATTTTTTATTTTACAATTATTTGCAAATTTACAAATTTAAATATTTTAATTAAATCATTTCACATTAATACAATTAAAGTTTCACATTAATACAATTAAAATTTTACAAATTAATATTTGACATACAATTACATTAATTAAAATTACAACTACAATTACAATTAAAATTACAATTACAATTTTACATACAATTACATTTACAATTACAATTACAATTTGACAAATATTTTACAGACAATTCAATTAAAATTACAATTACAAATACAATTACATTTACAATTTTACATAGAATTACATTTACAATTACAATTACAATTTCAAAAATATTTGACATACAATTCAATTAAAATTACAATTACAAATACAATTACAATTTGTGAAATTTACATCCAATTACAATTACAATTAAAAATTTTACAATTTTTCATATATAAAATTACAATCATTTCAGAATAAATTAAATATTACAATTACAATTAAAATTTTACATTAATAAATATTTTACATAGAATTACACTTAAAATTACAATTAGTACAAATACAAATACAATTTTACAATTTTACATAGAATTTAAAATTAAATTACAATTACATTCATGACATAATATTTAATAAATATCATGGTAATTTAATAATATTAAATTAATTAATAAACATCATCAGGATCATGATAACCATCATACAAATATCATATTTGACTAATAAACACATTCAATTAACATCAAATTAACATTATATATTAACATCATCACAACACAAACATCAAATATACATCTCAATATAATGTCAAATAACTCATGCGCCTATCACATATACACATCTATCTGGAAGCTAAACATTAAATGAACATATCTAACATTACTAACAATATGCGCCACATCATGATCATCATCAACATGAAAATTAAGTACAACTACAACATGAACATAGAATACATGGACCATATATATATATATATATATATATATATATATATATATAACTGAATAATGTTAAAAATATACAACTGTAATACAAATGTCATGGATCAAGCACTGGTGCTAGTATAACAACATCAATAACACTAGTACAAATGGATGCAGCCTACTCAGTAAAGTTGGGTGCAGCCTTGAGAGTCGATGGTTGACTAGCCTGCTCATGATCACATGATGATCACTAGTACTGATGGATGCATCCGATGGTGGTAGTACAACATGATCAATATGAGGCACAATAGTAGTGGAGGCCTGCTTAGTTAATAGTACTACAGCCTCGGCGGTCAATGGTCTAGCCTACTCATGATGATAATGACTAGTAGTCATGATGGATGCTGCAGGCTACTGACTGAACGTGGCCGATGGTCCAACCTCATCTCCATGATGACTAGTCTTAGATGTTTCCAGTGGAGCCTCCTGCTGATCATCAGGTGCACCGCGAAGTGAACGATCATGAGATGCATCTGAGTCACTACAGGTAGACTATCCATCACGTGTTGTAGCTTGACTACACCTATAGCTACGAACAATCCTCCTCAACCACGTAACAGATGTCGTAGCTCCTACGACATGCCGCATCAGGCCGTACATGTCATGCGGCATGCCTCTCCACATATGTAACAGTCTATCATTGCCCTGTATCTCTCTGTAATGAGTGGGCCTGATGCTCGCATCTGAAATCAATCCACAGAGTTGGTTTCCCAACTCCATATGATATCTTGTCTCAGGTAGACCACGCCTAGAAAAAGGTGGTATTGGTGAACCATGAGGTGTAGTATCAACATTTCTCTCTGTTGTGCCACCGGCCTCATCCTTCGGTGCATCAGCCATCACTTGATCGTAATAATCAGGATTGACACTTGGATCATGTGGTGGATCCGGCATATCATCGCCATCAAAAGAGCCAATATTTGCAAAATATATACAAGTACACAACAATAATTAGACAATTTCATTACACAATTTAATAAAAACAAGTTAAAGAACATTTTAGAATAAATATAAATAAAATAGTAATATTACCTCTATCATCTAGCGGCTCATCAGGAGTGAAGAGGATGTTGGGATACCCTCGCCAATCTAGTCCAGCATAAGGACATGGGACCATAATGAAGGGATGCAGCCTGCCAACACTGGCTAGTAAGTCCAGTGAATCATGTGATATCCTCGCTATAAACATACTGCCTCCCCTCTTCGACATCATTTGCCCCCTCATGCGCATTTGGGCCTCGAACATCGGCCTACGAGGCTATCGAACGAAACTACGTCTCATCTCTAGAAGCCTCTCAAAAAATAAACAAGACAGCTCTGAAGCAAAAGGGAAGTTGACCCTCCCTTGTGCATGAGCACGACATCTATCTAAGGCCGTACAAAACTATTGCAAAAAAATGGCAGACCACCTGACCAGTCGTGGTTGTTGTACTGAAGAATCGACGTAATATAAAAGAGAGAAACTAATGCGTTGTCTGTCATTGATGTTATGCGGAATTATCGAAGTGATAATAGAGAGGAAATGCATGTCCTATTTACCAAAAGCACCTATACATAACTGACCTCCAAGTACTTGAAAATATAAAGGAGATAGTACATGTGATCCAATGTATCTCTAGGAGTAAACTAACTGACTTTGTGCTACAAAACCAGCTGGCACATCTGGGAATGAGGGAAAATCCACCCCTCTCCTCAATAGTACTGTAATAAAATAAATGTCCTCCTCAGTGGGTGTGTACCACTGGTTAGGACCAACCTGAAAAGCTTGTTGGTGGGCATTCCACCTGCCGATAAGATGTCTCAAAATAACACTATGGGCCTTTAGGTCAGAAATAGCCTCCTCATAGAACTTGAGGAGGCGTACTTGCATAAGGATCTCATGGGTATCTGCAGTAATACGGAAAGGCCATCCATCTCTCTCCCTCTCTCTCACCTCCCATTAGCGAATCATGTCATATTGTTTCGCTTGTTGTTGGTGTTCTTGCTCCTGTTCTCTCTGAATCATTGTCATCTTAAATAATTTTTTTTATTAAAACAAACATACAAGTTGGTGCTATATATTATTTTTTTAAAACAAACATACAAGTTGGTGCTCCATAAAAATAGTCATGCACTGGTGTCGGTGCGTCGTAATATTTTAGTGCACCGTCCCTGGGGCCCCTAATGAAATAGACCGCACCAGATTTGGTGCAGATGTCTATTTTTCAAGCACCATGGACTGTATATAATTCATAATAGCAGCGCGCTGACTGAAATATATGCCCTGACGCATATATTCATATCAGCGCACCGACTTCATGACAATGACATAGTTGACGGTGCGGTCTTTTACTCGACTGCACTGTTGACCCTCTCGAAATGAAAAATGTGGTGCACTAGCATAAACTAGGGCAGAAAATGAAGTCAACACACCGCACTGTGATTTCCAGGGTCAACAGTGTGCCTCGATAAATTAGCGCATCGCCCTTTTTTTTTTTTTAGTTTAAAATTATTCGGGGTGCCTTATGGAACAGTCCTAGAAATGGTGTAGTTACCGTTAGCATCAGTAGTGCTATTGCTTGTAACTTTTACAGGTAGCACCGCTATCCAGTGCGATCTGAACAGCTTGAGCACAGAGCGCGACAATTTTTTTTTTCTTTTTTAATGGTTATTTTTTAGTTTATTTCAATTTCTAATCTACCAAAAGGCTTAGTTATAGAAAAACTAGAAAAATACCTGTACATTTCGCCGTCGAGGAGGCATACTGGCTGTAAAATTTGGAAAATAAAATTTGCCAACTGTTTTTCAAAATGTAAGCTGGAGATTGGTGGCCAATGTAGAGCAGCAGTGCATGAAATGTGTGCAATGAGAGCACCGATGTCAGGGAGGCTCAGAAATAAGGAAATAGTGTCGGGGCTTGAGAGCTCTGGAGCACTGAGGAAGGTGAATAATGAAGTTTTTTGGCCGTAATTTTTTTTTAATTAACCCTGTTTCGGTGCGCAGGGGTTTATAAGTGCACCATTGTAGTTAAATAAAACTGCACTGGGAGGTATCAATTTTGGCACATTGTTTACAATGCGTCGGGGCGTTTCCCTAACCGCGCATCAGGATGTTTCAGTGTCAGCGTGAAAATTTGATGATGCACCGGGGCGACATAATGGTAAAGAACTGGTGCATAATAGTCGCAAAGCACTGGTTTTTTGGCCTTAATTTTTTTTCTTATATAGAATTATTCCATTGTGTGCGGTTTCTGGCACACCAGTGCTCTTAGATAAGAATGCACCGACTCGTTTCTGTTTTGACGTGGTGTTTTATGATGCACTGGCACGGGAGAGTATTGACGCCCCGATGTGTTACAGTAATTGGACGCCCTAGTGGTATGTGTACTTCCCACACGTTGTCCGGTGTGCCAATGTTCAGTGCACACTAGTGCATTCTATGGTATCGTGCGCACAGTTATTGATAGCTTAGGAGCACTGGAAAACTGAAAAATCTGGGTTTTTTGTTGTAATTATTTTTTTTAATTTAACCCTTTACCAGTGCATGTTGTTTATAGGTGCACGGGTACTATTTTCTACAAACGCATTGGTTGGTTTGTGTTTTTGAGTGTTTTTTATGATGCATCGGTGTGGTTTTTGTCTACTACACTGGGTGTCTTCGGTGTTGGCATTGTGTTTTATAATGCACCGGCGCGGACGAGTTGTGAGGCACCGATGCTCTATTATATTATGATGCACCGGGCGGGTGTGTACGAAGTGCACGGTGTCCAGTGTGCCAATGATTTTGTCTGCACTAGTGCTTTCTTTTTTTGAGAGCACCGGGGCGATTTTTAACGATAAGAACACCGATAGGAAAACATCCGAAAAACCCTCGTTGTATTTATAAATACATATGTCCTGTTGTTTTTATAAATCTTATAGTTATGAAACTATATTCCAAATCCACCTTAAGAATGTGAGCCAGTTATCTCAACCCTTTGGGTTGGTATCACCTATATATATATATATATATATATATATATATATATATATATATATACGCATCGGGCTTTTACATTTCTTTTGGATCGCCTTTCGACTTTGGGCTAAACCCCAACACATCAATATATGTTAAAGTCTAATTCCCAAAACGTATTATATATCGACCATTCCACACTTGAATAACCAAACGTTTACGTGATAAGTCAACTGGACCCCACGTTAACATGCCTCTACCATCCGATGGCTCAACGTTTGTCGCGCTCCTAATCAATATCCAACGATGCATAACAAATATCACGTAAACTAACTGCATGGGGCTTAATGCTTGGAAATCACGTGATATGAGTGGTATTAGAATACCACTTCTAGGTGACATGTTGAGCGCCCAATTATATCGTGTTCCAAACTGAATTACCACTTACTAGTTTTCAATTGCGCAAAACCCATAAACTGTTTCTTGAACCCGCCTTTACTATGCAACATCCAGATTCCACTCTTATATTCAAGGTTCCGCTACTCTTCACTTTCGGGCAGTCATTCGATGAATTTCTTTTAACAAAACTTTGACTTTATTCTAACTTTTGAAGACCAAGTGTTAGATTTAACCATGCGCCTGGCATACAACTCCTTTTATGCAAAGTCCGGTCATAAAATACATATATCAACATATATATATCTTTCGTTTAGAACATAAATAAACCTTGGTTTTGAATAAAACCAACACGAACATACATTCATATAATCTTCGGGTTTACAGCGAGAAACCCCACACGTCATCCTAGGTTTTCCAAAACACTATTGACTCTGTATCAAGAAACCTCCATGATGACTTATGAGGGGCAGAAGCACCAAGGGTCGGCAAGCATTGTAAGGAAGTTCACAGGATTTCCCTTCCAACAGTGCAAACATGTCGTCAGCACTGTTGACTGCCAGCCCTTAGGTCCTGCTGGTGGCATGGTTGTCTTTGTTAGTGGCATGCTGCAGTTAGCTGGGGAAGAACACCATCTCAAATTCAGCTAGGTAATCCATACGATATTTTTCTGTGATGGAAATATTTTGAATTTTTCGTTTGAACTCCATCCGTCATGAAATTGGCTTAATCCAGGTTTATAAAAGCCTAAGTACATGTCTTAAGCATCACATTTATGAAAGTGGCCTAATACATATCTTATAAATCCCAATACAATAATAATTTAATTAAAGTTATGATGAAGTCAAATATCAAAATCTGAGATTTTTTTGTTTTTTCTAAACTCATTTTTATGGCTTTTCTCTCTTTTTTCTTTTAGAGTGATCTAATTTTATCCCTTTTCTTTTTAAGAGTGATTTAATTTTATCCTTTTTCTTTTTAAGATGGATTTAATTAACCTATAAAAAGATCTAAATATACATTTTTTTATTTTTGTTTTAATTTATACATTTTTTATTTTGTTTTAATCTATAAATTTTAGAGAAAAAAGCACATACTCTTAACTCTTAAATCCACTCCAATAACTCTTAAATCCATTCCAACTAACCATTTGTGTACACTTTCCTTTTAATTTAACTTCTACATGATCTTGTAAAAACATGCTATTATTAATATGATCGCAGACTACTGGTTTTAGTTCTTTTTAATTTTTTTCCCTGTTGTATAGTATATATCTCTGCCTAAGGCATTCTATCATTCTTATTCTATTTGGCATTTTAATGATATATATATTTTATAAGGAATGCCATCATTCATATGATCCAACTTTTTTTTCCTAAATTAGTAGTCTTGTAGTAATTAAATATTTTAATTAGCAGTTTGGCTTTTGATTATTTCTAAGTAGGAAAATTTAAATTGTATATTTTTTATATAAAATATTAAAAATATAATGTGATGCAGGGCTACCTGTTGGATCCACTCTCAGTCCATGTATATAATTCCATTTTTCTTTGTATACCCCCAATCTTCAAATTCCCTTCCACACAAAACATCATTCAGCTTTCGCCCCAATTAGTTTTAAATCTTGGCAATCCTTTAACAACTTAAGGAAGAGGCTTCTATATCTCAAATATTTGATTTGAGATATAGAAATAAAATCCTCTTATGACTTATGAAACTCATATTTCAATACACCCAGATTCCTAATATTTCTCATGTGGAAGCTTATAAGCTAAGTCTTCAAGGGAGACTTATTTTCATTTCCTATATGGTTATAAGACCCTCTAAAAATCCATGCTTGATAACCATTAATTTTTTTATCAACTCATTTCACGAAGGTCCGCAACATATTAATTCATTCATACAAGGCCCCACACCATTCATCAAACATACGTGGGTGCCTTTTCCATTTAAAACTTTCCATGAAACTTCTATAACAGATTGCATCATCATATATAACTTACGCACCTAGACTTTCGTTAACAACCATTCTAAATTCGTTATGAAAATAATGGCATCACACTTTGTGCTAAGGTCTTGACTGCACGGTCTAACCTTTATTCCTAACCACCGTTTATTAGAACCTTCCCTAACAAACCATCGCATTTCTTGTCAATGCATCAAGGCCCATGACACTTACTTCTTAAATCAATTGCTGGAATGATATATTGGTCAGTGATTCATCGCGCTCCTCTTAGATAATTGTCACCGTTGATCTTCATTTGTTAACCCCTTCACATTTTCAATCTACAAGCGCCGTCGGACCTCCATTGCCTCCCATCAGATGGACATAATGCATATCACGTTATTTTAGTCTTCTAAGTTAAATCTCAAAATTTACGTGATCTGAATGGTTTTCTAAATCCGCTTGAGGCCACTTGTCAGGGAAGGACACTAATCGCATTTTTTTCCAAAATTTGTTTACTGCTTTGCCACAGCGCGACACCGCTAGTGTTGAATCCTCAAACCGCCTTTACTGTGCACACTTTAGGGTTCTACCGTATTGACTCACAGTTCCACTTCCAATACTAATTCGCCTTCAACCTTAACTTCATTCTAACTCTTGCCACAACAACTTCTCTTGGGTGTGGGAGGTGTCATCGCTCTACACAGAACTACACTCATTGGAACATCCACACCTGGCTATTTCAAATTTAATGTTGCTCAATCAACCTTAATACAGGACTGACTCACACATTCTCATGCAACTCTAATTACCCTACGTTCAGAACCGAATGACACCCATATGTAATCGATTCACTCCATAATGCCTCCAACCCTGATACATATAATAACCTCTTATATACCCAGTCATATGTAGAATTACATTTTAATTCCCAATTCATTCATACAAGGCCCCACACCATTCATCAAACATACATGGGTGCCTTTTCCCTTTAAAACTTGCCATGATACTTCTATAACAGATTGCATCAGCGTATATAACTTACGCGCCTAGACTTTCATTAACAACCATTCTACATTCATTATCAAAATATGGCATCACACTTTGTGTTAAGGTCTTGACTGCACGGTCTAATGTTTATTCTTAACCACTGTTTATTAGAACCTTCCCTAACAAACCATCGCATTTCATGTCAATGCATCAGGGCCCATGGCACTTACTTCTTAAATCAATTGCTGGACTGATATATTGGTCATTGATTCATCGTGCTCCTCTCAGATAATTGTCACCGTTGATCTTCATTTCTTAACCCCTTCACATTTTCAATCTACAAACGTCGTCGGATCTCATTGCCTCCCATCAGATGGACATAACGCATATCGCGTTATTTTATTCGTCTGAGTTAACTCTCAAAATTTACGTGACGTGAATAGTTTTCTAAAACCACCTGAGGCCACGTGTCAGGCAATGACACTAATCATGTTTTTTTCCAAAATTTGTTTACCGCTTTGCCACAGCTCGACACTGCTGGTGTTGAATCCTCAAACTGCCTTTACTGTGCACACTTCAGCGTTCCGCCGTATTGACTCATGGTTCCACTTCCAATACTAATTCATCTTCAACCTTAACTTCATTCTAACTCTTGCCACAACAACATCTCCTCGTCGTGGGAGCTCTCATCGCTCTACACAAAACTACACTCATTGGAACATCCACACCTGGCTATTTCAAATTGAATGTTTTTCAATCAACCTTAATCCAGGATTGACTCACACATACTCATACAGCTCCAATTACCCTACACGCAGAATCAAATGACACCCATATGTAATCAATTCACTCCATAATGCCTCCGACCTTGATACGTATAAAACCTCTTATATACCCAGTCATATGTAGAATTAAATTTTAATTCCCAATTCATTCATACAAGGTCCCACACCATTCATCAGACATACGTGGGTGCCTTTTCCCTTTAAAAATTGCCATGACACTTCTATAACAGATTGCATCAGCGTATATAACTTACGCGCCTATACTTTCATTAACAACCATTCTACATTAGTTATCAAAATATGGCATCACACTTTGTGTTAAGGTCTTCACTGCACGGTCTAACGTTTATTCCTAACCACTATTTATTAGAACCTTCCCTAACAAACCATCGCATTTATTGTCAATGCATCAGGGCCCACGGCACTTACTTCTTAAATAAATTGCTGGACTGATATATTGGTCAGTGATTCATCACGGTCCTCTCAGATAATTGTCACCGTCGATCTTCATTTGTTAACCCCTTCACATTTTCAATCTACAAACGTCGTCGGATCTCCATTGCCTCCCATCAGACGGACATAACGCATATCACATTATTTTAGTCTTCTGAGTTAACTCTCAAAATTTACGTGACGTGAATAGTTTTCTAAAACTGCCTGAGGCCACGTGTCAGGCAAGGACACTAATCGCATTTTTTTCCAAAATTTGTTTACCACTTTGCACAGCACGACACCGCTAGTGTTGAATCCTCAAACCTCCTTTACTGTGCACACTTCAGGGTTCCACCGTATTGACTCACGGTTCCACTTCCAATACTAATTCACCTTCAACCTTAACTTCGTTCTAACTCTTGCCACAACAAATTCTCTTCGGTGTGGGAGCTCTCATCGATCTACACAGAACTACACTCATTGGAACATCCACACCTGGCTATTTCAAATTGAATTTTGTTCAATCAACCTTAATCCAGGACTGAATCACACATTCTCATACAACTCCAATTACCGTATGCATAGAATCGAATGACACCCATATGTAATTGATTCACTCCATAATGCCTCCAACCTTGATACGTATAAGACCTCTTATATACCCAGTCATATGCAGAATTACATTTTAATTCCCAATTACAGAACTCTTGCTACAGTGTTTTCTTCAACATGATAGATATCATCGATCTACACGGAACTTCCATTCCTTATGCTAGTCGATCCCAACGGAATTGAAAGACTTCCATTAAATTAACTACATTTGTCGGAACAGGATATAAAGTAGTATCAATAAATCTCCAAGGCGTCCCTTGACCCTGAATATTAATCAATTAAACAAAGTTCAAAACTGAAACCAAATATAACAATAGCCAGGGATTTATTACCCTTCACGAGAAACGAATTCAGCTGTACATGACTCACTAATTGAGTATGCACTTTCAATTTCATAACCAATATTTCAATACTAGACAAGATTCCACTTTGTTTCTTATACAATTGGGTTAAGGGAATTCGAATTCGTTTACGTAGGACTTAAACAAATCAAGGCACATAAATTTCAGAATACAACATCGACTGGAAGGTCGATGTTCTTCAATGACACACAGGGTTCATCTAACCAAAGTTTAAACCAACAATATCCATACAATTCTAAACCAATTCATTTTATATACACCACCGGAATTACTTATAGAGCCTCCTTACTTTGGCCAGGTCTTCTATTCTGTGGCCCTCTACAATATAATTTGTCTCCTCAGCTATCTACCTCTGCTTACATTTATACAAAAGGGTAACCTGAATCGATTCAGGTTCCCTAACAGCTCACCGAACTCTTCAATTTCCCAAATTTTAGACTTAAACCTAAAATAACTAAATTGTCTCTTCAGATTCCTTATGTTCTCTAGCGATTAGAGGACATTTACAATTTCAATATGCTAATATTTACATGAAAATTTAAGAACATGAGACCCCCTATGTCTATTGAGATACAAAGTATTTAATTGTGTCTAATGCCCCTGCATCATGATGCATTATATTTTTAATATTTTTTATTTAAATATAAGAAAAAAAACAAATTTAATTAGAATGTCATCTAAGTTGTAATGGTTAATTTGAAAGGAAAGAAAATAAAAAATGTTAGGATATCATTTTAGTGTTAATTTTCTATCTATAATATAAAATAACAATTTACATTTAAAAAAACTTGTAAACATAATTTAAAAACAAAGATTTTTCTGGGCTCTCTAAAATAGAATTCAAATATAATAATCCATATTTCTTACATCAATAAATTATAAATCATATTAATAAATGATATATTTTGAAAATATAATAAATTAGATGTAACAATTGTCTAAATAATTGAAAAGGTTTTTGAACATATGCCATGATAGAACAATTACCATAAATAAATAAAAGTATTAGTTATTCAATGCATCTTAATTTGAAAAAAATTAAATTTATAATTTGATTGATATTTAAAACATTTTAATTTAAAAAATTATAAATATTATTATTAATACATTAATTAATAAAATCAGTAGGTGTGATTTAAATTATATAATCAGTTATTCACAATGCATATTTAGTGGTGATATTATATATATTGTCATTATACCTGCATTATGAATCAATACGACATTTTATTAAAAATGAATGGTCCTTGAGAAAGTGATTAGCTATGTTTTTAAATAGTTTAAATTCAAGAGCTCCAGCAATTGTTACAAATAAAATATTTTTATTGGTGAATGTAAAGCAATAAAATATTCTTATTGGTGAATGTAAAGCAATAATATGGAAGATAAGGAATTACCTATATTCCCTGCCAATGCAATTGTTCAATGCTATACACTCTCATACTCATATTGATGCTAAAAATAAGCTAAGCATATGTGGCAGATCTAATCTACACATCAAATGCATATGCTCATGGGTAGTTCTAGTAATTATAAATATGCATATTTTTCACTTTAATTTAATCAAATTTAAACTAAATTAAGAAGAAAATTTATTACAAAGCAAATCCTCATGGAGATGCTCAAACTCAAATTGCAACATCTCTATAATTACATTAAGGGGCATGTAATAGCTACCCATGGGCATTTTCAAGATCACATTGCAACATTTACTCATCTCTTGGTTGTGGCTACACAATCGTGCCATCGATTCCCAAGTTTTGTTGATGCTTAACCCTTTCTCCTCGTACCTACTCGAGGTTCTTTCTTATGCTCGAGCTACCTCCTCTGTTCTATTCTATTGCACATGAAAATGCACATCCAAAATTTTCCCAATAATTTTAAATCTGAACAAAGTCAACACCTTGTGGAGGCTTTTCTATCAACATGATTATAAACCGCATGTAAGTCCAGCCTGTCTATGGGAGCTTGATTTTTTCAATTATGGTTAATTTATATATTGGATCAACCTTCACTAATTCTATAACCAAAGTTCTCACCCCGACGGAGCTTGACCCACTATTTGAATTTTATAAAACCCAATATACACATGCTCCAAGCTTACCGTTGTGTATTATATCGTAAGTCCAAACCACAACTTTGGATATCATATAAACCCTCTGTTATATGCTAAAACACTCCATGTGCATACATATGGTCAATCATAGCGCTTATAATTAAATGATTTCTTCGGCCCACAACAACTTCATACTCATGTATACATCCTTATGCGCGCTCCCTTTGTGATAATTCACCTCAACAATAATATGTTGACATATATTATAATGAAGCTTTGAATTTTGGTTACCCCAACATAATCTCAGACGCGGCTTCAAAATTTCACGTTCAACATAACATGTATGTTAACATATATATTATCATTCTATGCCCGTAAGAATTATCGGCCTTGGGTTAAACCAAACATTAGCAGACATGAATGGATGCGCCCTTCATTAATCACACAAGATTCGGCTTAGCCCTTGGTTTAGGTTTCAATAAACAACACAACGGTTGTTTCTGCCCATAGCTTATATATACATATACATCGATCATTCACCATCCCTTTTCAATGATTAATAACCAAAAAATTGCGCGAAGGATCGACTGGGTCCCAGTACCTTACATCAAATAATTGTCGGACGGATCCAACGGTCCATCATTTGTCGCTCTCCAACCCTCAATCGGACGAACACAATTTAGTATCGTGTTTTCAAAGCCTCCGAGTGTTAACGCTCCAATTTTATGCGATGAGAGTGGTTTCTGAATACCACTCTTGGACGCGTGTCCACGAGCAAGTGGAATCGCATTTTGTTTCAAAAATTTAATTACCACCTTTGAGCTGCGCGATACTGCTGGGTTTTAAACGTTGGTTTAACTATTCAATTCACGATTCCACTCCCTCTTGCTCAAGGTTCCATTCAACTTTGGTTCTATGCCTTCTGAAACCTGTTACTTCGTCTTTCAATTTCGCTCAAACTACGTCGATGTAATTACATTCCTCAACGCCTCTTCGTTCTGCTTCTGTACCCAATTCTTCAGGCTATCTAAACCTATGTCCAACTACAACTATGCCAGTATCCTTTGATATGGGACCTGGCCTATTTCCATCGAATCCACTTTCAGTGAGTTAGTTCAGCCCTTACTGCAGAATTTTAACAAAACCATTAATCAGTTATGCAACCACTCATGAAGTCGATCCTTTCACCAAAATGGCTGGATTCTCGTCGACTCTGGTTCAATTATCATACAAGATTTATCTTTTGTTTAATTCATAAGCAGAGAAGAGATTTCAATAGCGTTGAAACATAACCCCTCTCACACCGAATTAATTTCTCCTTCGCTTTACTGTATTTGGCTTTGACAGAAATGACACCCTACAATCCTCTATACAGAGCTCGTTCATTACTCGGGCATGACATAGTTCGTAATCAAATCCAGCTTGAATGGAACCAAAACTATACTTGGCATTGTATAATAATACCAATAAAGGAGGCAGGGTGTGAAATAGATCCCTTTGTGATCGATTCACAGAATTCTATGACCATTATCAACCACACTCTAATTAACATTAAACTACAGGTTCATAGCTCGTGATTCCTGCGACCAAATTCACCCATATCCAATCTAAATTAATAATGGAGTAAATCTAGAAAATGAGTTACCCATACATTGTTCCTACATGTTCGAAATGAAGCCCAAAGCCTATTACACAGGGTTTAATCAATTAATACAGGAACAAGTCCTTTCACATGTATAAATGAGTTCACACTAACCCTCTAAATGCAAACATCCTTCCTGCAGGATTAATTAATAACACATATATTTTCACATGGAAATAAGAAGCAATTCTTTATTAATATACAAATGTCATGAGTTACAAAAGCCTCTCGGCCTTGGCCAGATATTCATGACAGTGGCTTGTATCACAATTTCCCGTAGGCTAAACTGTGCCTCTCCTCCGCTCTCCCCAGCTATCTTTTAGACTTATCATATTTATACAAAGAGGGTAGGAATCGATCCAGTTTCCTCGATGAAAGTTCCACAAAAATTTAGCTATATTTAAACTAAACTAAGCGACAACTTTATTACAAAGAAAATCCTCATAGACATCCTTAAATTCAAATGACAACACTTAGCAAATCCTCATAGACATGCTCAAACTCAAGTTGCAACAATTATTTCTAATTTAATTTAACTATACTTTATTACAAAACAAATCTTCATAAACATCCTCAAACTCAAATTGCAACATCTCTATAATTACATTAAGCGGCATGTAATAGTTGTAATACCTATCCATAGACATTTCCAACATCACATTGCAACATTACTATATTTAAACTAAATGGCAGGTAGTCACTACCTTGTAGCCTTGTTTATATTTGAGATAAAGTTGTACCATTTTTATGGTCTTTATCATATCTCATAGACTAATAAAAGTTATTTATAAACCTTAATTTTGTAAATTTTAAAAATTATATAATATTTCTTTAAATTTTATAAATATTAAATTTTATTTTAATTTAAATAAAAATAATATATACATATATAATTATATAATACTAAAAATATATTTTTTTATTAATAAAAAGAGAAATTTCCTTATTTATTAAAATAAAAACTACATAGTCTCCATTCTAAACGATTTTCTAAAAATAAAAAAATATAAATATTTTTTCCTAAATTAATTTTATTTTATTTTTTCTAAATGCCGTTACAATTATATATCAAATTAATTTAAAGTTCTATGACGAACATCCAAGTTTCCAGACGCACCCAAGCAGCCAAAATCATACTTCCTAATCAAGCTTAAACAAACATCAAACATCATGTTACTTTTGCAAATTCTATAGCGAAATCACTGCACTATCGTTTTCAGATATGACAAACACATGCAATAAAGTAGCAGAAAATGAGATTTCTACCCTAAAACCCAACCCTACTTTCGATATGAATTTGAAATCAGTGCCTTGCAGAGAGATCCTCAAACACTTTACTACATCTAGGTTATGATAATGACTTTACTACTTCTATTGTGACGTGAATCTCAAAGAACCTTCCCCTCTTCTTCTTGCAATTAAAGGAGTTCTGGTAGATACAAGGATCTGTTAGAATACGGTACTCGGAATAGCGGGATATGGTGAGCGTCCAATCAAGATCTGATGTGGACCGAAAGGTTGCCGATCACAAAAAGCACAAGGGCCAATGAGCAAAAATCCCTTGCTGGCTGAATCCATTTGGGTACTGCGAAACAGAAATGGTCACATGATCTCCTTATTCGTTTAAATCAGTGGCATACTCGACTCGGCACACATCATACCTGAGCTTCTTCGCTCCTAGACTCTTCAAAAATGTTTCTGCTGTGCAACGATGCTCCTGGTTGAATGCTAAATCTTCACTCTCCCAACTCCCGAGGCCGATTATACTCTTTCCATCCAGCGATGTATAGTATCTGTAGGAAAGCAACCCTTCTGTATTTGTGAAGTAGGCTTTCAACAGGGCACGACAACAGTAAGACAATTTGTCCTGCTTTTTCCCCTCAGAATATATTCTTCGCAAGCTGACTACGTCTCCGACACGGTTTTTCCCAAATTGGAACCCCTCTTTGCCTTCTTCACACGCCAATTCAAACCAGCCGGCGTCCACCGTTTGAATAACCGAGGATAAACCCTTGGTGAATGTCGCAGCCTGCAATCAATAAACAATTAACCCCATAATAAACAGAACATTTAATGTACTTGAAAGTAATTATCTGAAATGTGATATATAATTAGTTGGTTACCTCTGGAAGATTTAACCATGGTTTGGCATCTTCCCTGGCCTTGGTTTCAGCAACTGCCGCAGCCTGCGATGAATAAGTTTAAGAAATGGATCAGTTGGATTGCCTTGTGCATTTAACAATCAAAATGTCTAATAAAAAGCTTCACATAATTACTCGTCTCGCAAAAACCTTGCATCTGAAAATGTAAAATATAATAAGAACAGAGAAGATTCCATACCCAATCCTCACTAATACACCTGAGGATGGTGATGCTAATATTGGTGCTACGCTTTTCAATCGAGGCGGCCGTTCGCACCATTTGAGCCACCACATCATCAGTGTGGCAGCCTTCTCGAGGTTTATAAACCCCAAACGAAATCCTTGACATCGCACTGTTCTGAGAATACACTATCCCTGTTCCCTCTGCCCCTGCCTGTCAATGATCGACGATTTGGAAATCGGATAATATGTGTTGTGCCGAGATCTGAAAACCCAGATCTCTGAATACTTTCCACGTTCGAAAGAGTCTTTCGGCAGTTATAGTGGATTTGTTTGTCCAGCGCCACACCTTGTTAAAAAAATATCTGGTTAAAAAATATCTGGTCAGTTGGACTGCATTGGCTATTCAAGAGCGGATCTTAACGCGACTTTCAGTTTTCTTTCACACCGAAGGGCACGCGTGCCAATTTATTTGATTTGTTGACCACTTTGGTGCCAAAATGACTTGTACGTGTTGAAGTTACCGTCCTGTGATCGAAGAAAGGGAACACCAGGCTCTCCGGGTAATAGTAAGTTGCTCTAAACTCGAACAAATTAAAGAAATTGCTATTAAAATATTTTACCATCCCTTAGAAAAGTCATTGAAAGGCTTCAAACATCTAAAAATGCGTTATAACCATCCAATTCGACAAGTAGATTAAATTTATAATTCCAGCAAATGTTACTTATAATAAGTGTCCACTAGTGACTAACTAATATTTTAATGTGAGTCATACCTCGTTTACATGTGTCCATGAAATTATTATTTAAATAAATTTAATATATATATATATATATATATATATATATATATATTTTATTTTTTTTCAAAATATATTATTAAAATTTTATAATATGAGCTGTATATTATTGCCGTAGTCTAACTAGCCGGAGGAATCGCCCTGAAAATCATGAAAATTCCGGTAAGATTTTCAGAAAATTCGGCAGGAATTTTTCCAAATCCATGTTATAACTATCAAAGTTTAATATTTTGGGTGTCCTACAGGTTTTTGATAGTGCTGAATCCATTTCCAATGTTAAAATCAAGATTCAAGCACTGTTTCTGCAAGATTTTTTAAATTTTTTTGGCCCGGATTCCGGCCAATTTTGTCCGAGCAATTCCTCTGGCTCATTAGACAACGCCTATATTATTTTCTTAATATATTATTCAAATTTCATAATATGAGCTCACTATTAATAGTAATTTAATGCACACTTATGCTATATTCAAACGCAACTTTTTCGAAATTACAACCAAATTAGGCAAGTAAATAGCATGAACCAAGGTTTTGTTTATTGGATTGATTTGACCATCAACCCGTGGTTGAAATCGAGTGGAAAACAAAAGCTAACAATCTAAAATCTCCATTTTCAAATTTTGATTCTTAATGGTAATTGAAAATGGCTCAAAAAAATACTCTCAGCAACAGTTTTGCTGAATCATTAAAAAGTTAAAACTATTCAAACTATTCATCATGGGAAATTGTATATTAAAAAAATACTCTCAGCAACAGTTTTGCTGAATCATTAAAAAGTTAAAACTATTCAAACTATTCATCATGGGAAATTGTATATTGTCACAAATATGTGTTTCTATTGAATAGTTGGTAAACCACTAACAAAATCCATGGTGAATGACTCTTAACCTCCAATGTAAACGTTTTTGGATGCAATTTTCCACATGAAAGGCCAATAGAGGTATCTCTGCAATTCCAACAACATTTTGCACACGAAAAATCCCTCAATAGTCTAGTGAATGGTATGGCAGTGTTAGCCTTCCGTTCTTCCAGGGTACCACTGATAAGATTGCTAAAGTCCTTAAAAATCATAAGGTATCCTCTTATTTCAAGCCCCTTAATACAATTCGTAGTTCTCTAAAATCGGTTAAAGATCCGATTGACCCCAGAGATGGAAAATGTGTCTACATCATTCCTTGTTCTTGTGGGACTCCTTACATTGGTGAGATGGGTCGGTCTATTAATCAAATGATCTGTGAGCATGTTGCTGATATCAAGCATAGAAGATCTCGCTCGTCCGCCTTAGCTGAGCATGCAGAAAAGACTAACCATCATGTTTGCATAGAAGATGTTAAGGTCATTGCTAGAATCGACCATTTCCATCATCATAAGTTGAAAGAGGCCATTGAAATTGAAAAAAGGCTCGTTAATCTCAATAGAGACGACGATTGGAATATCAGCAGGTGCTGGATTCCTGCCTTATATTCTTGATTTTATTTATTTATTTATTTATTTTATTTATATATATATTTATTTATTTATTTATTTTCATTCATTTATTTATTTATTTATGATTTCTATTTATTTAATAAAATAAAAAAATAAAAAATTAATTAATTAATTAAAATAATAATAATTAATTAATTAAAATAAAATAAAATATTTTATTTATTTATTTATTTATTTTATTATTATGCTTTAGTTTTATTTTTATTTTTTATTTATTTCTTTTTATTTCTTTTATTTCTTTTATTTTTAATTTTTTTTAATTTTTTACTCTATGTTTGACTATTTGATAGACCGTTCGTTATAATTAAATTGTATGAATAAGAATTAATCATATTTATTTATTAATAATAATAATTGATTATTATATAATTTAATCAATTAAATTAAGAAGAAAAATTTACATATATACACCACGATTTGTTAAATTACTTACCATTATATTAATTAATTGTATAAATATATTAAAGGTTTTATAAATAAATAAAATAATAAATAAATAATGGAATATTTATTTTTTCAAAGTCAAACTAACGGTTATCCTAAGCGATAGTTGAGCCATTTCTACATCTATTTATACTTAATGTCTGGATCTCATCTCTCACATTGCATGTGATTATTACCGAAAGAATTTCTACTAATTTATATTATGGATCACAGAAGCTTAAATTCCAAAAATACAGAAATTTCCTTATTAATTTAAAAAAAAAACTACATAATCTCCATTCTAAACTATTTTCTAAAAATAAAAAAATATAAAGGTTGCCGATCACAAAAAGCACAAGGGCCAATGAGCAAAAATCCCTTGCTTGCTGAATCCATTTGGGTACTGCGAAACAGAAATGGTCACATGATCTCCTTATTCGTTTAAATCAGTGGCATACTCGATTCGGCACACATCATACCTGAGCTTCTTCGCTCCTAGACTCTTCAAAAATGTTTCTGCAGTGCAACGATGCACCTGGTTGAATGCTAAATCTTCACTCTCCCAACTCCCGAGGCCGATTATACTTTTTCCATCCAGCGATGTATAGAATCTGTAGGAAAGCAACCCTTCTGTATTTGTGAAGTAGGCTTTCAATAGGGCAAGACAACAGTAAGACAATTTGTCCTGGTTTTTCCCCTCAGAATATATTCTTCGCAAGCTGACTACGTCTCCGACACGGTTTTTCCCAAATTGGAACCCCTCTTTGCCTTCTTCACACGCCAATTCAAACCAGCCGGCGTCCATCGTTTGAATAACCGAGGATAAACCCTTGGTGAATGTCGCAGCCTGCAATTAATAAACAATTAACCCCATAATAAACTGAACATCTAATGTACTTGAAAGTAATTATCTGAAATGTGATATATAATTAGTTGGTTACCTCTGGAAGATTTAACCATGGTTTGGCATCTTCCCTGGCCTTGGTTTCAGCAACTGCCGCAGCCTACGATGAATAAGTTTAAGAAATGGATCAGTTGGATTGCCTTGTGCATTTAACAATCAAAATGTCTAATAAAAAGCTTCACATAATTACTCGTCTCGCAAAAACCTTCCATCTGAAAATGCAAAATATTATAAGAACAGAGAAGATTCCATACCCAATCCTCACTAATACACCTGAGGATGGTGATGTTAATATTGGTGCTACGCTTTTCAATCGTGGCGGCCGTTCGCACCATTTGAGCCACCACATCATCAGTGTGGCAGCCTTCTCGAGGTTTATAAACCCCAAACGAAATCCTTGACATCGCACTGTTCTGAGAATGTACTATCCCTGTTCCCTCTGGCCCTGCCTGTCAATGACGGACGATTTGGAAATCGGATAATATGTGTTGTGACGAGATCTGAAAACCCAGATCTCTGAATACTTTCCACGTTCGAAAGAGTCTTTCGGCAGTTATAGTGGATTTGTTTGTCCAGCGCCACACTTTGTTAAAAAAATATCTGGTTAAAAAATATCTGGTCAGTTGGACTGCATTGGCTATTCAAGAGCGGATCTTAACGCGACTTTCAGTTTTCTTTCCCACCGAAGGGCACGCGTACCAATTTATTTGATTTGTTGACCACTTTGGTGCCAAAATGACTTGTACGTGTTGAAGTTACCGTCCTGTGATCGAAGAAAGGGAACACCAGGCTCTCCAGGTAGTAGTAAGTTGCTCTAAACTCGAACAAATTAAAGAAATTGCTATTAAAATATTTTACCATCCCTGAGAAAAGTTCATTGAAACGCTTCAAACATCTAGAAATGCGTTATAACCATCCAATTCGACAGGTAGATTAAATTTATAATTCCAGCAAATGTTACTTATAATAGGTGTCCACTTGTGACTAACTAATATTTTAATGTGAGTCATACCTCGTTTACATGTGTCCATGAAATTACTATTTAAATAAATTTAATATATATATATATATATATATATATATAATTTTTTTTTTTTCAAAATATATTATTAAAATTTTATAATATGAGCTGTATAATATTTTCTTAATATATTATTCAAATTTTATAATATGAGCTCACTATTAATAGTAATATAACACACACTTATGCTATATTCAAACGCAACTTTTTCGAAATTACAACCAAATTAGGCAAGTAAATAGCATGAACCAAGGTTTTGTTTATTGGATTGATTTGACCATCAATCCGTGGTTGAAATCGAGTGGAAAACAAAAGCTAACAATCTAAAATCTCCATTTTCAAATTTTGATTCTTAATGGTAATTGAAAATGGCTAAAAAAAAATACTCTCAGCAATAGTTTTGCTGAATTCATTAAAAAGTTAAAACTATTCATCATGGGAAATTGTATATTGCCACAAATATGCAATCATGTTTCTATTGAATAGTTGGTAAACCACTAACAAAATCCATGGTGAATGATTCTTAACCTCCAATGTAAACGTTTTTGGATGCAATTTTCCACATGAAAGGCCAATAGAGGTATCTCTGCAATTGCAACACAACATTTTGCACACCAAAAATCGCTCAATAGCATGACGGTACACAATCTAGATAAGAAGATAAGAATCAAGATGAGCCAACTAGAACACTCATTTGATACAACTTGTAAAGAATTCCACTGTGGACTGTGTAGTCTATGAAGAGTGTTAATTAAGCACAGTACACTACTAAGTGGATTTTATCATTGGACTAAAGCCCATAACATACTCAGATTTTCAATCCCTGTAGGTGGAAAATCTAAAGCATAAAACGGAAAGAACCTTGGTAGGGATGTACTAAACCCATTTTTAATGTCTCTTGAATCTAAAAACAGAAGAGGTTAATGATGAGCATGCAAAATAGCCTTTTTGTAAAGTTTTTTGTGTCAACATTGCTTAATTACTTGGACACTGCACCTGGCATAAATGTCAGGTGTTGTGGCTGAGCTTGTAAGTAATGCCATTGTGCACCAGATAGTCAAGGAAAAGTGTCTAGTTAACCAAGCTAGATTGCTAGATGGACTCTGACTGCACTAAATATTGTAGAATATTGGGATTTCCAATCATCATGGGAGGCATGTATAAATCCTAGAACGGAAAGGACCTTGGAAGGGATGTATAAAACACTTTTTTAGTGTGTTGAATCCAAAAAAAAAAGATTTTATTGATCAGTTTTGAAGTAGGAATTATATTGTGCAAAGACATACACTAGTTTACAAAGATAGACTCTGTTTTAATTTGTAGAGTGAATAGAGAACACTTATAGTTTCCATTTTTCCAAGTGGAAATGGTCCAGAATAATTTACCCATTGTTGATAAATTCCATATGCATAACTAACATAATTGTACATATTTGGATCCTCAGATTGTGGGCCATAACCATAACCTACATCATATCCATGTAAAGAACCATAATAATCTACATTCCATTGATTTGGATTTGGTTGTTTGGCTTGAACCCACCTTGTAGTCTACAACTACAACAATATAGATTCATCAATTGAACGAACAACATGGATAATGAATTAATAATGCAACACTAAAATAGCACATTTGTTTGTTTGCTGGAATATCCTCCCCGTGAAAGACTAATTTCTTGCAGAGCAAGAATTGTACCATATAGATTTTTCAATAATTCCTTTGTAGTGGCATTGTAGATGGAATTATTTTGTCAAAAAAAAAAAGCATAAGTTGTACTATTCAAATTTGAACAAGCACTCGTTTCCAAAATTTCAAAATTTCAGATTCTATGTGACAGTTATTGTGGAAAGTTGATGCATGTGAGAAAATGAAGAAAAAAAATCTACAGTATAATGCTTTGCATTGTATCCTGAGATGTTCGAACATACTATATGAGTAAGTGTCCAATAGGGACTCAAAAATCTTGATAAGAAATACCTATTACTAAACCAGAGAAATCGAAAATGTTCCCCCCAAGTATTTTGACATGCACAAGTTCTTCAAAGTGGCCAAATAATCATCTCAGCAATTCATCTATGAGAGTTGGGTATAATCCACCCAAAAATATCTGTATCCAAAATGGATATAGAATAACAATATAAAGTGATAAATTCCTTGAAAAAATTAAAGCATACAAAGAGACAAACAAAAACAGAGGCACACATAGTTTTATTCTTTGGATCATTATTTCAAGCGACAACTTGAGGAGAATTAGAGAAATTTTGAGGTCTAAAATGGACCTCCTTGGAAAAATGTCTAACCAAAATAAACTTTATATGAACCAATAGGATTCAAGATGATGATGTCAACTATGGGGGATGATTCACCATTTTCAGGGTTAAAAAGTAAAAAGATTACAAAATAATAAAATAATAAAACTACTTTTTCAATGTGTATTTTAAACTTATCTCCCCAAGGTTTTACTTAAATTTCAAGTGGGAGTACTCAATGGATGAAAAATTTAATTCCTCATCCAAAGAGTACCCATGTTTCATACTTTCAATTGACCCTTCTACATGAAAAATGAGAAATACATTTTAAAAAAAATGTGATTGCAATCACCTTTTTCATATATTTCTCATTTTTCTTGTGGTAACGTCCATCGAAAGTATGTAACATGGGTACTCCTTGGATGACGAATCAAATTTTTCATCCAACGAGTGTTCTCGCTCAAAATTTAAGTAAACCCATAGAGAGATAGGTTGAAACTATGAGTTGAAAAAATAGTTTCTTCTTTTTTTCCTCTAAAATTTGATGGTATAATCTAATCTTATTTTATTGTCTCCTTAGGAAGCCCATTTTAGACTGTAAAATTCCTCTAATGGAATTTTCGTTGCTGCAAAAAAATCACTTGTGAGGGGTATACGATAGACTATTCGGGCTTTCATAGAAGCTTCTTCTATGGGTATGTATGTTTCTCACACTTATTAACATAACATGAACAACCAAGGAAGTTGGACTTGCTTCAAATAATAGCAGTAAAAAGTTAGAACTCCATAAATTTGAAACCAGACACAATTTATAGAGTTAAGGTCACATAAGAGATGTAAATAATCTATTATTAAGTGATGTCAACTTACTCAGGAAAGCAATGACCAGATGATTTCACATCGTTTCTTAAGTAAGGATTCCATGGATAATTTTATAATGCTCTAGAGCTTTAGCATTTGATAATATATAACCAGGAGGAGTTATAAACTTCTACTAAGATGCAATTAAAATATGAAGACATAAATTTGGTTGCTCTCGCATATAAGCTTGTGTCTGTACATGATCTAAAGAATAGTTATTCTAGATGCCTATCATCTGAAAATAAATTTGCTAAGGGGTTGAATAAGTTATAATTTTGTCTGAGATTATTGAAAACTCTGAGGTGAAGATTATACACATGAAGTGGTATGAAAATGGTCTCTTCCTAATAGATATGTAAAAACAATAAATATGGTTCTCATGTATTTTATACTATGAAAGGAATGAATGAAAATGTTGAAATTTTTTTATCTTTCCAATACATAAATGTGAGTAAAAGGGAATTTGACATTATGGCTATCTTACTATAACTTACATGGAATATATTATTCACATGGAAAAATGTACTCTGTGAAAATTGATGTTATGGATAATCTAGATCCTCTCTATTTGTAGGAACTTTTTAGTTCCATATAGTTGAAATTTCCAGCAAGAAACAGTGAAATTGGAAACCAAGAAGGACAAAAAGTACACACACATTGGTGAGGAAATTCAGTGAGGAATTTCAGTTACACACTAGTGAGGTTACACAGTGGTCAGGTTACACACTAGTGAGGTTACACACTAGTGAGGTTACATGCTACTGATGTTACACAGTAGTGAGGAATGGGTGTCTAATTTATTTTTCCCTTAAATAAAGTGGACAATAAGTTGTAATTTCATCTCATAACAACTTATATCAGTTAACTAAGTCATGATGACTAAGTTAGCTCAAGAAATTCGAGTTGAGGGTCTAAGATGAGGCATGTAGAGTGATTCTAATATTTTGGAGGTCCAGTTGCAATTAATGTAGTAGTGAGGTGCAGGTGTAATCAGTTAGATCAATTAATTGAGTTAAAATCAGTTTAACTAGCTCTAACTAGGTGATGAATTAGTGGGAGGTCCAGATAGTTAAATTCGATTTAATTCAAAAGTAGCGATCAATCAGATAACTGATTATTAACTAGTAATAGCTACATGCATGTCAATTCTGAGGATGACCCATTTGATACAAATGTTAAAGGGAACTGTTGTGACCAGCAACAACGCCCCTTTTATTTATTATTAGTAATAATACTAAATAAATGGGGACCCTTAGTTAAAAATCCAAAAAAATCAATTAGGATTTGTTTTCCTTTCAAATAAAACTTTCTATCATAAACTTATAAAAATCCCTTAGAAAGAATATTTAGAAACACTTAAGTTATGATAGATTATAATAAAATTGCTCTTGAAACAAGATAGCGCATCCATAACAAAATAGTATATATAAAATGCATTGATCGCAGATCGCATAGCGCAGAAAACAGAAATGATTAATAAATATCTTTTGTGCTCTTATCAATTCTGCGCTTTTGTGATTGTGCACTTTTGCGATTTTGCGCTATTGCACTTTTCCGATATGTGCTTTTGCGCTATTGCGTAATTTCCACTTTTGCGCTATTTTTATGACTGCGATGACTTCATTTTGCAATATTGCGACATTGCGATATTGTGATATTGCGCAGCAAATCGCAGATCGCAATGTCGCAGATTCATGTAGGCGCGCTATCCCAAGGCAATCTTCCCATATGTCAAATCCGTTATGCACTTTAATGATTATATTAAATGATTGGATTGATTATTAATGTGAAAAGAGATTGTGTTTAGATTGAAATTCGTTTCACAATTTAAATATTATATTTCATCCGCTTTCACATTCAAAACAGTCTCATCACCTTTCTTATATCATTACTCTCATTTATTCGTAAAACGCAGGCACGAAGGAGAAGACCACTATACAAAGCTTCCGCTAAACATTATGGGTAAGAAGGAGAAGAGCTCAAGTTCTGAGAACAAAGAAATGGCTTCGCTATACGCAGACACCGCCTGTAACAAGGGCGCCGGTATATCCACTTGGGAGGGAATGTATAAACTGTTAGAAGATGAAAACCCTGTGGTGATAAAAGTTGCAGCTACAGCAGGTTCAAAGGATACGTCTGAAGCAACCCTTAGAGACTTGGCTTGCTCATTTCTACATAGAATAGCAGCAAGGCCAAGGATTATCCCATATACAAACATGGTGAGATGGGTGCTGGATAGCACAGATATTTCAGACAGACAATTCAGAACTCCATCTGAAGAGCTAATTGGGTCATTCACCATAGAAGATCTGAGATTAATGTATAAGCTACCAGAACCTCAGGCAACTTTCAACAAGCAATTTATGGAAGAGTTTGCCAAAGAACACTCAAATTTTGCAGAATGCACAAAGGAGTGGACCAAAAGAAGTGAACCATTGAAGAAAAACAAACAAGGTATGTACAGCACAGGTTCACTTACCTCTCCTTATTGTTTTACTGCTGCCATGTTATGCAGGCTTTTTGGAAAGCCTGACATAAATATGATCTTACTCGAATGGCTTCCTTTGTTGAATGCGGCTGTTAATTCTACAATTGTAGATTGGGCCAAAATCCTATCTGATAATCTCACCACTGCTATTTTTCATTACCGGTCTAAACGAAATGTTTCCCAGCGGGTTTGTCCACCTTTTTATTTATCTGCTTATGTCATGGACGCCATCTGCTATGTCTCTAAATTCCCTGTGATGGGCTGGAAATGGACTATCCACAATCCTTTGCCCATTCATGTGTACCATAAAGAACTATGGGAGTCTAAGTTTGTCCCCCATTTTTACCAAATTTGTCATGGAATAATGCTGCCATTGTATAGAACATTGTATAATAAGGATGCCCCGAGGTTATCCTCAGAAACAGAAGTTGATATTCTCCCCATCGCAAGATGGTTTGGAGAAGAATTGTTCACCTATATTACGGTTTTTGGAAGTTATTCTTCTCCCCATGTTTTACCCTTATATGTTCCAGATAGAATTGTAGCTTCGGAAATTGCTTATCAGACTTGTGGCTAGGGAGGTATAACAAAAGATTTAAAAGACAAGAAAAAGGGCATTTGGCCACAATTTCCCATAAAATGTGGAACATTTTCATTGTTGGACATTAGTCATGCATTTCACGAGATAGGCAACGTTACATGCCTACAGTTTTTCAAATTCTCGAGAAGGTTATTTGACCCAAATGATATTGTTAAGAATTTTACCAATGCAATCAAAGTAAGGGAATTTGTCGGGGAGCAGGATCCTTTTGATGATATGTTCCAAGAAAGAAATTCATTCAAAGAGGTTTTTAATTCAGCTAAAGCGCAGCTATCTCCAGAGGATTTTCAGGAATTCAAGATGTACAGAGAAAGGAGACTAATTCCTATTCCTTTGGATAGTCTACGCTTAGAGCCTGCAAGGGAGAAAACTCCTAGTGTTAGTCTTAACGGCAGTTCAAGTACAGGTAAATCCAAATAAAAATTTGACAGAGATTCTGAACACTCCAATAAGTCTAAAGAAAAGGAAGATAAAATGGAAGAATCCATTAAAGATTCTGCACAATCTAAAGAGCTTACTCAACAGCAAATTTTGACTTCTCAACAAACAAATCCTCCTCCACCCAATGTACAGCAACAGCCAGTCACCATTGAGTTAGATAAAGAATGGGAAACCTTTAATCAATTTATTAATGTAGAAGGATAGAATGTACAGACCCCTGTCCAGAGAACCAAAGTTTTGAACACGGGAACAAGCAACACAGCCGCAGTAACAGAGCACATACCAATCACACCCTCCTCTGAAATTGTACTTAATGTAGAAGACATTCCTCCTCTGGACGTATTTTATAGCCCAAAATACAAAGAAGTAGTAAAGAGACAAAGGAAAAAGAGAAAAATAGAAAGTGCAATTGCTACTGAACCAGAACAAGTAGATGTTTTGTGGAAAGATCCTGCCACAGAGCCTACTCATAATCTCACTAAGTTATCTCAAATAATAGGAGCTTATGCTTCTGCAACAATTGATAAAGTAGTTGAGATACAACTTTTGTTAGATGAAAAAGAAGAACAGATAAAGGCTCTGCAACAGCAATTGCAACAGGTACAGGTCAATAATGAAGCACAATTAAAACTTGAAGAGTTACAACAACAACTTCAATAAATGCAAATAGGACATCAAAACATTATGGCTGATAAAGACAAACAAATACAGATTATCCAAGAACAACATAAGGATGATCCTAAGCTTCCAGAATTCATTTCAGAAACCATCTCTTTGAACAATCAACTACTGCAACAAGAAGAAGTTTTCTGCCAAAAAATATTTCAATGGAATTCTTTGTGCCAAGAAAGCTATAAAATCACAAATCATGTTGTAGATTTACGAAATGATTATGATTTGATTAATGAAAAGATCAATGATTATCTAGCATGGCAAAAGATAGAAGAAGGCAGAAAAGCTGGTGCACCCATCATTAACGAGAACCATAAAGAAATACTGTTTAATAATTGGGATGCACAAATCAGAAGGGCAGAAAAGGCAGTAGAGGAGGCATCTACAGCGGCAAACACTCTCACTGATTGTGTAAATGACAATTTACACAAAGCTAACTTGATTTCTGAAACTGTTCCAAGATATCTCCCACAGGAAAATCAACTGCAAACAGAATGGAGGCAAAAGGCAGAAGAAAGATAAAAATCCATCCAAGGGCTGACAAGATTGAATTGGGACTCATACTGTATGTACTTGGTAAAGCCACACAATCATCACAGTGTGCTGAATTGTATCATCAATGCTACAGAGAAGATTTCTCCTACGCTTGTCGACTCTGTCTTTTCAGGACAGTTGAATTCTGAAGTCGGTCAACCGGATCTTCTCAAAACTATGCTGGATGCCTGCAAGCTTAAAGATCAAGTTAATAGATAGATAGATTTAGTTTTAATTTCACTTTATTTTAGCCTAGGAAAAGGACGGTCATTGAACCGAATCCTTAATTTTTGTAATAAACTATTTTTAGAGTTAGTTAAGTAGTATTTAAACCCCTCTCATGCATTTAGAGAAGGGTCCTGGATCTTAATATTTTTGGACTTGGAGATTGCATTTTTGTACTCCATTGTCTTATATATTTTTTGAAAAGGATCACATCTGGTGATTTTCATGCGGAACTATCTTTGAAGTGTTGCATTTCTGTACCTTGGAATTTGGTTTTGCATTAGAGTTATTGGATAGAGTATCAGATTGCATTTGAAAGTCTTGAAGATGAACAAGGTATTTCTATCTGTTCACAACTCAACAAAGTGCAGTTGTTTCATCATCATCTCTTCAATCATCATCTCCACAAACATCTTCTACTCAATCCTCATGAATTTCAAAATAATCTATTCCAACCACTTCTATTCAAATTTCACCAGTTTCTACTATTCCTCCAATAGTCCACCCAATAATGGCACAGAGACCATGGTCTACTCCAGGAGCAGTCAACATGGTTGCACCTTTACATGATTTACCAGACAATCCTGGAAAATGGCTTCCAAAGTTTAGCCCAGATCTTAACATTCAAGCTGAAGAACATATCAATAATTTTATGCTAGCTATTAATTTGAATGGAGTCATACATGAAGATGTTGTAGTTAGATTATTCCCATATACTCTTCAGGGAGTAGCAGGATCATGGTATTTTTCATTACCATGAGGATCTATAACGAGTTGGGACATCTTTGCAGATCATTTTTTGACCAAATTTGGAGATGATCGATCAATTGCAACTTTACTCAATGATCTCTCAAATTTGAAAATAGAACACAAGGAACCTATAAAAGAATTCAATGCTAGATTCAACAAACTCTTGAACAAAATTCATACAGATTCACAACCTAGTGAGCAAGTCAGAATCGAATGGTATATAACTGCCTTACCCTCAAACATAGCAATTTTCGTAGACAGAGCTGCAAAGCCTACATTGGCTGAGAATATGAAAGAAGCTATTAGTAGAAAAACGTATCACTTCTCTCGAAAAGAAAAATGCTATTGAAGAAAGGAAATCAAAGAAGGTCAGCTTCAGAGATGATTCAAAGAAAAAGACCAAAGATCCATATGACATGGAAGGTTTACAGAAAGTTCTTAAAACCATGTCAAATGAAATGGTTGAAATTAAAAAACAAGTGGCTGAAACTTCTGCCAAGAAACATTTCCGAAATTTCAGAAGAAACCAAGTTGAATCTAAACCTCCTAATGTAATCTCTAATGCAGAGTCAGAAGAAGAAGAAGATACATCTATAGTATCAGGTCAAGAAGACGAAAATGAAGAAATAGCTGAATTAAATGGAATGTGGGATTTTATTCTCCCTAATTCTGATAGTGAAGAAGCTATGCCTGTAAGTACTAGGAGTAAATCTACAGTAGAACCAGTGCAAATAGTTCCGAAAAAGAAAATTACAACTCCAAGTACCAAAGACAAACCCACTGTAAAGAAAACTTCTCCATTACCTACTCAAAATCAGCCATCTTCTTCTAATCCTCTCACATCAATAGAGAAAACTTTAGTAGTGTCAGATCCTATGGAATACAATATTGTTGAAGACATGAAAAAGATTAAAGCCAACATTTCCTTACATGAACTCAGCAAACTGAAACACCAGCAAAAGTTGCTATTGAAAGAATTAAACGCTACACCAATTGCTCCTTTACCAAGCGGTATAGTTGCAAAAGCAGCAAGAGGAACTGGTAAGCCACCAGATAAGGTAGATGCTACTGATACCGTGCTCATTGGGGAAAGTCAAATTCTCAAACTCCTCCTTTTCTTTTGACTTATGAGATGTACAATAAAAATCTGCACAATTGTTTGATTGATTCTAGAGCTTCCTCCAATATAATGCCTACTTCTGTCTGTGCTAAATTGAATATTGAACCACAGAAATCAGCAGTTCATATCGTTCAGCTGGATCACTCTAAAGTCCAAGTGGTAGGAGAAATCAATTCAGTTACTATCAGATTAGCCTCAGATCCTAGGATTGTCCAAAGAATTGATATTCTAATTGCTGATATTCCTAAATTCTATGGATTAATCTTGAGCAGTGACTGGTCTGCTAAACTTAACGGTTATATCTCAACCGATTATTCTCACATGTGGCTTCCCTACAAAGGGAAACCAAATCAAATCAAAATTGAATGAGAAAAACATATGATGCACACTGTCACTGAATTTGAACAACCTAATGAACCTGTAGCATTCAACAACAATATTCTTGGAGGTTATTCTGCTGAATCATTTCTTGGAAATTTCAAAGCTCCTCAATCACCTTTTTCTGTAAATACTTTTTTTTCTCAGATAGAAATTTTTTCACAATCTGATACTTCCATAATTGTAAATATTTCGGATGTAATTGTAGATAAGCCAATAGATAAGTCTTTATTTTGGTCATTATATTTTGATGGATCGAAATCTAGTGATGGAGCTAGAGCTGGATGCATCCTAATTGATCCAAATGGGGAGAAAACCATGCTGTCATGTAGATTAGAATTTGAGTGTACTAACAATACCGCAGAATATGAAGCCTTGGTTCAAGGACTTTATAAAGCCATAGGGTTAGATGTTAAATACTTGAAAGTCTTTGGTGATTCCGAAATTGTCATTAAACAAGTTAGGAATACTATTCATTGCCTTTCAGGACATCTTAAACACTATCAAACCCTAGTACAAGACCTCACCACTCATTTTTTAGCATTCAATATTTCTCCTATTCCTAGGAATCAGAATAGATCATCTGACTTCTTAGCTAATGTTGCATCTAAACTCTTACCTGCTGAAGATTGCAGTCCTGATAGGTTTTCTGTAGAATTGATTTTTCGTCCATCTGTCCCAGATATTGTTACAAATTGGAGAGTATTCTATCATGATCAAGATATTCTAAATTTCATGACTTCAGAGAAATCATATGATGAGAAAATGATTGACGAAGATGATCATGATTTACAAATTGCTTCAAAAGGTAATGAAAACCCCATTCCAAAATTTGTTGTTAAATTAGAAGATTTATATGACATTAGAGACAGATTTAAGAAAGTTGTTAATTCAAAACATCAAAGCTCAACTTTGAAGTTTGAATTAGTAAATCTTGGTTCTGATTCTAAACCTCAAAACATTAACTTAGGACTCAATTTAACACCGGAAGAAAGGAATGCATTCATTAAACTGCTAAACAAGTATAAAAACGTTTTTGCTTGGAATTACGATGATCTAAAAACGTATGATACTTCGGTTATTCAACACACGATTCCAATGCTTCCTGATATTAAACCTGTTCAACAGAAGTTGAGAAAGATCCATCCAAATCTCGAAAGTCAAATCAAATCAAAACTTAATAAAATTTTGAAAGCCAAAATCATTTTTCCAGTCAAGCACTCTAATTGGGTTTCCAATATGGTACATGTAAGGAAGAAGAATGGTGATATAAGAATCTGTATTGATTTCAGGAATTTAAGCAAGGCATGTTTAAAAGACAATTTCCCATTGCCAACCATGGAACAGATACTTCAAAAGGTACTTGGTTCTGAACTTATGTCTTTTCTCGATGGATTTTCGGGCTATAATCAAGTTTTAGTTCACCCAGATGATAGATTGAAAACAACTTTCAGAACAAAATGGGGAACTTATGCTTATCAGAAAATGCCTTTTGGTCTAATAAATGCAGGAGCAACTTTTCAAAGAGCCATGGATATAGCATTCAAAGGTCTGATCAATAAATCAGTTGTTGTTTATCTTGATGACATAATAGTATTTTAAAAAAAGAGAGCCAATCATCTACATGATTTAAAACAAATATTTGAAAGATGTAGAAAGTTTGGTATCTCCTTAAATCCCAAGAAATATTTCTTTGCTTTAGATGAAGGAAAACTCTTAGGATTTGTTGTGTCAAAAAATGGTATATATATTGATCCAGATAGAGTGAAAGAAATTTCTGATATTTCTTTACCACATAACAAAAAATCCATGCAATCTTTTCTTGGACAGATAAATTTTGTTAAAAGATTTATTCCTGATTTTTCTTTAATTGTTTTACCTATGCAAAATATGATCAAGAAGAATTCAATATTCAAGTGGACGCATAAAGAAAAAGAAGCTTTTGATTCAATCAAACGAGAAATCATTAATGCACCAGCATTAAATACCCCAGATTTTTCTAAAGATTTTATTTTGTATACTCTGGCCACTGAAACATCCTATGCAGCCGTTTTAACACAACTCAATGATCAAGAAATCGAAGCACCTATTTCTTTCTTTAGCTCGAATCTGCAAGGAGCTGAGCTTAATTATTCCGATGTTGAAAAACAAGCCTTTGCTGTGTTTAAATCAATCAAACATTTCAGACCTTTTCTCTTGAAAACACATACAAAAATCATTGTCCCATTCTCTGTAGTGAGGCAATTAGTAATTCAAAAAGAAGTAGGAGAAAAGAGAGCTAACTGGGTAACAGCCTTGCAAGAATATGATATTGATATGAAACCAGCTAAGATTGTTAGAGGAAAAGGTTTTTGCAGATTATTGGCAGGAGCTCATAACATACCAAAAAATTAAGATTCAAATCAAGATATTCAAGTAAGTCAGATAAGTGTTACAAATTCTGGATCTCAGTATGCTGATCTTATCTATTACTTGAAAAATGGGTATGCTCCTTCTAATCTTAGCTATAAGAGTAAACGCGCTTTAAGGTTAAAGGCTATTAAATACCAGATCATTGATAATGTGTTATTTAGAAAAAATTATGATTTAATTTTATTAAGATGTTTGGAAAAGATTGAAGCTGAAAAGGTTTTGCAGGAATTGCATGATGGACCAGCAGGAGGTCATTTTGGAGGTGATACCACGGCTCACAAAATAATTCGCGCTGGTTATTACTGGCCTACCCTTTTTAAAGATACGCATGATTACGTAAGGAAGTGCCAAATTTGTCAAACTGCAAGTGGAAGACAAAGGAAACCACCTTTTCCTTTGCAACCAGTAACTATTGAGCAACCATTCGAACAATGGGGGCTTGACATTATTGGTGAGATAGTACCTCATTCTTCCAAACAGCACAAGTACATCCTTACTGCAACTGATTACTTTACGAAATGGGTAGAGGCAATCCCATTGAAGGTAGCCAATTCTGATGCAATTATTGATTTCATAGATCAATTCATCATAACCAGGTTTGGTGTACCTCAAGCTCTTGTCTTTGATAATGCATCTTACTTCTCTCGAAATAGTTTAATTGAATTTGCAGTCAAAAGAGGTTTTAAATTAAAATATTCAGCAAATTATTATCCACAAGGTAATGGTTTGGCTGAATCCACTAATAAAAACCTTATCAAAATCATTAAAATGACCGTTGATCAAAATCAAAAGAATTGGCACAAATATTTAATCTTTGCGTTATGGGCTGATCGTATCACTGAAAAAGCTTCAATAGGGACTTCACCTTTCAATCTGGTTTATGGAAAAGAAGTTGTGATACCATCAAATTTAACTCTTCCATCATTAGCCCTAGTGCAGTTTATTGAAGAAAATCCTTCATCATCCATTCAATTGAGATATGATCAAACCCTTAAACTAGAAGAAGATAGGGATAAAGCAAAAATTACTCATGAAAAACATCAACAACTTGTAAAATCTTCTTTTGATGCAAGTTCTACCGGCTCAAAAAATTTGTCAATTGGTGATCTCGTTTTGAAATGGGATAAAGCACATGAAGAAAAAGGTAAACATACCAAATTTCAGAAAATGTGGCTTGGACCATTTCAGATCGTTGAGAAGATAAGCTCAAATACATTCATTCTCCAAGATTTAACAGGTAAGAGAGAGTCTCTTCCTGTAAATGGGCTTATCTTGAAGAAATTATTTTCATAAGGAGGTAACCCCTTCTTAAACTGTACATATTTCTTTCTGCAAAAGTTTTTGATTATTTTTGTTTTTACAAATAAAGGTTGTTTATGAGTCTCTGATTGACTATTTACTATTTGAGAAAATTTCTTCGGAAAAATATTATAAATATTTATTTTGTGTAAATAAATTTTTTTAAAGTAATGATCATATTTTTTGAATAGTTTAAAATAAGATGTTAAACTTTGAAAAGATTATTTCAATCATTTACATGATCTTTTGAAAACTTGAAGAAAATGTAAAGCATTATAAAGTTTATTAAGCAGAGAAAGGTTATCTATCAAAGTATAGATTTTTTTCAAAGTTTTGGAATTCAAAAAACTCTAAAAATTGTCATCCATTGATTTTTAAGGATAAAACTATTTCACCCCATCCATTTAAGTTGTGATTTTTTAGAATGTAATTCTAAGAAATTATACGAAAATTTTAAGAGATAATAGGTCTCATTACGAGCCGACTTACCATGTTCATAAGGAGTAATAAAACTGACATTACCAATACTGCATACCAAAACAGGGTAATGGCTTATAAATATGAGACAAGGGGTCTCATCACGGGCCAGCTTGTTCAGTTTAATTATAACTAGTGAATGACATTGTTATTAACTGGCTGCCAAACCAGAACAATGGCTCTTAAAAAATAAAAATAAATAAAAGACAAAAACATGAGATAATACGTCTTATGAATTTATCTTTTAAAAAGTCATAATTTTAGTTGGATGGGACAATGAATGGTTACTGGTTTAAAGGTAACCCTGTCGAGACTATGAACGTTTGCTGGCAGCAGAGGCAATACCTATGGCAATAGAGTATATTATAAAACCAAAACTTGGAGAGATCCATTTACTTCATTATTAACACCAATCAAAGCTTGATATAACCCAAAATGTTTTTATTTATTAAGGAATTAGACAGAAATTATGAAATGATTTTTATTTTTCTTTTTCATAGCAGCATTTTATTTGAATTATCCTAAGATATTTTTCATTATCTTTAAAAACCTTTACTTACTAAAGATAGAATGTTCATTTTATTTTTTCAGAGATAACTGTTTCTTTCAGTGAATCGCCAATTGTTGTGACCAGCAACAACCCCCCTTTTATTTATTATTAGTAATAATACTAAATAAATGGGGACCCTTAGTTAAAAATCCAAAAAAATCAATTAGGATTTGTTTTCCTTTCAAATAAAACTTTCTATCATAAACTTATAAAAATCCCTTAGAAAGAATATTTAGAAACACTTATGTTTATGATAGATTATAATAAAATTGCTCTTGAAACAAGATAACGCATCCATAACAAAATAGTATATATAAAACGCATTGATCGCAGATCGCATAGCGCAAAAAATAGAAATGATTAATAAATATCTTTTGCGCTCTTATCAATTCTGCGCTTTTGCGATTGTGCGCTTTTGTGATTTTGCGCTATTGCGCTTTTGCGATATGCGCTATTGCGCAATTTCCACTTTTGCGCTATTTTTATGACTGCGATGACTTCATTTTGCGATATTGCGACATTGAGATATTGCGATATTGCGCAGCAAATCGCAGATCGCAATGTCGTAGATTCATGTAGGCGCGCTATCCCAAGGCAATCTTCCCATATGTCAAATCCGTTATGCGCTTTAATGATTATATTAAATGATTGGATTGATTATTAATGTGAAAAGAGATTGTGTTTAAATTGAAAGTCGTTTCACAATTTAAATATTATATTTCATCTGCTTTCACATTCAAAATAGTCTCATCACCTTTCTTATATCATTACTCTCATTTATTCGTAAAACGCAGGCACGAAGGAGCAGACCACTATACAAAGCTTCCGCTAAACACTATGGGTAAGAAGGAGAAGAGCTCAAATTCTGAGAACAAAGAAATGGCTTCACTATACGCAGACACCGCCTGTAACAAGGACGCTGGTATATCCACTTAGGAGGGAATGTATAAACTGTTAGAAGATGAAAACCCTGTGGTGATAAAATTTGCAGCTACAGCAGGTTCAAAGGATACATCTGAAGCAACCCTTAGAGACTTGGCTTGCTCATTTCTATATAGAATAGCAGCAAGGCCAAGGATTCTCCCATATACAGACATGGTGAGATGGGTGCTGGATAGCACAGATATTTCAGACAAACAATTCAGAACTCCATCTGAAGAGCTAATTGGGTCATTCACCATAGAAGATCTGAGATTAATGTATAAGCTCCCAGAACCTCAGGCAACTTTCAACAAGCAATTTATGGAAGAGTTTGCCAAAGAACACTCAAATTTGGCAGAATGCACAAAGGAGTGGACCAAAAGAAGTGAACCATTGAAGAAGAACAAACAAGGTATGTACAGCACGGGTTCACTTACCTCTCCTTATTGTTTTACTGCTGCCATGTTATGCAGGATTTTTGGAAAGCCTGACATAAATATGATCTTACCCGAATGGCTTCCTTTGTTGAATGCGGCTGTTAATTCTACAATTATAGACTAGGCCAAAATCTTATCTGATAATTTAACCACTGCTATTTTTCACTACCGGTCTAAACGAAATGTTTCTCAGCGGGTTTATCCACCTTTTTATTTATCTTCTTATGTCATGGACGCCATCTGCTATGTCTCTAAATTCCCTGTGATGGGCTGGAAATGGACTATCCACGATCCTTTGCCCATTCATGTGTACCATAAATAACTATGGGAGTCTAAGTTTGTCCCCTATTTTTACCAAATTTGTCATGGAATAATGCTGCCATTGTACAAAACATTGTATAATAAGGATGCCTCGAGGTTATCCTCAGAAACAGAGGTTGATATTCTCCCCGTCGCAAGATGGTTTGGGGAGGAATTGTTCACCTATATTAGGGTTTTTGGAAGTTATGCTTCTCCCCATGTTTTACCCTTATATGTTCCAGATAGACTTGTAGCCCGGGAAATTTCTTATCAGACCTGTGGCCAGGGAGGTATGACAAAAGATTTAAAAGACAAGAAAAGGGCATTTGGCCACAATTTCCCATAAAATGTGGAACATTTTCACTGTTGGATATTGGTCATGCATTTCAAGAGATAGGCAACGTTACATGCCTACAGTTGTTCAAATTCTCAAGAAGGTTATTTGACCCAAATGATATTGTTAAGAATTTTACCAATGCAATCAAAGTAAGGGAATTTGTCGGGGAGCAGGATCTTTTTTATGATATGTTCCAAGCAAGAAATTCATTCAAAGAGGTTTTGAATTCAGCTAAAGCGCAACTATCTCCAGAGGATTTTCAGGAATTCAAGCTGTACAGAGAAAGGAGACTAATTCCTATTCCTTTGGATAATCTACGCTTAGAGCCCGCAAGGGAGCAAACTCCTAGTGTTAGTCTTAACGGCAGTTCAAGTACAGGTAAATCCAAATCAAAATCTGACAGAGATTCTAAACACTCCAATAAGTCTAAAGAAAAGGAAGATAAAATGGAAGAATCCATTAAAGATTCTGCACAAT
This sequence comes from Pinus albicaulis, assembly GCA_034641835.2. NCBI lineage: Eukaryota > Viridiplantae > Streptophyta > Pinopsida > Pinales > Pinaceae > Pinus > Pinus albicaulis. The sequence goes on from CM076582.1 coordinate 199,476,188, forward strand.
CTAAAGAGCTTACTCAACAACAAATTTTGACTTCTCAACAAACAAATCCTCCTCCACCCAATGTACAGCAACAGCCAGTCACCATTGAGTTAGATAAAGAATGGGAAACCTTTAATCAATTGATTAATGTAGAAGGATAGAATGTACAGACCCCTGTCCAGAAAACCAAAGTTTTGAACACAGGAAAAAGCAGCACAGCCGCAGTAACAGAGCACATACCAATCACACCCTCCTCTGAAATTGTACTTAATGTAGAAGACATTCCTCCTCTGGACGTATTTTATAGCCCAAAATACAAAGCAGTAGTAAAGAGACAAAGGATAAAGAGAAAAATAGAAAGTGCAATTGCTACTAAACCAGAACAAGTAGTTGTTTTGTGGAAAGATCCTGCCACAGAGCCTACTCATAATCTCACTAAGTTATCTCAAATAACAGGAGCTTATGCTTCTGCAACAATTGATAAAGCAGTTGAGATACAACTTTTGTTGGATGAAAAAGAAGAATAGATAAAGGCTCTGCAACAGCAATTGCAACAGGTACAGGCCAATAAGGAAGCACAATTAAAACTTGAAGAGTTACAACAACAACTTCAAGAAATGCAAACAGGACATCAAAAAAGTCTGGCTGATAAAGACAAACAAATACAGATTATCCAAGAACAGCATAAGGATGATCCTAAGCTTCCATAATTCATTTCAGAAACCATCTCTTTGAACAATCAACTACTGCAACAAGAAGAAGTTTTCTGCCAAAAAATATTGCAATGGAATTCTTTGTGCCAAGAAAGCGATAAAATCACAAATCATGTCGTAGATTTACGAAATGATTATTATTTTATTAATGAAAAGATCAATGATTATCTAGCATGGCAAAAGACAGAAGAAGGCAGAAAAGTTGGTGCACCCATCATTAACGAGAACCATAAAGAAATACTATTTAATATTGGGATGCACAAATCAGAAGGGCAGAAAAGGCAGCAGAGGAGGCATCTACAACGGAAAACACTCTCACTGATTGTGTAAATGACAATTTACACAAAGCTAATTTGATTTATGAAACTGTTCCAGGATATCTCCCACAGGAAAATCAACTGCAAACAGAATGGAGGCAAAAGACAGAAGAAAGAGCAAAATCCATCCAAGGACTAACAAGATTGAATTGGGACTCATACTAGATGTACTTGGTAAAGCCACACAGTCAGCATAGTGCGCTCAATTGTATCATCAATGCTACAGAGAAGATTGCTCCTACGCTTGCTGACTCTGTCTTTTCAGGACAGTTGAATTCTGAAGTCGGTCAACCGCATCTTCTCAAAACTATGCTGGATGCCTACAAGCTTAAAGATCAAGTTAATAGATTTATAGATTTAGTTTTAATTTCACTGTATTTTAGCCTAGGAAAAGGACGGTCATTGAATCGAATCCTTAATTTTTGTAATAAACTATTTTTAGAGTTAGTTAAGTAGTATTTAAACCCCTCTCATGCATTTAGAGAGGGGTCCTGGATCTTAATATTTTTGGACTTGGAGATTGCATTTCTGTACTCCATTGTCTTATATATTTTTTGAATCACATCTGGTGATTTTCATGTGGAACTATCTTTGAAGTGTTGCATTTATGTACCTTGGAATTTGGTTTTGCATTAGAGTTATTGGATAGAGTATCAGATTGCATTTGAAAGTCTTCAAGATGAACAAGGTATTTCTATCTGTTCACGGTTGATCTCTTTTGTTTTATGATATTCGTTTTAAAATTGCTATCATTTATATGTATATTGGTTTTCACAACACTTCCTTTTATATATCATTTCTGAGTATAATTGAAACGTTATTTTTCATAGTTACATGTAAATGGTATACAATGATGAATGAAATATGTTTATATAACTCTGTTTAATTTCTTAAACAGAGTTATCTTTATTTGTTTCTGCATATTTCAATTTAATTAATAACACATTTTCATGGTTATTGTTGAATTGGAACAATCTTAAGTTGTATTCACATATAGCTACCCAGGTTAGTGTTAGAATTTCTTTATCAGTATTTAGCTTAAATTAGATAGTTTTATTTCAGTTAGTTTAGCCCCATTTCCACCCATCCAATCCAATCCATTTAGTTACAAGGAAATTGGTCCTTTAAATCCAGTCGGAGCTACCACACCAAACGGAAAAGGAGTTGTCTTAAGGTCCCGACCGGGTGGTTTTCCCCGATGTTTGAAGCAGAGATTTTCTAGGCTTCAACAGGAACATAACTATCAGTTGTATTTTTAGATAATTGCCTAAGTGAAATTATAAATCCATGACGAAGACATTATGGATTGTGCAATCAAGGAAGGTTTGTTTTCATATTTAATAGGGGCTTATTTCTTTACGAATTGCGTGAGAAAGGCAGGCTGAAGGAAGGCTCAGAATTGGCTATGTGTATGTCCAATTTTACCTAAATTAATAGGAGATAATTGGTAGAGTGCTGGAGAATCTCATGAGAGATCAAGTATTGTATTGTTTCATGATTCCATGAATTTGTACAATATATGATTGTGGAGTTTTGAGCAGTTTCTTCCCCCAAGAAAATATTGTGTTCTATTATTTATTTACAACTTTCTCTTACTTGCATGTCATTTATCGATCGTGTTTTGTATTCCCCAAATATTGTAGAAGGATTCAGTATCTTGTTTTAGTACTTCAAAAGATCATATTGAATCCATTGATATGGAATTTATATAAATTTCTACATTGTATTAGAGTGCCGGGAATCACAATAGAAGAGAAGAAATTGACTTTGTCTTGAACAAGTTCAAATTTGGATATTTATTCTTGAGGATGGAGCAAAAAATCAAGATGTATTTAATGGATTGAGACTTGAATATGCACTTGAGGGAAATTTAAATTTTATTGCATGGAAGGACAGGGTGGAGTTAGTTTTGGAGGACAACAAGTTGAAGTAATTCATAGATACTGATATTCCCAAGCCCATAGTAGAAAATGCCCAACTTCTTCATGCATGGCAGAAGAAGGTACCAAACGCAAGAAGGATCTTGCTACAGGGATTTTGAGATCATATTGTCTCGATTCTCCATGGGAAGGTGACTCCATATACTATGCGAAATCCCTTAACAGATTTGTTTCAGAATAACAGTGACCACATGAAGTTAGCACTTAAGGAAAAGCTCACAAAGATCAAGATGGAGGGGGGACGAGATGATACCAACATACCTGGTGATGTTCACTCAATGTCGATATGAGTTTGGAAGTGTTGGCATGATAGTAGCCCAAGATGATCTGGTGAGACTAGAACTTCTAGGCCGTTCTAACAGCTCGCATAGTTACTAGGACTCTATGAATGGGAGGGAGAAATTACCATACTAGGAGTGTTTGTGGTCCGAATTGGTAATAAAATAGATTAGGCGGAGCACTAGAGATGGGAACTCTGGTGCAAAAAAAGAAGAATATTTTGCATTAGTCAGAAATGGAAATAAAGGAAAATTAAATAACTCCCAAGGTGAAGAGGGCAAGAGATACTTGTCAAAGATCAAGGGTTTTCTCTATCACAAGCATGGGCACTATGCCTCGAATTTTCCATAGAAGAAGGCAAGAAAGAAGGAGCCTGTAACTGCTGTGTGTGAAGCATTAAATTCATAGTTCGAGCTTTATTTTACTCTAATTACATGCATGGCCATCACTATAATGGGATGCACATGGTATCTAGACAGAGGTGGCTCATTCCATATGACATGGAATAGAGATCTCTTTAGTTACTTGGAGGAGAAGGACCTACAGTAGGACATAGAGTTTGGAGATGACGGGAGGTATATCATGATAGGAATAGGTACAATTACCTTTCAAAGGGAGTTTAGCTCCCCTCTCAGACTGACATATGTTTTATATGGTCCATTCCTAAGGAAAATTCTTGTCTTTGTAGATATATTGTAGTACCATGTTTATGATGTGATGTTTAGAAAAATAAATTTTCTCCTTAAAAACATAGCCATGGGACAAGTGAAACAAATACGTGTAAGAGTCAAGAACCTGTATGATCTCTAGGTAAAGGATGCATGCAAAGAATTGAGGATAAAATCAATGGTTAATGGCTTGGTGGTTGAGAGGGAGCAATTATCTCTCAACATGAAACCTTAGAAGTAGTCTCGAACGTTGTGGAGTAGCCAAAATTGGAGAAATGGAGAGGAGACATGAGTGGAAGAGTCCAATCAGGAAGATACCTCGAGGAGGGGAAAATCTCAAGCCGGATGGGAAAGTGGAGCACATGCAGCCATACCTCGAGGTGAGAGGTGGGGTGATGTGCATACATAAACCCAAGAGAAGAGATTTGGGCAGGCTCCATTGATATGGAGTGTCTCATGGATTGAACCTCGCTACAAGGAGCCCACAGTAAAATAGTGGGAGCAAGGATCAGTAGGATTGATCTAGTCAGATGTCAGGAATACAGAAATCAGAGTGATAGACGTCTGATACTAGAGCACATATCTAAGTTGGCAGCAGTGCAAAGGGCATGGATGAAGATGTCAGCAATAATGAAGAGAGTCTAGTAGATAGGTGCAGTAGATAGTATTAGTGAGAAGAATCTAATGACAGCTGGATTATAATGATTTAGTTGTTTGGAGGATATTCTGTTTTAGGAGTTGCAATTGAAAACAACGTTAGATAAGTGTTGCATGCAAAAATTTCCAAAGGTACTAGATTGGGATAGATTGAATTCCTTTCTTGTTGAGAGGGAGTGGTGAAATTTGCAACAAGAAACACTGAAATTGGAAACTAGAAAGGAAAAAAAGTACACACACATTGGTGAGGATATTCATTGAGGAAATTCAATTACACACTGGTGAGGTTACACACTAGTGAGGAATGTGGGTGTCTAATTTATTTTTCTCTTAAATAATTGGACAATAAATTTTAATTTCATCTCATAACAACTTGTATCATTTAATTTAGGTCATGATGACTAATTTACCTCAATAAATTCAATTTGAGGGTCCAAGATGAGGTATGTAGAGTCATTCTAATATTTTGGGGGCCTAGTTGCAGTTAATGGACTAGTGGGTTGTAGGTGTAATCAGTTAACTCAATTAATTGACTTAAAACTAGTTTAACTAGTTCTAACTAAGTGATGAATTAGTGAGAGGTCGAGTGAATTAAATTATATTTAATTCAAAAGTAGTGATCAATAAGATAACTGACGATTAACTATTAAGAGTTGCATGCATGTCATTTCTGAGGATGACCCTATTGAGATAGAGGTTAATGGGAACATAACTATCAGTTGTATTTTTAGAGAATTGGCCGAGTGAAATTATAAATCCATGAGGAAGCCATGATGGATTGCACAATAAAGGAAGGCCAATTTTCCTATTTAATAAGGGCTTAATTGTTTTGGAATTTGCGTGAGCAAGGTAGGCTAAAGGAAGGCTGAGATTTGGCTATATTTTTGTCCAATTTTTCCTATATCGGCGGGAGACAATTGACACAATGTTAAAGAATTTCATGTGAGATTAAGCATTATATTTTTTCATGATTCCTTCAATTTAAAAAATATATAATAGTGGGGGTTTGAGCAGTTTCTTTCCCTAATAACATCTTGTGTTGTGTGATTTATTTACTTCTTTCTCTTACTTGCATGTGATTGAGAGATCATGATTTGTATTCCACAAATATTGTACAAGGATTCAATATCTTGTTTTAGTACATCACATTATCGGATTGAAGCCATTTATATATAATTTATATAAATTTCTACAAATATGTAGCCGATAATTAAAGAAAAAAGAGTGGCCAATGAAAATTATTCTGACTTGTAATACGTGTTTCTGTAACAAACAAGAAGCGAAAGTTACCTATAATTTTCAATGGTTCTATGTTACCAATTTTGTTAAACAAAATGTATTTAGTCAATTTAACTATGGATCATAATTCAAATAATGATCATGAAGAGAGAATTTTTCTTTCCTTTTCATTAAACAATTATGATAAATTTGTTACAAATCCACAACTCCTATGAGTGAAACAATGAAATGACATAGAAATCTTTCCTTCTCTACTCCCTCTTAAGAAAATAAGGGCAAAGAAAAGTTTGTTGCACCACTTGAACCTAAGGAATTGAAAAATTGTACTTAACTCAAACAAATCACTTTCTAAAGGTGTACACTAGTTTCTATTTGACAAACACACATGGGATGTGAACATAAAGAGTAGGACAAATCGTGAATGTCATTTGTTTTAACAATATTCGCATATTATAAATACAATTCCTTGTGACCCTTTGTATTCATATACTAAGTGGTCTGTTAGACTCCGGTGAATGTTCACATTCTAGAATAACCCTTAGAGGATTGGGTGTCCAATATTTCCGCCATTAATCCGAAGGGTTATCATATGAGTCCAAGAAGATAGTTGTAAAAATAAATGTGAAAAAATGCATGGCAACACTAGGCTAAATGTTCTCTCTAAGATGTTGGTATAAGGTGTTGGTTTAAGGATGACCACTAAAATGGGAATGCTTAGTGAAATTCCTGAAACTCTTCCAAATTTGGAAATAAGTTCAAGTATTATGCTAGAGGAAGTGCTCCTTAATTATTTGTCGAGGGAGACCTTTAACCTGGAAAAGGGAGTTCTGAAACCTGCATAAAAAAAGGAGAACATAAAATTGAAAAGGGAGGAGTCAACCTGTTACAGGTCAATTTTGGCATCATGCCCAAAACCTAGATGAGTATCAATTAGCATCTATCATACTCTAAATCAGTTGCTAAATGCCTTAAAAAATTCATCCCATTGATGGTTTTCCTCCATCAAAGTTTCACTGCTTGAATTCCACTTGAAGTGTTCCATTGAGCCATCGGCACACCCCTAGACTGTAGTAAGTTATTTTCAAATCATCTACTCCCATGCAAGGAAGCATTGTAGAGCATCTAGGCCCACTTTAAAGTGTGTTGGTTGATTGGGAGTGAATTGTTCATAGGATTCTAGGAAAAATCATTTGATTCATCCGGTTCTTCTCAAAAACCTCGTTACCCTTGTTTTATATGTAATGAGGAGAATTTTATGCAAGATTGTCCTCACGGCTAAAAAGTCTCGATGCTTCTTAAGACTTATGTGCCATCTGTAGTGTTAACAAATCCTTTCCCGAACACAATAAAATACATGGTTTCTAAAGATCCTCCTTCCAGTTCACAAGTACTTATGCTATCTGCCACTAAGCCCAAAAATGATGTTCTGGTGTTTACTCGAAGTAAAGATTACAATAATCCTCTTTTATCGTCGAAAGGTCACGCTACAGATCAATCTAATACACCAACGTCAACTTCATCTGATTCAATTCCTCTGCTTATTATTCTTGAGTTAACAATAAAGCTGCCAAAGGGAGTTATTCATAAATCGACTTCCAGCCTTTCAGATCGTGGATATCAAAATTATAATGTAGTAGAAGATCTGGCTCAATCACCTTCTAATATTTTAATTCTTGAGGCTCTTCAAAATTGTCCCTCCCAAAGTGGTCAAAAATTGGTGGAATTGATCTGACGGATTCTAATCTTGTAGTCTTTAACCATGCGGGCTATGTGCCACAATTACCATCACAATTAGCATTTTTTATTCAAGTACATTTCTTGAATCACCTCACTCATCGGACTATCATAGATGAAGGTGTATTTACTTGAATAATGTCTATAAGTTTCTGGAAGTCACTTAGCTCACCCACTTTATCACAATCACATACGATGTTGAAATATTTTGATGGGCGTACATATAAGCCTTATGTAATTCTCAATAACCTACAAGTCGAACTACGGATGAAACAGTTACTATTGAAGTTGAGGACGTTTACAGACCCCTTAACTACAATATATTACTTGGAAGATCGTGGGTTTACACTATGGCTGCAATTGTATCTACTTACATTCGTATGGTCATCTTCCCTCAGAAAGGAGGCTTCACAGTCATCGATCAACTCTCCTTCTTCGCCTCTATTTCTGAGGGAACTAGAAGCGTTCCGTTTGTTCACAGACCCCTACCATCTCTTCAGAAAATTGGTGTAGGAATCTTTAAGGATTCTTCCCTAATGAGCACATTTTTTTACCATTTTCTGCCACATCGGGGGAAATCATAAAAATAGAGACTTGCAATATGATATCTTCCGCTTCATCTGAATTAAGGAATATTCCCAATGATTCGAAAATAGATATGCTGCGTGAAATCATGTTGCTATGCACAATTGTGTTCACATAGAAGTCAATATTTTGGTCTTATCTGGTCAATCCAAAACCTTTGTTGCTTATTTTTTGGGTCGATCATTCATTGGATTATGGTACTTCTTCTCATCCTTTTCCACGTGTATTCTCAACCAATGAGAGCATTATGGAGTCCATGATGCCAGAATAAGAACCATGGGAAGATTCACATCAACAATCTGATATTCCATATTACAATGAAGATAGTCCAAATGAACTATATCATGCTACAGTCATTGACTTCTTAACAAATTCCATTCCTATCCATGCCATCGATTTTGAGCAAAATCCATCAAATATCAAAGAAATGATTTCTATCGATATTTCAACCAAAAATTGCATTGTAGAAAACATTCATGTCCATGCGCCTTGTTCTCCATCTAAACTTGACACTTATCACTCCCTTTTCCATGAATTTCGAGATGTATTCTCTTGTTCATATGAGGAAATTCCAAGCATCGATTCCAACATTGTTGTGCATGAGATTAAAATGTATCATGATGTTAAATTGGTACGGCAACACCTCCATTGTGTTCATCCTAAGAAAGTTGTTTCCATTAAAGCAGAGGTTGAAAAAATTTAGTGTGCTACTTTCATTTACCATGTTCCTCTTCCTGATTGGGTTTCTAACATTGGTCCTATAATGAAGAAACAAGGGGCAATTAGAGTGTGCATTGATTATTGGGATGTTAATCATGCTTGTACAAAAGACAACTATCCCACTCCCTTTATTGACCAAATCATTAATGAATGTGCCGGATGTCAAATATTTTCCTTCATGGATGGTTTTTCAGGTTACAATCAGATCAATATTCGCCCAGAGGACCAATATAAAACAAATTTTATCTGTCCCTTGGGCACATTCGCTTATCAAAAGCTCCTTTTTGGTTTAAAAAATAGTGGGGAATTATTCCAGAGGGAAATGAATTATGCTTTCCATGACATCAAGCACATAGTTCAACCATATCTCGATGACTTACTTGCACATTTACAGAAACGGGTTGACCACCCGCTACATTTGAGAGCGAACTTTTTATGATGTCATCATTAAAAAATACACTTTAATCCAAAAAAATGAGTATTTGGTGTTGGTTCTGGTCATTTTCTTGGTTTTTTCATGTCAAAAGACGAAATTCAACCTGATCAATTGAAGGTCCAAGCTATTCTTGATTTTCCTTCTCCTTCCAATCTACTTCAGTTATAGAGACTCTCATGGAAGGCTAAATTTCTAAGGAGGTTCATTCCCAACTATGCCAAAATGGATAAATGATTTACTCAACTCTTGAAAAATGGGACTCCCTTCCATTGGGATGAGGTTGCACAAGCTTACTTTGGTGTTCTTAAAGATACCCTGATCCAAGCATCATTAATCTATCCCCCAAATTATTAGAGTGATGATTTCATGTATATCGCGGCTGCGAATACAACCATCGCTATGGTTTTAGTACAAGGAGAAGATGGAATTGAACATTCGATCTATTGTTTGAGTCCTAATCTCAGTGATACGGATTTTAAGTACACGTATGTTGAGAAGATCTCTTTGGTAGCCATTCAAGCTATACAAATATTTCACCACTATATCCTTCTTCGGAAGACCATTGTCATTTCGGATTGCAACAATATGAAATAAATTTTTTCACGTCAATTGCTAGGGGGAAGATATCCAAAAATGAATTATCGTTTTGCAAGAATTTGATTATTAATTCATAAAATCCAAGTCAAAGAAGTATTTTTTATTTTCTAAGCTTATCTGCGACCTTCCCTCGAGTAGCACTAAGTCTACATCGGAACCATCCATTCCAGATGAGTCTTTTTTTTCTGTTCACATTATCTGACCCGTGGTATGGATATTTTATCATCTATCTTGAGACCCAAACTTTCTGACCTAATAGCTCTCGCTCACAATAGTGATGTATTTGATACCAAGCCAAAGATTATTTGATCGTCGGTGATACATTTTTATCATCATGGTGTTGATACGGATTTACGTAGGTGCCTCATTTATAAGGAGGTCAAGAAAGTTTTAAATGGTTTCCATGCTGGTGCCTATGGTGGACATTTGTCTTTTTTTTCTACCACACAGAAGATTCTTCACGCTAGTTTCTTATGGCCTACCATATTTTGTGACTGCATTCTCGTGGTTAGAAGTTTTCATACTTGCCAGATATTTGATCGTAAAACCCTCATGCCACTAGCACCAATGCATCTTGTCACTGTTGTTGAACCATTTGCAAAATGGGGCCTTGAATTCATGACACGTAACCCTCACTTTAGCAGGGGGCATGGGTATATTATTGTCTCCGTCGACTATTTTACCAAGTGGGCCGAGGCGATGCCTACATTTAACAACGCTGGCGAGACAACTGCATTATTTTTCTTTAACCATGTGGTTACACGGTTTGGTGTGCTGCAAGCCATAGTCACAGATCATGGAAAACATTTCCACAATCACATGATGACTGAGTTGAATGCCAAGTTAGAACTGTCGCATGGTATTTCTACCCCTTCTTATCCATAAGCTAATGGGTAAGTTGAAGCTATCAACAAAATTCTCAAGCATATTGTTCAACGAATGATTAAGGTTCATAAACGAAACTGGCATTTAATCATGTACTTGGATTTGTGGGCGTATCTGACCTTGGTGATAAATGCAACCTGATTTACTCCCTTTTATTTCGTTTACGGTCTAGAAGCTATCTTACCAATACAATTTGAAATTCCATCGTTGAAACTCACGATTGACTTGCTACCTGATACTTATGATGAAGAGGCACGTATTTTAGATCTCATCCATCTAGATGAAACACATCATGAAGCTGCATTGGCCAACGAAGCACATAAGAGATGAATCAAGGTGCAATATGACCGCAATGTCAAGCCCCGTACCTTCTCTGAAAGAGACCTGGTCTTGGCTTATGATCAGGAAGCTGATAAGATAGGAACAAGAAAATTTGAACCATTATGATGTGGCCCCTATATTGTCAAGCATATTTTGGATAAGGGTGCCTATGAGTTGGTAGATTATGATGGGATTCCATTGACGTAGCCTCAGAATGGGTTGTATCTTAAATGTTACTATGATTGATTCTGCATAGTAAACAATGTATGATATTGTATATATTCCTAGACTACGTATGTGCATAGTGTTTCTTTCAAGATTTTTTCATGTGGTTAGTAATCTTCTTTGAATTTTTTTTAAGATGTCGGAATCGTCGGAACATTTTTTTGGTTATGCCGATGGTTCTATTCATAGTACGCATAATCTATCCTATGTAGCATGGGCCATCTTCACTCTAAGTGGTGAGTTAGTGATTTTCCAAGGGATTTGTATCAGTCGATCCACCAACAATATCGCTGAGTATAATGCATTGATTGATCTCCTCTCTAATTCCATTTTACTTGGCATTCGTCACATCATCAGCAGGCTGGAATCACAGCTTTTCATACTACAACTTACTAGTGCTTTTATCCAGGTGGATATCGGTGGCTGCCCACCTATTCCATTTGGACCCACAACATCAATTCTTGCAACTTTTCACTTCTAGAAGCTTACTATTTTTAGCAGGTTTTCGGTTCCTGCTTGCCCGAAGCCATTTTGGGGCATTAATGATCCAAGTGGATATTAGTGGTCACCCACCTATTCCATTTGAACCCACACCATCATTTCTTTATGTTTTTAAGTTTCAGCACAAGTTACTATTTTTAGTAGTTTTTCGGGTCTTGAACTTCTGGAGTTATTTTGAGGCCCTAAATAATGTTTTTTGGGAAAACTGAGAGTGACACCAAAATTTTTATTCCTCGAACAGGTCTTTCTAACGAGCTAATGATTGCATCAAGCGGAGATCGGATGCCAAAGTTACGTCCCTGCAAAGTTGAAACACCAATTTACCAAAATGAGGCCCACAGTTTTGGCGCTTTATCTCCTAGGGTTAGGTTTTTGGATGTTTCAGATTTTACATTGTTTCTCAACAATAAATAGGACTTGGAGCCTCATTGTAACATAGTTCAGGGGGCTGGGAACTGTCACATCTCTTCTCAGGGATACACTGCTAGTACCCTTGCTCATCTATTTCCATTATGTCTGTAATAGGCCTTCAAGCCTAAATGTAACACATTTTAGAGGCCTGCGTATGCCACATATATTCTCAAATATACACTATGTAATATCTCGTTTTAAGAATATCTCCAAAACACGGCAAACTCCAACCAGAGATTGACTGGGAGGGAATTTACCAGATATGTCATCTCTAAAAGAGAACAAGATCTGGAGACTATATATCCCTTTCCAAACTCTGTCTAAGAGTGGAATATGAACACACCAAGTGGTGTGGAATTATAACATACAATATTGTACGGCAACTACGACAACTCATCCACAAAATGAATTTCTCAGCGACTCATGCATAAAAAACGAATCCTTCAGGTGTGATGGCTATATATACCTTATAATATGTTTGAGAATTATCAGCAACCAAAATAAATAATGGCATCAACCTTTACTCAACGTTTAAGGGCAAAAAGGTGGGGAAAAGTGAGGATTTTGGCCCTAAAATGAGTGTATAAGAAAATATGCGTAAAATTATGGCTCAAGGTTCTGGGATATATTATATTAGGTCAATAGGGACTTCAAAGTCTAATTTCAGCTAAAAAAAAGGCATATTTCTAGGTTAAAAAGTTCCTCCTTCCAGACTAGTCAAGAAAAACCCTGATTTCCCAAGACTTTGAGTATGCAGAATTTTACTGAAGCAAGGGGAGCATTTTTTCTGAAGGTATGAGATGTAAAACACTATTATAAATCATAGGATAAGTCTAAGAACATTTCATAGGCATTAAACAAGGTTAAAAAACCGATTCTTATAGAAAACCCCTCAAGAATTGAGGTGCTGCAAGACAAGAGAATGATTCAGAAACCATTTCAGCGTATTCTCCAGAAGATGTGAGACAAGAAGATGAATATATATCCAATAATATATAGCATCAAGAGAGAGTAAAAATCTTGAGGAAACAACCTCTCAAGAGAAGAGATGCAAGCCTCCACAACACATGTACATAAACATGAGAAGCACTGTTATTTCTGCATAAACCCCAGACTAACAAAAAAATTGTATATGATATAATGCTGCTCTAAAATAGTTTCAACACATGGATATGACAATAGATGGCTCAAAGAAAATAGGGGAGCAAAGGTCTAACCCTTATAAGCAAAAATATCTCAATCCTCTAAGGGATTGGCTGAAATGCACAATACGACAAAAATGCCGGAGTTGTTGGGAAGCTACTGCAACTCCAAACTGAAACCAAATAGAGAAGGCTGAAGATGACGAGCAACTGAAATAGACCTCCTCCAATAGATCTCCAAAGTGGAAGGCTGATCCTTACACTTGAGATCTTCCCCTCAAATCAACTGGCAAACCGTCAGAGCAGATACACCATGAAAATAACGCAGTAACTGAGAGGGACTGTGCAGTAGGGGCAGAATAACTATTGGCCTGATTCCAAGATCTACAAATCATCTCCAATAAATCCCAATCTGATCCTCCAAAGGAAAGAGAGACTCTCCCTTTGAAAAAAACAAAAGGAGGTGGTGTCGTAAAGTCACCACGGCAACACCCTACAACACAGTATTACGCTGTTGCAGCAATAACGCTGTCCTGGAGGATGATGCTAAGAAAATAACCTTTCCCAAGCAGGCACTCAAAGTCCCCTGGGGCTAAGGGTGAGATCTCCGCACAAAGACACTCAGTTGCACTAAACAGTGCAGCAAACGGGCTAAACAGCCAGCGTGCCAAAGAAGACAATATGTCTCACTCAACAATCCATAATCCAAGCATGAATCAAATGAGGAGGCTCCTCCATTTTTTTATAGTGTAGGTTTCCCTCCAAAACCCAATGTAGCCTCTCTCTCTCCTCCACATCCTCATCCTTATCCACATTCTTATCCTTATCTCCGTAGAAGCTTGGAGAAAATTCTAGAGTGTACATAGGCCCCCTCCTCCACGTGGTGTTGGGTCCCCCCTTGAATCCCACTTAAGTCATAACGTTGTGCTACTATGTGGATGTCTTATTTCACTTGAGTGATTTTAGACCCTCTTTACTCACTTTTTATTTATTTACAAACTATAGAGGACAAAAATAAACAAAATAGAATATTCCAATTTGCTGTCGCAAATTAGGAATATTACACACTACCAACACCCTAGCTTGTTTCCATTATGCTTGTAAGATTAGTCATTCTTTTATTAATAAAATGAAGCATTATTTCTGCTGCATATCTATGTTTATGGTTATATTTATATTCTATTGTATTCCTGCATAAATTTTGGATCGGTGGTATCAGTGTGGGTCTACTCTTTCCCTATTTTTCTTTGCATGTCCCCAACACGGTTAGGGTATAAGGAGTTCAAGCTCGACCTAGTTGCACCCTTCCAAGATCAGCCTCGCAAACCTTGATGACCGCCCATTACGGAAGGAAATAAATACGAGGGAGTAGAAGATCCTATAAAAATCTTGTACGAGGAGGCCCTCAAGAAATAGAGGTATACGATGAAGGATAAATTTTCCCAGATCCTTCAATGACTGTCCACTGGAGGCACATCTACATCCAGCACGTCCACTAACAGGTCCGTAACATCCTAGAAAAATCCAATACCAAGTTTAGCAAAATCCCCCCCCCCCCATGGACGAACTTAACGCAATGGAGACCATTGATTCCTAAGAAGGGAGGAATGATCCAGATGGATATCGGTGGCTACCTACCTATTCCATTTGGACCCGTGACATCAATTATTGCAGCTTTTCACTTCTAGTAGCTTACTATTTTTAGCAGGTTTTCGGGTCCTGCACGCTCGAAGCCATTTTGGGGCATTAATGATCCATGTGGATATTGGTGGCCACACACCTATTCCATTTGAACCCTCGCCATCAATTATTTCTGTTTTTAATTTTCAACACAACTTACTAATTTTAGCAGTTTTTCTGGTCCTAAACTTCTGGAGCCATTTTGAGGCCCTAAACAATGTTTTTTGGGAAAACTAAGAGCGACACCAAAAAATTGTAGTCAGAAAAATATTTCTAATGAGCTATTGTGTGTGTAAAACGGAGATCAGATGTCAAATTTACCCAAACAGGACCCACAGTTTTGGCACTTCATCTCCTAGGGTTAGGTTTCTGGACAGTTCAGGCTTTACATTCTTTCTCAACAATAAATGGGCCTTCGAGCCTCATTTTAACGTAGTTCAGGGGGCTAGAAGCCGTTACATCTCTTCTCAGGGATACGTTGCGAGTACCATAGCTCATCTATTTCCATTATGTCTGTAATAGGCCTTCGAGCTTCGACGTAACATAGTTCAGAGGCCTGCGTATGCCACATCTCTTCTCAAAGATACACTACCAGCACGTTAGCTTGTTTCCATTATGTTTGTAAGCTTATTTTAGTCATTATTTTATTAATAAAATGAAGCATTATTTCCGTTGCATCTATATGTTTATGGTTATATCTATATTTTGTTGTGTTCCTTCATAAAATCAAGATCAGTTGTATCAGAGTGGGTCTGCTCTTTCTCTGTTTTTCTTTGCATGTCTCCAACATGGTCAAGGTATAAGGAGTTTAAGCTTGATGTGGATGCACCGTTCCAATATTATCCTCGCAAACCCCAACGACACCCATTGCCGAAGGAAAGAAAGAGGAGAGAGCAAAAAATCCTATCAAAATCTTGTTCGAGGAGGCCCTCGACAAACAGAGGAACATGATGATGGATAAATCTTCCCATATCCTTCAACGGCTGCCCACTGATGGCACATCTATGTTGCGCACGTCTGGAAATAGGTCCGCAAAATCCTGGACAAATCCAATACCAAGTTCAGCAGACTCCCCCCCCTCCCCCAATGGAGGAACTTAACCCAATGGATACCATTACATCCTAAGGAGGAAGTAATGATCCAGGTTGATATCAGTGGCCACACACCTATTCTATTTGGACCTGTGACATCAATTCTTGCAGCTTTTCGCTTCCAGCAGCTTATTATTTTTAGCAGGTTTTTGGGTTGTGCACACCCACAACCATTTTGGGGCATTAATGATCTAGGTGGATATTAGTGGCCACCCACCTATTCCATTTGAACCCTATTAGGTCCCTATATTACTAGTATAGTCCCTTATTGTTGTTAGTGTAACCCCCTTATTGTTATTATTGTACCCCTGTAACCCCCATATTGTTATTATTGTGCCCTTAAATTATGATTGTTAGGTCGGCTAGGATTACATTGTGGCCCCACTAGGATTACAATGTGGCCCCATGGAGTCCTATATATAGATAGGAGATTTTGTAATTAGTATCATCCAAGAACTGTTCATTAATGTAATGTATTGGAGGTTTCCCCCTCGAAGTGGATTATTTATAAGGATTTGATATCTCTTTTCTTCTATTTTTGGAGCTAGTTTCACAACATTTGGTATCAGGGCTTTGAGATTCTAGGGTTTTACTACTCCAAACAGGTCAATGTTGCATTTTTTCTATAACGTTTTTTCTGCGAAGGTTCAAAATTTGAAATTTTTAGAGTGTGAAGCCAAAATCCCGAGGAACATCTTCGCAACATTTCAGAGCTTGGTTCACACTATTTTCGGAGATATGATCTGTGCAAGTTAGGTCATTTTGCAGGCTCTTGAATTTAACCTAAAAAGGTTAGTGTGGTATTTTCGTAATAATTTTTTTTATGCAAAGGTTCAAAAGCTAAAGTTTTTAGAGTGCGAAGCTAAAATCCTAAGGAACATCATCACCAAAATTTTAGATATTGGTTCACAATATTTTCGGAGATATGATCTGTGGAAGTTAGGGATTTTTTAGACTTCTGAATTTCATCCGAAAGAGGTGATCATGGGAAAATATTCATAGCTCTCTCTCTGAGCATCGGATTGGAATGCTGTAAAAACTGGCTGCAAGTACACAGACTGTAGCTTTCATTCTATCAATTTCAGAGCTAAAGGAGGAAACAGTGACACATGGAAAGTCGTACAAGTTTGCTATATTGAACTAGTCCAAAATTGGGTCATTGTGGGAGATTGGACATAAATTTGCCTTGAAGAATCCAAATCAGATCAGACCTGTGGAATTTGAAAGAAGCTTTAGAGGGCTACAACATGGCTAAATTTCAGATATTAAGGATCCACAATTATAGAGATAATTCAATTTCAATATCGAGCTCCTCAAAAGCAAGTAAAAGATATCAGTATTAGATTCTAAAATAGCCCCTAAAAAGAATTCAACACCCATTAAGCCTTTAGAACGCTCTACTATGGCTCATGAAAATTAAGAATGGCAACATGAAATATCAAAATTACAAGAGCAAGTGCAACAAATTTTTCTCTCGCAAATAACAAAAAAAAATGAAATGGAAGTTTTGAAGAAATGCGTGGAAACTAAGATGGATCGCTTGAAGAAAGGCATGGAAGCTAAGATGAATGGTTTGGAAGCTAAGATGGATGGCATGGAAGTGGGCATGGAAGTGAAGATGGATGACATGGAAGCTAAGATCGATGAAAAAATGAAAGACAACATGGAAAACATGAAGAAGGATCTCAAAGTAGACATCGAAGGTTTGGCAAAGTTGATACAAGAAATGTTTCCTAATGGTGAAAAGATAGTAGACGAAACTGTTTGAACACCTATCCTCCATGGGTAGGTGTGGAATGAAAAAATTCATAATGGAGTCCAAGTGACCTTAGAATTTGAAACCAAGAGTCACACCATTGTATTATAAATGTACATCATGTATAATGGAAAAATAAGAGAGCTACACGCTTATCCTTCATTATGTGTTGACTTTCTTGTTGTGTGTGTGTTTATATTTCTCACACCATGTGTGTGTTTAAAATGGTATCAGAGCTGATAAGTTCATAACTAGCTCAACCTTGAGTGAGCCATTTGTGTTTATAGTCTGTGCATATCTGCAAAAATTCTTGGCATTTTTATAGCATTTAGAGAATTTCTGCAGTAGAATTTTTTCCGCATTTAGAAAGTGGTTTTGAAGAAGAGCAGCATTGGTTTTGAAGATGAGCAGCACTGTGCATTCTGCAGCACTTAGATATTTCTACAGGTTCTCATTCTGCAATATCCATGCAATTTCTGCTTTTAAATTTCTGCACAAGTTTTAGAGAGCTATTGGAAAATACTCTTTGCTGCTGAGCCACTAGAAAAATTTCTAGGTTTTTCTGTAATTTCTAAAAATTATTCTGTTGGAAGGTTTTTCATTCTACTCTCTACTATTTTAATTTAAAAATAAAAACAAAAAGAAAAAAAAAATCAGAGCTCCCTCACAGCTCGGCCCTCACGGCCTCACCCAACACACAGCCCAACCATATCTCATACCCTGACCTGCAACTCAGCCCCTCGGCCTCTACACTACTCCTCAACCCTGCCCCTCTACCCATTCCCCACTACACTCTCTACCCCCAAATCTACGACCCAGGCCCCAACCCCCTAAGCTACGCAAACCACACCCCGGAGCTCTGTAATAGAATTCCCTCACAACACACCCTACACTACCCTGACCCCCTTGCATGTTCCTACATGACCTCCCCCTCACACCCGACCCTCATCCCACCTTACCCTATGTAGTGCCCCCTACCCCTCTACCCACCCCCCCACCCGATCCTCTCTCCACAATTCGCCCTACCCTTTCCCTTCCCCCTTATCACTACACACTGCCCCCTCTCCGCCCTCACCCTACCCTCTCCCCTCCCCTCACCTCTCGAACCTTCCCTTGGCACCCCTCCCCCTACTCTCACTCTTCCCTAAGCTACACTCCTCAGCCCCATATTCGCTCATCCCACCCCCCATCGACTAACCCAGCCCCCTCGCTCCCTCCCCTGTCAACACCTCTTATCACTCTACCCTTACGGTCCCCTTTTCCATCTCAAGCTCCCATTCCTCTTGACCTTTGGCACACCCCCCCCCCCCAGCACTTACCCGCCTGTGCGCACTCCCCTATTTCTGAACTCATTTCCCTCTTTTAATTTTGTTTTTTTTTTTTTTTTTTTAATAATTCCCCCTTCCTTTCTTAAATACTCTTTTCCTTTTAATTAATCCCGATTTGATTAATCTCCATTTTAATTAATTCCCATTTCAATTAATCCCTTTTTTAATTAATTTTTAATTAATTAAAAAAAAATTTAAAAAAAAAGAAGAGAGAGAGGAAGAGAGAAAAAGAATAGCAAAGAAAGAGGAAATGGCATGTGAAAAAATAGACTAAATACATAGTGAAAAGTGAGATTTGCATTGTGATTTGTGGCATTGGTAGAAGGGTGATTTTCTGCAAGAGATTTACATTTGAAGACAAATTGGTCCTCATTTTCAAAACAGCAGTGGCATTCATAGTTTGCGCACACAAAGTTTCTATTTTTTTGGAGTTTCTCTTGATATCCATTATGAAGCAGTACAACAAGGTCAAACATCAAAGTGTTTGAACCTCCTCCTTTCATTTAGTTGAGTTGTTTTTGGTGTCAAACAACTCTTTGAAGAAAAAAAATCAGCTGCCTTAAAGGCTTTTTGCACAAGTGTTTTTGCTGCACATTCATACAAATATTTTGCATAAATATTGTATTGATTCTTCATAGTTGCAATCAGTAAATTTGAGTTGTTGATGTAAATCATTGTTTCTTTTCGGTTAGATATCCAAGTCTATACCTTGAGGTCCTCCATAATTTGAGGAGTAGATTTTGTACTTTGAGATTTCCATAGTTGGAAGTTCTTTGAAGTCATTTGTATTTCTTGAAAGAAAGTTGAATCACATTGTAAACGAGTGTATTATCGGTTGAAGCCGACACCCTTTATTTTTTGAGCCTAAGTTGTTGAAAATGGCTAAAATCAATGAGGCATTAGAGTTGTTGAATAACCTCATTCATTCCAATGTTGATGATATGATAAAAATGAGCAAGAATGCTCTTTGTAATATTCAAAGTTGTTTGCAAGATGCACATGAGAAGATTGAGTTTTTGCAGTTGGAATCTCAGCTCCAACAAGATGAACTTCAGCAAAAGAGTCACCATTCTGAACCTGTTTCTGTTCAGAAGATTGTGAAGGACTCTCATCAGAAGAAAGAAGATAAAGTTGCAGTTGATTCACATTCAGTTCCTTGCACTAGAGCAGATGTACATGCAGATGCAGCAGTTCAACCTGCACTTCTCAAGCCCATCATCAGACCTTGGGAAGAGCTTGTCCACAACAAGCAAAGAACTGGTCTTGGATATGACAAGGTCATCACTGCTATTCGAGACACACCAAGCCCATCAAATTTAAGTCTTCAAATTCTTGTATGATAGTTCACTGTGTTGTTCAAATACGCTCCGTTCCACAGCAATCTTGAATTGTAAAATGCCAACCTTTGTGATTGAGTTGGCCATATGAAAGATCATTGTTTGATCTTCATCAGTCTAAGCACTATGGTTGGCACAAGCCATTCTTCCTACAGATGCTTCAAACATAAGCCTCTTGGAAAGAACAAAGATTCATCTTGGATGGATAAACTTCTTGAAATGGGAATCAACAACCAAGTAGATGTCCAGGACCATGTCGAAGCGTTCTCTGTTTTGAATCCTAAGAGTACCAGTGATTTTAGCCATCATCTCACCTTGTGTCCTTGACGGGGAAATGATGGTCATCTACAAGCTTAAACGATCGAATCAAGAGAGCCTAAGCCACAATCTCATTCCATGTTCAGAGTTGTAGCCAGAGACACAGCAGTTCAAGTGAGCCTGAGCCACAATTCGTCATTCCAGATTCAGAGATGTATCCAGAGACACGGATTCCCATGAGCATGCCTTTGGTTGGTGGACAACCTTAAACCATCATCTTTGGTTGGTGGACAGCCTTAAACCATCGCAGGTTGTAGACCTCCCTTCTTTGAGGTTGAAGGTCTCCCTTTAATATATGAGGAAAACTTCCTCTGCTTTGGCTTTTCAACACTTTCCGATTTTGGAAAGTTCCAAGAAGCGCAACAAGTTTATTGCCAGGTGTTGGTGTTTATCCTTAAACCACCTCTTTTTGCCAACATTTCTGATCGAGGTGGATATTGGTGGTCACCCGCCTATTCCACTTGGGGCTCCACCATTGTCTCTTTTAGTTTTTTAGTTTCTGTACAAATCATTGTCGACAATGGGAGCCAAAAGAACCTCATTTCAGCAGACGCCGTGAAGCGGTTGGGCTTGCCGACCACAGGTCACCCACATCCATACACCATCGGGTGGCTTCACCAAGGACGAGATCTCCGCGTCAGCCGGCAGTGTCGCCTTCCCTATAGCATCAAGCCCTTCACGGATGAGGTATTATGTGACGTTGCTCCTATTGATGTTTCTGATGTATTATTAAGACAACCATACTTGTGGAAGCATCATGCTGTGTATGAGTCTCGGCCTCGTGCTGTTATTGTTACTTTGGGAAATAAGTTGTACAGGATACCAGAGGTACCACCTCTTGCCGCTATCTCTTTGGTTACTGCAAAACAATGCAGTAAACTCATTTCCCAAACCAGGAAATTCGTTTTCCTGATGATCCGCCCCCAGGGCAAGAAGAAGACTGTGGCCACGACCTCCAGACAGGGCTCCTCTGCACAACAACAACAAATGGATAAGGTTGTGAAGGAGTACGGGGACATATTCACCTCACCCACAGGGGTTCCTATGCACTGTCAGGTCAAGCACCCGATTGATCTGACCCCCGGTGCGCCGCTACCTAATGGACCGATCTATCGGCGCTCTGTTCTGGAGAATGATGAAATCAAGAGGCAGATTCAGGAGCTGTTGCAGAAAGGTCACATTAGACCAAGTTCATCGCCTTGTGGGAGCCCGATCGTGTTGGTACAGAAGAAGGATGGGACGTGGAGACTCTGTATTGACTATCGGGCGCTGAACAAGATCACTGTCCGGAATAGGTACCCAATCCCACGGATTGATGACCTTCTGGACCAACTCAAAGGTGCAAAATATTTCAGCAAGATAGACCTGAAGTCTGGGTATCACCAGGTACCAATTGAACCCTCCGATGTGTGGAAGACTGCCTTCAAAGCCAAGGAAGGCCTTTTCGAATGGCTGGTCATGCCTTTCGGGTTGACGAATGCTCCCGCAACCTTCATGAGGATGATGGACGACATATTGCGGCCATTCACCAACTCATTTGTAGTGGTGTACTTGGATGACATTCTGATCTTTAGCCAGACTTGGGAAGAGCACCTTCACCACATCCGACAAGTCCTCCAAACACTGCGGCAACACAAGTTGTGTGCCAATTTGGAGAAGTGCACTTTTGGCATGACCCAGGTTCAATATCTGGGATACATTATTGATGAAGGGGGGGTGCATGTGGATCCAGCCAAGATCCAAGTCATTCGGGATTGGCCAGCCCCAACCACTATAACAGAGCTTCGCAGCTTTCTGGGTCTTGCTAATTTCTACCAGAGGTTCGTGTTGGGATTCTCTCATATCACTTGGCCCTTGAGTCAAGTCACTAAGGGAGGAGCGAGAGAAAAATTCTTTTGGTTGGAACCTCAACAGAAGGCGTTCACAGAATTGAAAAATCGCCTCTGTTCTGCCCCAGTGCTCACTTTACCAGACTTGCAACATCCATTTGAGATCGAGACAAATGCCTCTGACTATGCTATTGGGGCAGTTCTTACTCAACAGGGACATCCAGTGGCATATCACAGTGAGACATTGTCTGACACAGTTCGCAAGTATCCCACTTATGACAAAGAAATGTATTTCATTGTGCAAGCTTGTCGACAATGGAAGCATTACATTTTGGGGAAGGAAACAATCATCCACACAGACCACCGGCCCCTGCAGTTCATACAGACACAAGGGAAGTTGTAGAATGATCGCCATCAAAAGTGGTCCACATATCTGCAACAGTTTCATTTGAACATCAAGTACAATAAGGGTAGCACCAATCATGTTGCAGACTGCCTCAGCCGACCACCGATCGTGGCGCTCACCACTGTGCTCAACTCTTGTGGGCACGAGACTTCTGATTGGCCGCTTCTCTATGAGAGTGACCCAGAATTCGGCCACACCTACAAGGCACTCTTGGGGGGCACGCAAGTTCCAAATTTTCACCTCCAAGATGCACTTTTATGTCACCTGGGACACCTTTGTGTTCCTTCAAGCGAGCGTGCCAAGATGATATGGAAAGCACACTACAGTCGAGTCGCTGGGCATTTCGGGGTCGAGAAAACAGTAGCAATACTACAGAGGTATTTCTATTGGCCGAACCTTCGAAAGGATGTCGAGAAGCACATCAGATCCTGCACTGCTTGTGCCATTGCCAAACCGACCATCAAGAAGTAAGGCCTATATACTCCTCTACCTACCCCTAGTCGACCTTGGGAATCCATCTCCATGGATTACATGTCGAGCCTGCCTTCTACTAAGCAGGGAAATGACTGTGTTTTTGTGGTCGTTAATAGATTCTCGAAGATGGCCATTATGGCGGCCTGCAAGAAGAATATCACAGCAGAAGCCACTACTAAAATCTTCTTTGAACGAGTGTGGGTGCACTTTGGGATCCCACAGTCTATCATATCAGATCGGGATAGCAGGTTCCTCAGCACATTTTGGTCCAGCCTCTTGTCGATGTTGGATACCAAGCTCACCAAGTCCACAGCTTTCCATCCCCAAACAGATGGCCAGACAGAGGTCGTCAACAAAATGATTGTACACATTCTGCGCATGTACAATTCAAAGCATCCACGCACATGGGACGAGAGCCTCCCCTATGTACAACACAGTTATAATCGGGCTCTCCACAGTTCAATCGGCCATAGCCCCTTTCAAGAAGGCTTGGGATTCTAGCCACTATGTCCCATTGACGTAGCCATGCCATTTGCAACTGCTCAGGCCGATTCAGCTCATGTCCAGTCTGAAGTTGACAAAGAAAGTAGCTTCATCGAGCACATTCAACACATCCACCAATAGGTTCATGATATATTGGACAGGGCCAATTCCAAGTACAAACAATGCCATGATCAATACCGGGTGCCACGCAACTTCCAGGTGGGCGAAAAAGTGTGGCTACATTTGCAGAAGGAGCTCCTCACTGGACCCCACTGCAAGCTTTGCCCGCTCCGATACGGGTCGTACACCATCACCAAGGCTATAGAGAACAATGCCTTCGAGCTCAATATTCCACCATTCCTTGGTCTGCATCCAGTCTTCAATGTGGATCTCCTTCGTCCTTACTTCCCACCTCTACTGCACACCTCGTACATTGCAGAACAACTCACACCAACAAAGTTAAATCCATACTGCATGGAACAGGCCACCACAGATTGTATCATGGACATGCAAATCAAGAACACTCCCCAACAGAAGATCCAACTATATCGGGTTATCAAAGCTAGCCAACTCCTGCACCAAGGAAAGTGGCTCACCAGGGACCAAGTTCAGCAGAAATTTCCTCATCTCATGCAATAACTTAATGCAATGGGGACCATTGCTTCCTAAGGGGGGAGGAATGATCCAGGTGGATATTGGTGGTCACCCGCCTATTCCACTTGGGGCTCCACCATTGTCTCTTTCAGTTTTTTAGTTTCGGCACAGTTTACTATTTTTAGCAGTTTTTCGGGTCCTGAACTTCCGGAGTCGTTTTGAGGCCCTAAACGACGTTTTTTTGGAAAATGGAGAGGATCATGGGTCCAAATCTGTATTCCTCAGATAGATCTTTCTAACAAGGTATGGTATGTGTCAAACAGAGATCGTATGCCAAAGTTACGCCCCTGGGAAGTTGAAACACCAATTTACCCAAATGGGGCCCATAGTTTTGGCGCTTCATCTCCTAGGGTTAGGGTTTTGACTGTTCAGGATTTCCCATTGTTTCTAAATAATAAATAGGCCCTCGAGCCTCATTGTAACTAAGTTCAGAGGCCTGTAGCTGCCACATCTCTTCTCAAATATAGCTACCAGTGCCCTAGCTAGTTTTACTTTCATTCTGTCTGTAAGCAAATTTCAGTTCTTTGATATTAATGAAATGAAGTGTTATTTCCGCTACATCTCTGTATTTATGGTTATATGTTTATTCTATTGTGTTCCTGCATAAATCCGGATCAATTTCAGAGAGTTGATTTAGCCCAAGTGCTACCATGTATACTTTGCAGATTTGTATTACAACTCTCTTCTTGGACACACACACACCCCTTCTAATAAAGGGGGGGAATGTTGGAACACCTAATCCTTCATGGGTAGGTGTGGAATGCGAAAAGTCACAATGGAGTCCAAGTTACCTTGGAATGTGAAACCAAGAGTCCGTGCACCATTGTACTATAAATTTACATCATGTATAATAGAAAAATAAGAGAGCTGCATGCTTATCCTTCATTGTGTGTTGAGTTTCTTGTTGTGTGTGTGTTTATCTTTCTCTCACACCATGTGTGTGTTTAACAAAAACTCATGATGAGAACAAAATAAATTTTAATCGTGATTTCATAAACTCTACTGATGGAGGGAAGAACCACCATATTCCAAAAATGAATATGAGGAAGTTTGATGGAAAGGATCTTGTAACATGGATACTACAAATGGAGCAATATTTTGATCTAAATAATGTGCAAAACACACAAAAGGTACGCATTGCAACTTTACATTTAGAACAAAATACATTTGTATGGTATCGATGGCTTTACTTTCGTAAAAAAATTGTCACTTGGTCAATTTTTACGAAGGAAATGATAGCACATTATGAGGATACGAAGAGCAACACCTTCTTTAGCCAGTTGATAAATCTCAAACAAAAGGGTTTAGTGGGGGAGCACATTAAGGACTTCCAAAAATTGAATATAAGGGTAACTGATATTTTAGAGGAACACAAGATTGATCTCTTCATAGGTACTTTAAAAGATAACATCCAACATGAAGTTCACATTTTGGAACCTGATTCATTAGAGAAGGCATTGAGGTTGGGCAGAAAAATTGAATGTAAAATTATGGCGACAAGGAAGCTTACCACTCACTTCTATAAAGAGGTAAGTGTTGATAATCCTAGATTTGCACAACCTACAAGGTTGACACCACAAAAATTGGAATAAAAAGAGAAAAGGGGCTTTTTTATAGTTGTGAAAGAAAATACACTAAAGGTCATAAGTGTGCTGAGAAGAAATTATTTTACATATATTGTGAAGAGGAAGAAGAAAATGAACAATAATCCTCAAAAGAAGAGGATATACACCACCAATCAACCCTAGAAGAGGAAGACATGAGTCTGACCATATCGTGTAATGCATTGGTAGGAATTACCACTCCTCAAACTCTCAAGATAGAAGGACATATCAAGAAGAAAAAGGTAATAGTGTTGATTTATTCAGGTAGTACCCATAATTTTATTCATTGTAAGGTAGCGAAGGAATTGAATTGTTTCCTATACCCAACACCATAATGTCAACTGATGGTTACAAGTGGAGGAACTATAAATTTCTCTAGAAAATTCCATAATATCAAGCTAACAATGGGGGAATACGTATTGAATAGTCCAATGCTTTCCATTCCTATGGGAGGTGCTAATGTTGTACCAGGAGTACAATGGTTATAATATTTGGGGACGGTAGCTTTTAATTTTCAAGAACTTTTCTTGAAATCTTTTTCCGAAGGAAAGGAAGTTGAATTACGGGGTATTACATGGAAGCCTAGAAAGATAATAAGATCTAATGTCATGACAAACCTTATAAAGAAATAACAACGAGGCGTAATTGCACAATTATGCTCGCTAGAAGTTTCAACATCATAATCATCTATTTCTTCAGATCTACAAAAAGTCTTGGACAATCATTCCAAGGTGTTTGAAACTCCCAAAGGACTCCCACTTATTCGTGATCATGATCATGCTATTCATTTGATTCCAGGAAGTGTTCCTCCAAACATCAGGCCTTATAGATATCCTTATGTCCAAAAGAGAGAAATTGAATGTATGATTGCAGAAATGTTATAGACTGGTATAATTCAACCTAGTCAAAGTTATTTCTTTGCTCCTGTAGTATTGGTACACAAGAAGGATTGATCATGGTGCATGTGTCCAGATTATAGGGAGCTCAGTAAGCTCACCATTAAAGATAAATTTCCCATTCCTATGATTGATGAATTACTGGATGAATTACATGGAGCAATTTATTTTACCAAGTTGGATCTTTGTTCAGGATATCATCAAATTAGAATGAAGACTGAAGATGTTCCGAAAACAACATTTTGAACTCATGAGGGTCATTATGAATTTTTGGTCATGCCTTTTGGCCTTACCAATGCACCATATACATTTCAAGGGTTAATGAATTCCATTTTCAAACCCTCCCTTAGAAGATTTGTGCTAGTATTTTTTGATGATATACTAATCTACAGCAAGTCTTGGAAGGATCATGTTCAACATTTTGACAGGGTGCTCAAACTATTGTAGGAGAAACAATTATATGCAAAAACATCCAAATGTTTCTTTGTAGTGCAAGAGGTGTAATATCTAGGTCATATTGTATCTCATGAGGGTGTTAAGGTAGACCCTAACAAAATTAAATCCATTAAGGAATGGAAATTCCCCACAACCATAAAGAAGTTTCGAGGATTTCTCGAGTTAATGGGGTATTATCACAAGTTTCTTAAGAATTGTGGGAGAATAGCAGCACCTCTAACAAGAGTATTGAAGAAAGATGCATTTTCATGGACTCCTGAAGCAAGTAAGGCCTTTGAACATCTTAAAGAAGCAATGTGCCTAGCACCAGTCTTAGCTACACCAGATTTCAAAAAAACCTTTATTGTGGAATGTGATGCCTTAGGAAATGGAATTGGTGTTGTTTTAATGCAAGAAGGAAGACCCATTGCTTTTGAAAGTCGTCCAATAAAAGGAAAATATTTATAGAAAGCTATTTATGAGAAGGAGATGTTAGCAATACTGCATGCACTAAAGAAATGGTGAACTTATCTAATGAGAGGACACTTCAAGGTAGAAACTTATCATGATAGTCTTAAACACATTTTGGAACAAAGAATACCTTCAAAAGAGTAGCAAAAATGGGTCACAAAGATGTTGGGTTATGACTTTGAAATAATCTACAAAAAAGGGAAGCTAAATGTTGTTGCAGATGCTCTCTCAAAAAAGAATGAAGAGGTGGAAGCATTGCTTTATGCCATATCTATGATCCAACCAGAGTGGATAACCGAAGCAAGAGATGAATGAAAGAAGGACGAAAAAGTGTGGACACTCATTCGAAAGTTGCAGCAAGATCCTAGTACATCTGATACATTTAGTTGGAAAAATGATTCCTTATGGTACAAATATCGCTTATACCTTTGTAAGAATTCCCAACTAAAACAAAATATTCTTTTGGAATTTCACACTTCTCCTTTAGGAGGACACTCAGGATTTTTAGAAACATACCATAGGGTGAAGAAAGAATTTTTTGGGATGGCCTTAAATCTGATATTCAAAAGTTTGTGGTGGAATGTTTTCCTTTCCAGTAGAATAAAGTTGAGACAATTAAGACCCCGGGTCTTCTAAAACCTTTATCCATTTCAAGTCAACATTGGGAGGAGATTTCAATGGATTTTATCACAGGTTTACCTTAGTCCGAAGGAAATAGTGTCATCATGGTGGTAGTTGATAGACTTACCAAGTATGCACACTTTTGTGCATTATCTCATCCATTTAAATCAAGTATAGTTGCTACTACATTTATGGACACAATTCAAAAGCTGCATGGAAACCCAAGGGTTATTGTGAGTGATAGAGATCCCATTTTTACTGGAAATTTTTGGACGAAGATATTTTCTTGTTTGGGTACTCAATTAGCTCATAGCTCATCTTATCATCCTCAATCTGATGGTCAAATGGAGATAGTAAATAAATGTTTTGAAGGATATCTTCATTGTTTTGTATCTGATAAACAAACACAATGGGTCGAGTGGTTACCTCTCACTGAATGGTGGTATAACACTTCCTTTCATACTGTAACAAAAATGACCCCATTTATGGCACTTTATGGATATCGTCCACCATCCATCACATCATCTTTAAGAGAAAATTTGAATGTTCAAGCAGTGGAAGATCACATTGAGAATCAAAAATAAGTTCTCCAACTCTTAAAGGATAACCTGAATTTGGCACAAAATCGAACGAAACAACAGGAAGATCAACATCACAATGAAAGAAGTTTTGGTGTAGGAGACTGGGCAATTTTACGGCTACAACCACACAAAAAAATGTCCCTCAAGCAAGCTAAGAAGGATAATAAATTATAACCGAAGTACTATCGTCCTTACAAGGTGTTGCAAAATATTGGTACTATGGCATACAAAATGGAGCTTCCTGCATCTTCACGAGTGCATCCAGTTTTCCATGGTTCATGCTTAAAGAAGGTTATAGGTGAAAATATTCCTATTCAAACAATATTTCCAGAACCTGATGAGGAAGGAAAAATCATATTGGAACTTGAAGCAGTCATGGAAACAAGAACTCGACAGCTACAAAATCGATTAATTTCAAAGTTTCTCATCAAGTGGAAGAACTTACCTACTGAAGATTCTACATGGGAGGATTAGAATTTTATACAGAAGCACCCGAAGCTACTCAAGCGTTTAGGACAACGCTTTTTTGAAGGAGAGGGGCATGTTAGGTCCCTATATTACTAGTATAGTCCCTTATTGTTGTTAGTGTACCCCCTTATTGTTATTATTGTACCCTTGTAACCCCCATATTGTTATTATTGTGCCCTTAAATTATTATTGTTAGGTCAGCTAGGATTACATTGTGGCCCCAATAGGATTACAATGTGGCCCCATGGACTCTTATATATAGAAAGAAGGTTTTGAAATTTGTATCATCCAAGAATTGTTCATTAATGTAATGTATTTGAGGTTACCCCCTCAAAGTGGCTTATTTATAAGGCGTTGATATCACTTTTCTTCTATTTTTGGAGTTGTTTTCACAACAAACCCCCTCCATCAGTTCTTTACATTTTTAAGTTTCAGCACAACTTACTATTTTTAGCAGTTTTTCGATTCCTAAACTTCCAAAGCCATTTTGAGGCTCTAAGCGACATTTTTTTGGAAAACTGAGAGCGACACCAAAATTTGTAGTCCTCATACAGATATTTATAATGAGCTATTGAGTGGGTCAAATGGGGATCGGATGCCAAAGTTACATCCTTGGGAAGTTGAAACATCAATTTACCCAAACAGAGCCCACAGTTTTGGCGCTTCATCTCTTAGGGTTAGGTTTTTGGACAGTTTGGGTTTTACATTGTTTCTCAACAATAAATAGGCCTTCGAGACTAATTGTAACACAACTCAGGGGGAGGGTAGCCATCACATTTCTTCTCATGGATATGCTACCAATACCCTAGCTTGTCTTTTTCCCTTATGTCTGTAATATGCCTTCAATTCTCAATGTAACACAGTTTAGAGGTCTGCGTATGCCACATATCCTCTCAAAGATATGATACCAATGCCCTATCTTGTTTCCGTTATGTTTGTAAGCTTATTTCAGTCATTCTTTTATTAATAAAATGAAGCATTATTTCCATTGCATCTCTGTGTTTATGGTTATATCTATATTTTTTTGCATTCCTGCATAAAATACGGATTAGTGGTATCAAAGTGGGTCTGCTCTTTCTCTGTTTTTATTTTCATGTCCCCAATGCTATCAGGGTATAAGGATTTCAAGCTCAATTTGGTTTCACCCTTCCAAGATCAACCTCGCAAACCCCGATGGCCCCCCAGTGTGGAAGGAAAGAGAGACGAGGGATGAGAATATCCTATCAAAATCGTGTTCAAGGAGGCCCTCAAGAAACAGATGAACATGATGATGGATAAATTTTCCCAAATACTTCAATGGCTACCCACTGGTGGCACATCCACATCCAGCACATCAGCAAACTAGTCTGCGACATCTTGGACAAATCCAATACCAAGTTCAGCAGAATTCCCCCCTCCCACCATAGAGGAACTTAATGCAATGGATACCATTGCTTCCTAAGGAGGGAGAAATGATCTAGGTGGATATCAATGGCTGCCCACCTATTCCATTTGTACCCACAACATCAGTTCTTGCAGCTTTTCACTTCCAACAACTTGCTACTTTTAGCAGGTTTTCGGGTCTCGGACCCCCGAAGCCATTTTGGGGCATTAATGATCCAGGTGGATATTGGTGGCCACCTACCGATTCCATTTGAAGTCCTTCAATCATTTCTTTCCATTTTTAAGTTTTAGCGCAACTTATTATTTTTATCATTTTTTCAGGTCTTGAACTTTTGGAGCCATTTTGAGGCGCTAAACGAATTTTTTTGGGAAAACCAAAAGAGACACAAAAAGTTTTGGTCCTCGGACTAATATTTATAATGAGATATTGAGTGCATCAAACAAAGATCGGATGCCAAATTTAGGTCCTCGGGAAGTTGAAACACCAATTTACCCAAACAAGCGAGGCCCACAGTTTTGGCGCTTCATCTCCTAGGCTTAGGTTTTTGGATGGTTCAGGTTTTAAATTGTTTCTCAACAATAAATAGGCCTTCGAGCTTCATTGTAACACAATTCAGGGGGGTGGTAGCAGTCACATCTCTTATTAGCGATATGCTGCAAGTACCATAGCTCTTCCATTATGTCTGTAATAGCCCTTTGAGCCTCAATGTAACACAGTTCAGAGGCTTGCATACACCACATCTCTTCTCATAGATACACTACCAACGCCCTAGCTTGTTTCCATTATGTTTGTAAGATTATTTCATTCATTCTTTTATTAATAAAATGAAGCATTATTTCCAGTGCATCTCTATGTTTATGGTTATATCTATATTCTGTTATGTTCCTGCATAAAATCTGGATCAGTGGTATCAATGAGGGTTTGCTCTTTCTCTGTTTTTCTTCACATGTCCCCAACGTGGTCAGGGTATAAGGATTTCGAGCTTGATCTGGTTGCACACTTCCAAGATCATCCTCGCAATCTGCAATGACCCTTTATTACTAAAGGAAAGAAATACAAGGGAGAAAAATATCCTATCAAAATCTTGTTCGAGGAGGCCCTATAGAAATAGAGGAACGTGATGATGGATAACTTTTCCCAGATCCTTCAACAGCTGCCCACCAACGGCACATCTACATCCAACATGTTCATCTACAGGTCTACGACATCCTAGACAAATCCAATACCAAGTTCAACATAATTTTCTCCCCCATGGAGGAACTTAATGCAATGGAGACCATTGCTTCCTAAGGAGGGAGGATGATGCAGGTGGATATCGGTGGCGACCCACCTATTCCATTTGGACCCGTGACATCAATTCTTGCAGCTTTTCACTTCTAGCAGCTTACTATTTTTAGCAGGTTTTTGGCTCCTGCACGTCCAAAGTCATTTTCGGGCATTAATGATCCAGGTGGATATTGGTCGCCACCGACCTATTCCTTTTGAACCCCTGCCATCAGTACTTCTTGTTTTTAAGTTTCAACACAACTTACTATGTTTAGCAGTTCTTTGGGTCCTAAAATTCGGGAGCCATTTTGAGGCCCTAAAAGATGTTTTTTGGGAAAATCGAGAGTGACATCAAAAATTCTAGTCCCCGGAAAGATCTTTCTAATGAGCTATTGAGTGTGTCAAGCGAAGATTAGATGCCAATGTTACGTCCCTAGGAAGTTAAAACATCAATTTACCCAAACAACGCCCACAATTTTGGCGCTTCATCTCCTATGGTTAGATTTTTGGACGGTTCCGATTTTACATTCTTCCTCAACTATAAATAGAACACTGTTACTGATGAAATAGGTAACCGCACTATTAGCTATTTTTTTTTTGGTAGCATAAAAACCACCCGATTTTGAAAAGTGGTGATGCAGAATCACCTTTTTTTTTGGAGCACATTTTTTACACTCTAATATTTTTATTTATGGAGTATGAATATTTGTTTTAAAATGTTAGTGATTTTCATGCTAATTTTGAAACGTGTTGATGCAGCATCAAATTTTTTTTTTAGAGCGGTGATTTTCATGCTAATTTTGAAATGTATTGATGTAGCATCAACCTTGTTTTTTTAGAGTGGTGATTTTCATGTTGGTAATAAAACACAAAACTTAGATAAAAAAAAAATATGTATAAAAACAATAAAAAAAACCAATAAAAATGTTAAAAAAAAACAAAATTAACTCATAAAAAAAAATTAAACAAAAATAAATAAATAAAACAAAACAAAAAAAACAAAAATATTTGAAAATTATATCAAAAGAAAGGACAAAATTTGAAAAAAAAAAACATAATTTAAAGAAAAAAAACAAAAATTAACCAAAAAAATAAAAAATAAAAAGAACATCAAAAACATTTTTTTCTAAGTTATTAAAAAAAACCATATAATTAAAAAAAAAAAAAAAATTTAAAAATAATTTAAATTACAAAATTAAAATTTAGACTAAAAAAATAAAATACAAAAAAGAAAAAATTAAATTAAAAAAATAATAAGAAGAAGAAAAGAAAAATACAAATTTTAAAATTAACAAAAAAAAAACAAATTAAAAAAAAAACAAAATTTAAAATTCAAAAAGAAAATTAAAATAAAAGAATTAAAAAAAAAAAAACTTTCATTAAAAAACAAAAAAAATGAAAAAAACCACGTGTAAATAATTAAAAAACAAATATCCATAAATTTACTGTTTTTTTTTAAATGAAACATTTTATAAATTTAAAAAATGAAAAACTAAATAAATTAAAAGATTAAAAAAAAAAAAAAATTTAAATTAAAATTTAATAAATTTAATAAATAAATTTTAAATTTTAAACTATAATTAATCTAAAATATTAAATTTAAAATAAAAATAAATAAATAAATAAAAATAAGATAAAATAAAAATAATTGAAACAAATTAAATTTAAAATAAAAAATTTGAGTTAAAAAAAAAAAATTAAAATTTTCTGAATTAAAAAAAAAAAAACAAATTAAAAAAGAAATATTAAAAATAAAAAAAATAGAATAAAAAAGAATTTTTTGATCGTGGTGGCATTGCCAATCGGCCTCCCACCCAGGTGGCGGAGGAGGCCTAGCGGGGCGCATATCGTCCCGGCCAACCCTCCCGGGGGAGGCCGATTCTAGGAATCACACTCCCGTGGTGGGAGGCCGATTCCCGGAATTGGCCTCCTGTGGCGAGAGGGCGATTCCTGGAATCGGGCTCAGGGCGATTCCCAGAATTGACCTCCCGCGCCGCAGGATGGCTATTCCCGGAATCGGCCTCCTGCCGAATGGCCGACCTCCACTTCCACCTAGGTGGGAGGTTGATTGGCGGTGCCACTACCATCAAAAAAATCTTTTTTATTTTTATTCTTTTAATTTTTAATATTTTTTTTTATTTTTTCTTTTTTAATTCAAAAAATTTAAAATTATTATTATTTTTTAATTTAATTTTTATATTTGAAATTTAATTTGTTTAATTTTTTTTGTTTTTTTTATTTTTTTTTATTCACTTTTTTTTGTTTTTAATTTTTTGTTCTAAATTTTCTTAATAATTTTTATTAAATTTTGTATTTTTTTTTTTATTTAATTGATTTTTAAAATTTTAAAATTTTTTTTTATTATTATAAAATTTAATGTTTAGTTTTTTCATTTAATTTTTTAAAATTTAGTAAATTTTGTTTTTTTTTTTAATTTATTTGAATTTAATATTTTTTTTAATTTTTTATTATTATTTTTTTAATTACATAAAATTTGTATATTTTTTTTTATTTCAATTAAAATTTCGTATTTAAAATTAGATTTTTTTTAAAATTAAACTTAATAGTTTCAAATTAATTTGTTTTTTACTTTATTTTTTATTTAATATATTTTTTTAATTTATTTCTATCAATTTATCAATTTTAATTTATTTTTAAAGTTTTTTAACTGGTGTAAAAAATTTTCGGTGAAAGTCACATTAAAGAAATTTTTGTCGACGTGTTTCGAACCAACCAGTGTGGTTCATCATTAGGACAAGATGAGAAATCTGATCAGGAAACCAGTTTAAATAGAACAGGACCGCTCCAACTAGCCGTTGGAAAAATGGCTAGTTTGACTAGAATAAGGAAATTATTTTTATTTATTTATTTATTAAATTTGATTATATTTTTATTATAAATTCTATATAAATAAAAATCAAATATAAAATCAAATAAAATAAAATAAATAAATAAGTCATAATAATAATACTAATTGATCAATTAATTTAATATTACTAAAAATATAAATAAAAATTAATAAAAAAAATAAAAATAAAAATAAATAAATAGAAAATATAAATATAAAATAAAAATAAAAATAAATAAAAATAAATAAATAAATAAATAAAAATAAAAAATAAAAAATAAAATATAAATATAAATATAAATATAAATATAAATATAAATAATAAAAATATAATAATTTAATAATAAAATTAAAAAATAGATAAATGAATGAATAAATTATATATATATATATATATATATATATATATATATATATATATCTATATATATATATATATATAATAAAAACAAAACAAAAATACTAATCAAAACCAAATTAGAAAAATAAAAGGAGCACATCAGGAAAGAGAAATCAAGATCGACTAAGAGTGAAGAGCAGGAATCTTGCATCTGCTAACATTCCACTCATCATCCTTATTAAGGTTAACCGGCCTCTTTTCTATTTCCAAGGCTTCCCTTAACTTTCGGTGGTGGAAGTGGTCAATAGTCGCAATAACCTTAGTATCTTCAATACAAATATGGTGATTTGTTTTTTCAGCATGCTCTGCCAAGGCAGAGGACCGAGATCTACCATGTCTAAGGTCAGCGACATGTTCATGAATTCTTTGGTTAATAGATCGACCAGTTTCACCAATGTAAGGGGCCCCACTGGAACATGGAATTAAATAAACACCCTTACCATCCATCGGGCAAACCGGGTCTTTAACCGATCTAAGAGAACCACAGATAGTGCGGAGAGGCTTGAAAGTTGAAGAGACATTGTGTTTCTTCAATATCCTTGTGATTTTATCAGTAGTACCTTAGATAAAAGGAAGGTGAACTCCAGATAACCGATCGCAAGGATCTTTCTTAACCTTAGGACCTTTCTTCGCTTTTTGAAAAGCTCTAAGACACTGAACCCTGCTATAATCGTTCTTATAGAAGACATTAAGGAGATGCGATTTTTCACCTTCAAAGTGGTTCACATCTGAGATTCTAAAAGCTCTAGTTGCTAGGGTACTGAGAACCCCAAGCTTCTGAGCCGGGAAATGATGTGAACTAGCATGTAAATATTGTTTAGTATGGGTCTTCTTTCTAAAAACTTGATGAGAGAAGGAACCATCATCATTTCTTGAAAGAAGGACATCCAGAAAGGGAAGGCTACCATCAACTTTGAATTCCATGGTAAACTTAATGAAGTCAGATTGATCATTAAGATGCTGGAAGAAAAGGTCCAATTTCTCTTTACCATGGGGCCACAAAACACAGGTGTCATCAACAAACCTTTTCCAAAGCTTCGGTTGAAAAAGGGAAGAGGAAAGGGCCTTTGATTCAAAGTGTTCCATGAAAAGATTAGCAATAACCGGGGAAAGGGGGGAACCCATGGCCACACCACAGGTCTGTTCATAGAATACACCCTCGAAACTAAAGAACGTTGAGGTAAGACAAATCTCTACAAGATGAGCAGTATCAGGATCCGTGATACGAGAGATGACATCAATGGCTTCCTTAATGGGAATGCAAGTATATAATGATACAACATCAAAACTCACAAACCTATCGTCTGGATCCAACTTAATGTCTTTCAATTCATTAATGAAGGAGGAAGAATCTTTGACAAAGGAGTCTGTTCGACCCACAAGGGTCTTCAACTTACTGGCTAAAAATTTAGCAAGCAGATAAGTCAGACCACCTATGGTGTTGACAATGGGGCGAAGGGGAACACCTTCCTTATTAATTTTAACAAAGTTCTTTTTTTGGTTTATATTTAAAATTTATTTTTTATTTCAAAATTTATTTGTTTATTCATTTATTTATTAAAATTTAATATATATATATATTTTTAAATTTAATTTGTTGTTTTAATATTAACATTTTTTTTAAATTTAATAAAATCTAATATATATATTTTTAATTTAAGTTCATATATGTATATATATATATATATATATATATATATATATATATATATATATATATAATTTAAAGTTAATTTATATTTTAAAATCTATTTGTTTTTTTATTATATTTTTTTTAAATTTAATTTCTATATTTTATTTTTTATAATTTATTTCTTTTTTTAACTTTTTTTTTTTTAATGTAATATTTTTATTTTGTTTTTATTTTTATTTTTTTATTCCTATATATTTTTAAATTTTAAGCTTTAAAATGTTTTTATTTTTTAAATTTATTTTTTTCTTAAATTTTAGGTTTTTTTTAATGTTTGAATTTTAAAAATTAAAAAAAGTTTTTTCTATTTTTAAAAATGTCAAAAATATGACACAATTTTTTTTTGTTATTCCAACATCAACTGGTTTTGTTTTGAGGGTGTTTTTTCAATCTTTTTTTCAAGAAATAACTTTGTTTTTATCATAATTTTATAAAATGTTGAAATTTGACCTTAAAAAAAAACCAAGTATGTTCTGGAATACACTTTTTTTTGTTTTTGGGGTCTTTTTTCATGTTTTTTGAGTTTTTGGGCTAGAGTTCCCATTTTGAGGTCATGATACCTATCTCATCGGTCCCAGTGTTATAGGCCTTTGAGCCTCAATGTAACATATTTCAGGGGGTTGGTATCTGTCACATCTCTTCACGGGGATACGCTGCTAGTACCCTACCTCATCTATTTCCATTATGTATGTAATAGGCCTTCGAGCCTCAACGTAACATAGTTCAGAGGCCTGCATATGCCACATCTCTTCTCAGAGATACGCTACTAGTGCCCTAGCTTGTTTCCATTATGTTTGTACGCTTATTTCAGTCATTATTTTATTAATAAAATGAAGCATTATTTCCACTCCATCTCTGTGCTTATGGTTATATCTATATTCTGTTGTGTTCCTACATAAAATCCGGATCATGTTTATACTCTCTGAAATCCAGCTATTCATCGCATGTTCCTTAGAGTTCGTCCCTTGGAAAGACATATTGATTACATCCAATATCAACACATTTTCATAAACTTTAATACATTAACTGATTCTTTAGTGAATTATTTGTTAAATAGACATTTGTAACATATGTAAAGATAGATTTTTAATTCACGTCACATAATTGAATAGGATTGCACATAACCATAGGAAAAAATTGAAATTATAATAGTTAAACAATCGAGTATCCAAGACACATTGGTCATATGACCTCAAAATATAAACAGACATAGCATATCCTAAGTATATCTAGTGATGCTCATGATAACAGGTCACTACTTGGGCTATCATGCGCAATAACCTCATCTGACAGCTAGGAACACCAATAGTATGGTGTCGCACCCTCATAGGTAACTCCACAATCCGGACATCCAGTATCTTGAGAGTCAACCCCTCCACATGGTGTTGTAACTCATCGAGAGTCTCGACTAAATCAAAATCCTGAAGGACTGCTCTCCTGGTATTCCTCTCTGCTGGTTCACTCACCTGCTATGCACGACCCACTGGTCTAACAATACCCACATCTACATACATAAAACATCTTTACTTTAGTCTTGGAAACATAAAAAACAAAAAATATGTAAAAACCCAAAAAAATCAAAAAACATGCTCACGAAATTTTACCTATAGCACCCCATTAGGCGTCCACTAGTAAAATAAAATATGGGTTTCCACAAAAATCCATCATTGCATATGGATGCTCCTCTATGACGATATGCTATCATCGGAGCCAAGTGAATAATGAAGTGGAAAATGAGATCAATGATTGACCAACATGTTTAACCATTAGCTCGACGGACTATTCCATCCATGGATCTCTAGGACCAACTAAACCCAATGTCACATGATGTGGCTATATAAATTGAAATTTCTCCAAAATGAAAGTAATCAAGATCCACCCATAGCTAAAATTCTTCATCTTGCCACTTTTTACTTTGGTCAGTTGTTCTTTCATCTGAAGGAGTACTACTTCAACCCTATTAAACACATTCAGCTTGAGACACTTAAGTGGATATTTCATGTATGATCTCTTCACGACATGAATTTTCACATTTCTAGCTAAATTTGTGATAGTGAATAGCAGTGTTCGCAAAGCAATATCATGTATATCACTAATATTTATATTTCCATCTTTGCTAATATTTTTACTTGTTTGAAAAACTATTGAATGTAATCTTTCACTGTCTCACCTCTGGAGACAGAATCTGCAAGGGAAATGGGGTCACCATCTCTCAAAAAACCTATTAGAAAGTAAATTTCATCAACCAATATTCGGAGCACTTTGTCCCCAATGTGAAATTCCTGTAGTGCTGGGTCCCATGAGTGAATCTATAATTGCTTGAGCAACCATAGTCTCTGAGGGGTCTCACAATGAAAAGATCATTTAGGGAAACCATATCTTGTTCCTCATGTTCTCTTTCTCGCCATGTAATCAAAATTCTGATATGATCAAATCCTGAAATCAAACCATAATCTTAGTTAGGATCCATTCCATGAAAAAAACTAGAAAAAATTTTGGAAAAAAACACAATGCAAGTTTTTGAATTGCGCCCAACACACCCCTGTTCCTTAGACGTAGCATTGTAGAGGAACTGGGCTTCTTTTCAGCCCCTCTGCAATGCGCTTTTTGACATCCAAGGGTGAGTTGGTCCTAGGTCATTGTGTACTTACCCTAGGAGCCCAAAAACCCTAAAAAAAAATCATCAAATTGAAAAATAATGCAACCAATGGAAAGAGGAAGGTCAGATTCCTATATGGTCCAAACGACATCAGAAATGGTCCACAGAATATATTACAATCAGCTGCTGAATTTCGAGGGAGAAACTGGCTCATAGCACTAAAACTAAATGATAAATGTGAAATGGTAAAAATGACTTGGTAAATTCTTATTTAATAGTATTGTTTTATTGATTTAGGCATATTTAATGAATTGACTATAGTTTTTACCCATTTTTACTATTAAAACGTGTATTTTTAATCTGTTTGGTGGTTCTTTGAGCAGGTTTACATATGATACATTGAATTCGATGTGCATGATCATAAAATGAATTTTGACCACAGAGAATAATTTTATCTCTTTTTCGAGCTCTGTTAAACACAAAAAATGAATCCCCCTATAGTTCTCTTTTAGCTCTTTTCAGAATCCCAGAACATGAAAACATTATCGAGGACTTGTGCTTTTGAGATTATAAAAGGAATTGAAAAGAAATCTACTCAGTATAAGTTTAACCCTTTTTCGGACCGAGATATATTATTTTACAAAAAAGGAACACCCTAGTCAAACATGGCTAGGAGTTTCTCTCGAGTATTATTTTACACTTTTTCAGATCCGAGGGACAATTTTACAAAAAAGAACTGGTGGGTTTTTCTTTTCTTCCCTTTTTAAAACTCTCTAAGCATGAAAAAGGACCGATTTTTCACTGTCTTTAGACTCATTAAAACATAAAATAACGACAGACTTGTCCATCATGACAAGATTGAGTTTTCACTATTGTTAGACTCGTAAAAACATCAAATAGCAATGGACTTGTCCATCATTACAAGATTGATTTCACCTTCACTAGACTCATTAAAACATCGCATAGTGATGGATTCACCCAAAAGGTGGAATTATACATCAAGCATATGTTATCTTCCTCAAACTTGTTAAAAAATAAAGAGGTACTGGTCAGCAATAATAGGGGAAATTTGGAAAGGGATAAAACACTTTATGGTAGTAGGTCGCTCTTGAAAATGGCACTCATTCCCTTCATCTCCGTGACTTTTGGGTTGGGTTATCATCTTGATGGTATATCATACCTATGGTCTATTGTACCATCCATCACTCTGGTTTTAGGTCAATGCTTCCAACTCATTTAGTGTCACCGATATGTTCAAGAGAATTCACTCAATAATTAATCATCCCTTGCAATACTTATAAACCTTCATTTCATGGCTGCCATCCCTAAACATTGCTTCATCAGTTACATTTTGTCTCTAAAATCATTGTTCCAGTTTCAAGTCGTTGATGGGGGATACATCAAGGTCCTCCTACGATGAGTCGCTTTCTCTCAACCTTAGCTCATAATCTAGGAAGTTGAATTAGAAAAAACCTTTCAGTACCTTGAAGCTTGCTTAGATCAATGGTAGGTTTCTTTCTTCCGGACATAGGTTGAAATCACAATCTTTTGAAAAAAATACTTTGTATGGTGTTCGACATCAAATCATCTATTCACACCATGTAGGATGTATTGTAGTACCTTGAGATCCGTTATCATTATCAGTGGTTTCTCTCACATCTGTTAGCAGATTACATCTTTGGCTAGTAATAAAGCGATGTATTCCCATGTTCGACTTCAGATCACATATTCACATGATTAGACTCGTATTTTAATGATTGAGTGAACGAGATAGGAGACCCTAGATCTAGTTTCATCCATCTGGGTTGATATTTCAAGAATAGTACCACATCATCCATACAATGGTTTTTACATAGATAGTCATCCTATCATGGGTCTATATCTGTAGCCGACTTTCTGATGTTATAATAGTTTATGTGTTTAGTATGGGTATGCCTCCCTCAACAATTCGTTTCCAAGATGAGAAATATATCATGATGTAATTTATTGTAATTTATGTAGGTCACTATCCACTTCAGATCCTACTCATAACGTCGTAAATCATATCATTCAAAATTATCGTTTTTGACTTCGTACTTTAAGGGGCAGTTGTTACAAGTCAAATTGGGCATCACTCCCAAAACCTAGATCAATATCAATTATGGTCTATCACACTCTAAATTAGTTGCTACATCCATTAAACATGTCATCCCATTGATGATTTCCCTCCATGAAAGTTTCACTGCTTGAATTCCAGTTGAAGTGTTCCATTAAGCCATCAACACACCTATAGGCGGCAGTAAGTGCATTGCAAAGAATATACTCCCATGCAAGGAAACATTGCAAAGAATCTAGGCCCACTTTATAGTGATTTTTTCCACTGAGAGTGAATTGTTCATAGGGTTCTGGGAATCTTCCCACCCTCTAGTGGCTTCTAGAAATTTTTCAAGCTATCACATCATTTGATAAATTCAAATATGAACACCATGGATCCATTGAACCTCTTATCATCCTATTCCAATGAACAAGGAAACCTCTTCATCCATTTTTTGAAAATCCATTCAATGATCCATTAATGCTAAACCACTTTCATTTCCTATAAATTAAGTACTGATCATAGTGAATAGGGGAGAAAGAATTTGAATTAGTAGAGTTATGCTGGTGAGATCACAACTCTTGGAGGTATCCTTTTCATGTAATGTTATGCTGTTGGATTGATGTAATTGATGTGATGAGGATAAGACTAAATTTGGACAGATTTAACATCGAATCGATCCAAATAGTTGCAACTTCTCCTTCTAGTTCATAATAAAGAGATTTGTTCCTTTCCTAATACATATTTTCGTGATGTTATATGTGTATTTTCAAATGCAATCGATTCATTTTGATTAAGATGAATAGATAATATGCCTTTATGTCATTTTTTGTCTTATGATTTCCATTGCATGTACCAATCAAGCAAGTTCAGTTCAATGGAGAGCGATGAAAGTGACAAAAGGGATACACAAAGTAGCGAAAGATCACAAGTAGGCATTATTCTCTCATTTATTTATCTGAAGAAGAAGTTTGAATGGCTTTCATCTGTTTTTCTAAGTGTGATTACCACACTTATGGAAACATATATATATATATATATATATATATATATATATATATATATATATATGTAGGTTTTATTTCCGTAAAACACAACCTGTGATGGTTTAAGGATGACCACCAACTCTGGAATTATTGATGCCATTCTTGGAAATATTCCAAAATTGGCAAGAAGTTGAAGTCTTCTGCTAGAGAAAGTGTCCCCAATTCTTTGAAGGGGAAGAAAATCAACCTAAAAAGGGAGCTCTCGACCCCCCCTAGATGGTTTAAGGCTGACCACCAACCAAAGACATGCTTGGGGGAATCCCTGTCTTTGGCTACAACTCTGAATCTAGTATGGAAATTTGTTGTTCAAGCTCACTTGATGTGGCTTGGAAACATTTATATGACCATCACTTCCCCTGCTGTGAGATACAAGGTGAGACGACGGGGAAAAATCAAATTCAAGAATTTTAAATACTCTACAAGAGATTCTAACAAATGACTGAAATATCTTCTTAGTTGTTGAATTTATTGTCAAAAAGTGGTCCATCCGAGATTAATATTTGTTCTTGTAGGAGGCTTGTTTCTAAAGCATATGTGTGAATAATGAGTGGTTTTATGACAATACTCATAACTATGAAGATCCAAACTATGATATTTCATATGGACAACTAGGTCACAATGTTGAAATATAATATTCTATTATTGTTGTTGTGGAAGAAGATCATAATCTGGAAGAACTGAAGGTAAATTTTCATGAAGGAATCCAACACTCTAAAACTGAATGGGCTATCTATAATATGGAATATGAAAGGACACATCGTTTTCATATCCAAGACCATTTATGTGCTTGTTATGGACAAGATCTTTGCAAGGTCTGACGATGGGTTTGGGAAGTGGAACTTCAATATTTACATCGGCATGCAAATATTCTCTTTGTTTGGGCACTAGATCAACTTCATATTCTTGTTGTCGATGGTAGTGTGTCTCGATTTGAAATAAAGGGTTGTTTTGAAAAAAAACAATTCAAAATGAAAGCTCTTCTATTTAATTCATCTCACTGGAGCTAAGATTCTAGTTGCAAAAATAAAATTTGGACCTGTACATTTTGCAGACATAATTTAATATCAAAAAGTGTGCCTTTGTTGATGTTTACCATCGCATCAACAGTGGAGAATATCAGATAATTTATCAGCAATAATGTATCATCAAGTCTAGCTATTTTCTTAGCAAAAAATAAAGGCTACATAAAGTGAGTCAATTCAACCAGAATTGCACCTGCTTACAATGTAAAAGTACCTCAAAATAATAATTAGGGACAACTACAGAATGTTAGTGCACCCTCATTCGTAAAAATTCTGCAATGAATCTGAATCCTGGAGATTTCTTAGAGAATTGCACCCTTTAAACAAAGGAGTATCTATCCGCAATTATTTTTCTCAAGCTTTCATTCAACAATTGTTGGGGTCTAAAAACCCTAAATTTAGCCTCCAATATCCCTTTTCACAATGCAATTTGACCCTTATTTCACCGCAGGAAATTTTGGACACCAATAGATTACAAACGAGCTCTCAACTCAATAAATTAAAATCCTGAAAACCCTATTACAAAACCAGATACACCTATCCATATAGTTATAGATTAATAGAAAAATATTCGATTCTAAATATTTTCTAGTTCTTTAGTAAGTAACTTATAATTTTTCTAACTTATTGGAGGAAGAGAATAACCATGCATCTTCCACACAAATATTTTATGTTGTAATTCTCACTGAGAGTTAGGAGCTAGAATTTCTCTTTAGATATGGTGCATATATGGTCTACTGCAGACAATTCATCTATGAAATTTCTAGTTGTTCACTGAATACTTCAAATTGGATCATAGATGTGTGTGGAGAATTATACATGTTTTCATCCATGGACATGATTTCAAATTGCAATGTTGA
Organism: Pinus albicaulis; assembly: GCA_034641835.2. NCBI lineage: Eukaryota > Viridiplantae > Streptophyta > Pinopsida > Pinales > Pinaceae > Pinus > Pinus albicaulis. The sequence goes on from CM076582.1 coordinate 199,521,158, forward strand.
TCAAATTTTTACACTCCTCTCCCATGCAAGTGAAATTACGAGGTCACATGGCACGCTGAAAAAACTACATGAAACTCGTTGTTATGAAAATGTGTGGCAGCCAACAAACTATGACTGGATCAAACATGAGATGGCACAAATGTGACTGTTAATTCATTTTAATGTAGGTTCAATTCCATGAGCTCAAATTTGTTCCCTTACCCTCACTGGAGGCTACAAAAAGTCAAGCCAGAAGGTTTGTTTCAATTTCTTGCTATGGTATTTGCAACATATTTGCACATCTGCATATTTTTACAGATACCCAGGCCAACAAGATTCGACAAACGTCATCTCCCACCTTCCACTAATTTTTTTTAGAATATGTGCTTGTATTTTTTTAATTCCATCCTTCTTGTGCACCAAGTGAATTAGTTGTTTGTGATTGGGACTGGTACCAATTCCTGTGAATTTATTTATGACTCATCTGAAATTAACTCCAAGTACAAGAAGTGCAAAGAAAACAAAGCTTTCGAAGAAATTTTCACTTCTTCCATGGTAATAGTGCAGCAACTCGAAGATTTCATAAGAAGGGACGAGGCCTTGAGTACGAATAATAATTTTGATGGACCACAACAATATGTTGTTGTCATGAATGCAATTTTCTTCTCTCAACGGTCTATTTTTCCAATAGATTATGTTATTGTGGGATTTCAACACTCTGCCTTCTTACAACAACCTTCACACATAACTTGGGAAGAGACATTCAGAGGGAAGAATGGTTACCACCACAGGGATAAATATTGTGAATAGTCAACCAATAGTCTACAATGCTGGAAAAAGGTTGCTTGTTTGTACATGAGGTTAAACTCAACAATTCAGATTCAATTCAACTCAATTGAATTCCACGGCCTTCATAGTAGAGAAATGGGCAATAATTTCAGGATTGTGAATTTCCTACGTGGAGGCACCATGCCCACCACACCATAATTATATTGAGAAAATATGTCACAAGGTAGGTTTAAAAGTAGGTATAGGGCACGCAGAATATCAATTGTGATCGTTCCCAAGCTTCCTCAAGGTAGAGAGTGAGTCAAAAAAATTATGGATGGTGATTGAAAAGTAGGTGGAGGGTGAGTTGAAATATTTTGCAACGTAGAATGAGAACGCAAGTCACACAGGGAACAAGAAGATGAAACATTAGTTCTGCCAAAGAAATGACCACAATTGGAATGGACTAGCTATGGAGAGGAGTTATTGAGCATGATAGAAATGAGGGATATGTTATTTGATACCATGTCCAACACACATCGAATGTGCACAACAAGTGGGATAAATCAGGAATGAAATTATATTAACATTCTTCATAGATAAATACAATTCCTTGTGAACCTTGGTATTCATATATCAAGTGGTCTCTTGTGTTGAGGAAAATAATAAACAAGAAGGAAATATAATGCAAGAACTGAAGGATAAATACACAACACACAAGTAAATACACACAATTTTATGCGGTAAAACCTCGACAGGGTGTCAAGGAAACCTCCACGAGTCAAGGGATTGCAAACTCTTATTAATCAAATGATTCTCCATACATACAAGCCTCTCGGGCCACCTTATTTAACTTGGTCTATTTCATTATTCCAACTACATTTCGCTATACAACCAATTAATGGTCAATAAGTAATTTTCCTAGAATTACTTATTTACATTTTGTTGTCATAATTTAACAAAATCCACCTTGACAACAATTTTCCTAATCCCTTGCCCATGCCCATTCATCATCTTTTCTGCAAGCCGAGAGAAGCAAGACACCATCTCAACTTCTCTATTGTAGTTGGCTTTGTGAACATATCTACATGATTCTCCTATGTTTGGACCTTCTTGAGGACTACGTTGCCGCCTTTGATTACATGTCTCACAAAGTGATACCTTACATGGATGTGCTTGGTCTTGCTGTGATAGGCTAGATTTGTAGCCAAATGAATAAAACTCTGACTGTCACAAAACACATTCACTTTCTCTTGTGTCCTTCCAATCTCATCAAGCAGACCTTTTAACTAGATTGCCTCTTCACATGCATCTCAAGCAGCTATATACTCTGCTTCAATAGTGGACAAAGCAACTGTCTCTTGAAGCTTTGACATCCAACTGATTACTCCACCTACAAGATTAAAAACATAACCTGTAGTAGACCTCCTTTTTTCCAAATCACCCGCATAATCAACATCCACATATCTACAGACTGTACCTTCACGACCATCAAAACTGATGCAATGGTCACTTGTGCCTCTCAAATACTGAAGCACCCATTTCACTGCTCGCCAATGTTCTTCCCCTGAATTTTCCATGAACCTGCTGACAACTCCAACTACATGTGAAATGTCAGGTCTTGTAGATACCATTGCATAAATTAAGTTTCCTACCGCATTTTCAAATGGTACACGAGACATATACTTCTTTTCTTCATTAGTTCTAGGACTTAAATCCGAAGAAAGATTAAAATAGGAAGCTAATGGAACATTAACAGGTTTCACATTGTTCATACCGAACTTTTCAAGTACTTTCTCCACATACTTCTGTTGTGGTAACCAAAGCTTACCATTATTCCTGTCTCTGTGTATCTCCATGCCAAAGATATGTTTTGCTGCTCCAAGATCCTTCATTTCAAATGTCCTAGAGAGTTGATCCTTTAACCTGCTGATTTCTTCCATGATTTTGCTTGCAATAAGCATATCATCAACATACAACACCAAGATACTGAATATGCCATTGAAACTTTTGAATTATACACAATGATCATACGCACTTCTGATAAAATTCAGGCTCACCCGGAAGGAATCAAACTTCTTGTACCATTGCCTGGGCGACTCCCTCAGACCATACAATGATTTCCTGAGCTTGCAAACTAATCTTCTGTTGTGACCATGTACAAAACCTTCTAGCTGATCCATATATATCTCTTCATCCAAATCACCATGAAGAAAGCTTGTTTTAACATCTGACTATTCTAACTCAAGCTCAAGTAAAGAAATTAGTGCTAACACGGTACGAATAGAAACAAGTTTAACTACTAGTGAAAAGATCTCATGAAAGTCAATACCTTCAACTCAAGAATACCCTTTTGAAACCAGTCTCGCCTTATACATTTCAATACTTCCATCAACTTTTCTCTTCAACTTAAAGACCCATTTGCACCCAACAACGCTTCTCCCTTCAGGAAGTTCTACAAGATCCCAGGTATTGTTCTTGGCTAAGGAGTCCATTTCTTCTTCCATATCCTTTTTCCATATCTTTCTATCTGCATCATCAGTTGCTTCCTAATAAAAAGATGGTTCCCCATCTTCAATAATCAATGCAAACGATGAAGCAGAGTCTTCATACTTTTTTGGTGTTTTTCTTTCCCTTGTAGACCTTCTTAGAGTGACTGGTTGCTGCCTGGATTCTGGAATTTCTCTAGTTTCCTTTGCTTCTCTACCTTTTTCAGAAGTCTCTCCTTCCTTTCGACTTTCCGGAAAATGTATAGTCTCCAATTGAATCTGCTGACTTGGTGATACCTACTTTTGTTCAACTTTTTCAACATCTGATTTTAAAAGAGCTGATTCATCAAATATTACATCTCTACTAATGACTATCTTCAGTGAAGAAGGATCCCACAACCTATATCCCTTCACTGCATAATCATATCCAACAAAGACACAACATTTCGATTTTGGATCTAACTTTGAACACTAATTTCTAGGAATAAGAACATAGGCATCACAACCAAAAATCTTCAAATGCGAATAATCACAAGACTGACCCAACCAAACTTCTTCAGGAATTTGATAGTTTATTGCAACCGAAGGTGATATGTTAAATAAATAACAAGGAGTAGATATTGCTTCTACCCACAACTCCTTTTGTAGATTAGCATTACTAATAATGCTTCTGGCTCTTTCCATAAGAGTCGGATTCATCCGTTTAGCAACACCATTCTGCTGAGGAGTATAAAAAATAGTTTTATGTCTAACTATCCCTTCATCCTTACAAAATTGTTCATATTCTAAAGAGGTAAATTCACTGCCATTGTCATTTCTTAAACATTTAATTGATTTTCCTATTTTTTTTTCCACCATTGTTTTAAATTGTTTAAACACATTAAACACATTAGCTTTATTTTCCAACATATAGACCCAAAATTCTCTGGAGAAGTCATAAATAAACGTTAAAAAATATGATGCACCTCCATAAGACACAGTAGCAGATGGTCCCCACAGATCAGAATGAATGTAGTCCAAAATCTGCTCACTATTATGATTTCTAGTCTTGAACCTTTATTTACATTATTTTCCAAACACACAATATTTACAAAAATCCAACTTCAAGGATTTCAAGTCAAGAAGAAACTTGTGGTTCATCGGTACCTGAAGACCTTTCTCATTCATGTGACCCAACCGCCGATTCCATAGATGAGAACCTTCTTTTGCTTTATCTGACATGGTCGCTGCTTCACTAAATTGAGTGCTTCCTTTGAGTCTGTACAAGTTTCCGAACTTTTCAGCCTTCATAACAACCAAGGCTTCTTTCGAGACTTTCAGCACTCCATTCTGACCTATAAAATTATAACCATTCAAATCCAAAACTCCCAAGGAAATAAAGTTTTTCTTTAGATCAGGTACATGCCTAACATCAGATAATATTTTAATTGTACCATCATACATTTTAATTTTCACATTTCCAATCCCAACAGTTTGACAATATGCATTATTTCCCATGAATACAAAGTTACCATTTCCAGTTTCATATGATGAAAACCAATTTCGGTGCAGACTCATATGATGAGAAGCACCAGATTCTAATAGCCAATATTCAACATCTTGTGAGATATTACAAATAGGGAGAGCTTCAGCAATTAAAACCTCATCAACCATACCTGAATCTACCTGATTTTCTTCCTTGTTGTTGTTTTCTGACTCCTTCTGTTTCCAACAATTCTTTTTGAGATGTCCTAGTTTGTTGCAATACCAGAATTTTTATTTACACTTCTTTCTTCCCTTTGACTTCGATCTGGAAGAACACCTTGCTCTCTCCCCTCTTTCCTTTGAGCAACCTTTGGTTACCATGGCTTCTGGTGCAGAAGTCTCAACACTAGATTTTTTCTGTACTTCTTCAAATAAGAGAGCACCAAAAATATATTCAAAAGATAAGGTATCTACAGTGCTCAGACTAATAGAAGTCATGAACTAATCCCATGACTCGGGCAGAGAACATAACAAGGTTATTTCCTTGTCTTATTCCTCCATTTTTACTTCCATATCAAATAATTGGCAAATAAGCGTATTAAAAAAATTTAAATGTTCTGCAATACTTGTACCTTCCTTCATTCGAAGGTTGTACAATTGTCTTTTTAAAAAGATTTTGTTTGTCAAAGACATTGGCATATACAAGGTTTCCAATTTTCCCCACAACCTTGCAGCTATTCTCTCTTCAAAAATATTGAAAAGAACATCATCTGCCAAACATAACCGAATTGTACTGAGGGCTCCGGCATCCATGTCCTCCCAGTCTGAATCTGTCATGTTAGCTAGTTTTTTCTTTACCTCGACTAGTGCTTTGTGCAACCCCTGTTGCACAAGAAAATCCTTAACCTTCAATTTCCACAATGCAAAAATATTTTTTCCAGTGAACTTATCCACCTCAAATTTTGCATTTGACATTTTTTCCATTTCACCTCCTAATTTTCCCTTCTCTTTCCAACTAGGATTTTTCCTTCTTTCCCAACTAGGGTTTTAAAGAAAATTTCCCTCTTCTGCTAGGGTTTCAAGGTTTTAGATTTTCCTTTCTATTACTATAATTTTAATAGAAAATAAAACCCTTTCAGTTTCAATTTCTGCACAAAAACCCTACTTCATTTAAAAAACAGAGATAAACTGAAAAACCCTACTCCATTAGTTTTATTTTCTCAATTCTATTTCTGCTTTAAAAAAAAAATTGTTCCTTCAACATTTTCCCACAGCCCAAAAAAAATCGATTTTCGCTTTCACAGCCTCTTTCACAGAATCACTTCTTCAGAAATCTAAACCCCTTTTTCTTCAGAAAAAAGAAAAATCTACTTCATTTTAAATTACATATTTTTGAAAAAAAAAAAATTTCTTCCGTTCAAAAATTATAAAAAAAAAAATACTGATTTCTGATGTGCTCCAGCTCTCTTCAAGCACAGGGGCTCTCCAAATTTGCGGCTCTAATTTCTATGATTGGTTTTTATTCTTCTACAACGTGTCACACTCGATGGCAAACGGCTTGATGGCTTCAGTTCTCTTCTGCAGTGACCTTTTTGGCCAATTTTTCATGACTTTCAAAAAACCCCAGACAGCCTTGACATCGATTGCAGCAGAGACGGCCTTTCTCCTCAATAGCCTTTTCTCTGATGGATGGGAAACAACAACTCTCTCTCACGGAAACAGTTCTCTCGGCGGAATGCTGTGTTGTTTGACTGCGTCTCTCTCACGGCTGTGCTCGCGGCCTTTTTTTTTTCTTCTTTCTTTGGATAGCGGACAGTGGGCTCAATCCTCAGGAAAAATCTCTCTCCCCACTAGGCTTTGATTATGCTTTGATACCACTTTTTGAGGAAAATAATAAACAAGAAGGAATTGTAATGCAAGAACCGAAGGATAAATACAAAACACACAAGTAAATACACACAATTTTACGTGGTAAAACCTCGACAGGGTGTCAAGGAAACCTCCACGGGGCAAGGGATTGGAAACTCTTATTAATAAAATGATTCTCTTTACATACAAGCCTCTCGGGCTGCCTTATTTAACTTGGTCTATTTCGTTATTCCAACTACATTTTGTTATACAACCAATTAACGGTCAATAATTAATTTGCCCAGAATTACTTATTTACATTTTGTTGTCATAATTTAACATCTTGGACTCCGATCACTATTCCCATTCCACACCAACCCTTAGAGGATTAAGTGTCCAACAATATAGATTCTCAAGCTAAATTGGAATGCAACAATTTTTTCTATAGAATGAAATATCAAATTAATGTAAAGTATGTAACAAAAGATCTCATGAACGGGCCTATGTGAACAAGATTACTACAACGTTTGAAAAATGCTTTGAATTGTTGGTTTGAGATTATCAAATTGTGTTGCACATATTGTACCCATGAAATATGTAGTGACCATAAGGAATATATATTTTATGTTGGAAAATGTTAACATAGATCTCATTCAATATTCGTAAGAGTAAATGCATTATTGTCTTCTTTGAATTTTATGGACTTAATTAAAAATTTTCCAAATGGAAATGTGCTTCAATAGTGCTAGAAAGAAATGTATTATCTATATTTTTTTTTTCTGAATAAGCTTAATCTATTAATAGACAAAAAAGTTACAGTTACATGGAGGCCAAAGCCACATAGTTTCTGGCTTGCAAGATGAGCATTCTGGTGCAGCCAATTCTAATGTTCAAAATATTAGCATACAGAGCCTGGAGGCAGTTACAACAGTGGATCACGGACAGACATCTAAGCACAAAAACCCCACCCACACAACATATCAAACCATCACAGTAAGCTACAGATCTGTAGACATGAACGAACTTATACATGACATACTGCCGCCCATATAGGGGAAACTGGCTTTCAAAAAAATAGTGGAAGTAGAACTAGCTAAATTGAAATAGCATATGATTGCCAGTGCTAAGCCTAGCACCACGAACAACCAAAAAAAATCCTGTAAGAAGAGAGACCATTAATCACCTTGAGTGGAGGGATGAGACTCAACCATGCAACAAGCATAAGCGTCGGGAGCATCCTCGTCCTGCACAGCAGCAATAGCATCCAGATTTTCCTGAATGGTAGTGTTATCCTTGTTCTCGTCAGACGGGGCCAGAGAACCACCATTCTTGAAGCCATCCTCCGCAGAATTCAATAAGGGTTCCAGCGAGGAGAAGCCCGGATCCGGCTTCCGCTTCTGGCCAGCAATGGAAGGAGAATGGGGCCTATCGGTCACCAAATGCCCCAGAGGAGAGTCAGAGAGCTCGGCATTCATATCAGGTGGCGCTTCTTTGAAGTTAATCGTGATAGTGGCTATGACCGTTGGCATGTTGAGCATATAGGGGAAGAGGAATTGTGCCCTTTGTTGTTGATTCGAGAGGAGATTGGAGATTTTGCGAGTGGGCAGAGCAGTCCCATGACCAGCCGACAAGCCCCGACCACTACGGGTCTCAAGATACCGCCCCCTCATAGAATCAGACTGCGGAGAAGAGGAGCTGGGCGAAGAGGGAGGAGGGTGTCGAGAGAGACTACCATGGCTCAAGTCGTGCCTGCTCCTCATTCTATGACGTAAACGAGGCATCATATTCATGTACTGAGAGTTGAACTTGAAGGTGTCGGGAGTTGCAGAGTGTGTTAGGTTAGGCGTGCCCAAACTGAAGTCCAAATGTGGATGAGTATGAATCTCTTCAGCGCTAATGCCCAAAATCTGAGAGAAAAGGGAAGTTTGCGACAAGTGCAACCCAGGAGAGAGATTAATGTAGTAGGAGAGTGAGCACCTTCAACCTGTGATAGTCCGAGAGCTTGTCTCATAATCCACCAAGGAGCAGTAAGAACGAAAGGGCAACAAATCCAAAGTAAATTGATCTGAAGAAGCCATAGCGCGGTAAATCGAGCTGGTGTTTGGGAAATTGTGTAGTGTAAATTCCCCGGACAGAGGATCGTTAATGCTATTAATTGCAGACAGGATGCAAAGGAGGGTGGCGGTGGTAGAATCCCACTCGCCAACCCACCGCCTTTGCCACCTATTCATCGTGTCAACCACCCGCATCCGGGAAAATGTATTATCTATATTATAAACAAGCGCAGTTATTGTTGTTATGTTTTCTCATATTGGGTGGATTAAAATAAGTGAAACTATGTTTGAAGACGAAACATGGAATGTGAGAATCATTAATGTTAGTGGTATTCTTATCATGAGACGAGATTTGAAACACATACTCAATAACTCATAAAAAAATAAAGACCCTAGTTTCTTGAAAAATAAGTAAAAGAGTAGGAGATATTATTCATTTGCCAAAAACATAAACGTCCTCTTCAAAGGACCTGAATTCCTTTCATAATGTGAATTCAAATCATGGAATGGACATGACAGATTCCATGCCTAATTCATAAACATCACATATTTTTAGACCTTTTAAAATGTAATAATATGTATGTGATTGTTTATATATGTTTGATTTGATCAAATTTTTAAATTTTTACAAGTGGTCACACGTTGTAAAGTTGGAAATGTTTGAGATCATGAAATATTTGCATATGTTTTATTTGTTGTGAATATGTGAATACTGAACACACTTACATGTTTTATCGATCTCACATGAATTTTAATGTGCAGTTACTGCATCGCTCTGTACGTTCAAATTTAACGGAAAATTCAAGCACTACCTTGGTAATAAGGCTCGAAAGAACATGATATCTAAAAATTCAAAAACTCCTCTACAATTTTCCTCATAGAAAGGGCACTACAAATGTATTTTATCCTTGGTCAGACCCCTTTGGATATTTTTAATTTTTTTGGCATAAATAACTTTGTACCTCTCCTTGGATTTCACAAATAATTTTTTGCGCAAAGGAAACAAATTGATCTTGATATTTCTCGTACAGACCTGGAAAAATATGTGCAACAACAAGAACTAAAGAAAAAACATATCATAACAGAATTAGCTTAAGTCAAAAAAAATCTTATGTATGTTTGCAAATTTTTAAATAACAACACTAATGTAAAAAGAGCAAGTAACCTCAGAAATGTAGGCAAGAGTAAGGAAATCACACTAGATTCCAACAACAGAGAGAATTTTGAGGCCTGCAACTACCAGTGGAGCTCAAGGATTAAAACAGTGCAAATGAATCAACTTGATCTTGATATTTCTCATACAGAACTGGAACAACATGTGTGATAGCAAGAACAAAATAAAATATATCATAACAGAATTAGCTTCGATAAAAAAATTTCTTATGTATGTTCGCACGTGTTTAAATAACAACAGTAACATAAAAATGGCAAGAAACTTGACCAATCTAGGCAAGAGTCAATAAATCACATCAGCTCCCAATAATAGAGAGAAGTGAGAGACCTGCAACTACTGGTGGAGCTTAAGGATTAAAAAAACAAATACAGGTGGGTCAAAAGCTCCAATTTGAAAATCACAAAGAGTTTAAGAAAAATACCAATAGATATTTCTTCAAGTCTCAGTCTCTACTAGTTGCAACCTCATGAAAAACAATAAAAGATCTGTTGACATCAAATATAAGTTTTGAGGAAAGATTGTGAATTGCATCCTATGGAATCATAATATTTGAAATATGTGGTGGGGACCTGTAGCAAATGTTTAAGATAATGCCTCATTTATGATGCATACTAAATATTAGGGATTGGTTTGTTTTGTTGGAGGATGTTGAGAGATTCTCTCAACTTCTCCCTCCAAGAGTCGAATTAGTTGGATCTTAACAGCACTATAAAAATTGTGATATATTCATTTGATTATAATATATAAAAATTAATTATTTGTGTGTGAATCTTGTTCAATGGATGCTCTCTCCAATTTCTAATATGGTATCAAAGCCACGCTGGGCTTAATCCTTCACGGGAATGCCCAGGAAGATGAAATAGTTTGGGAGAGGTTCTTTGTACATACGTAGATTAAGAGTAGATTAAGAGTGTTGAATTCTTTTCTGAAAAAGTTGAAATATGTGGTCACTCTAAGAAGGCTGTACAGGGTGTTGCTTCTGACATTGAACGTCTTGCATCCTCTGTGCTTCCGCAGTTAAAATACATGGTAACGAGGGCATTCCATATAGAATCATATGATTTAATTCGACTTTTGAATATGAGCGCATGCACGGACTGGCCCTGTTCGAATAGTGAGAGCTTGGCACATGTACTGAGAATGCTAGGAATGGTGATGTGATTCAGCTTCACACCCGCCCGTTGGATTTGGAAAAAAAAAAAAGAAGTTTGAAAGCCTCATGACAGAACGAGTTTTGGGCATATCCCACGATGAGATTAGTCCATTGGATGAGTAAATCTGGTGCAGACATTTTTTCATACAATTAGCTGGCATCTTATCACTTTCGTTGGAAACTAGATGATGGTCACCTTACATATTTTATTCAAAACAATTAGATTTTCCAAAACAATGCACCTGGAAATATAAAGATTTGGAAAACAGCTTTTCGATGGGCCTAATTTATGTGATCAATTTCTCAGCAGAGGTTTCATTTTTGTGGCACACCTGTAGAAAATAGTGAAATAGCCCATGATGAAAAATAAGGCCACTAGCACAGTCTCCTCACCAGCGATGAAAACGAACGTCATTGTTCGGCTTGATTCATGCACAAAAGCATGGTGACCATCCCTTTTATCTAATAGAAAATCTGACGTCAAATATATCTGATGAAATTCAAAACGCTGATAAATTTGGCGAAGTGTTATTAATAACTGAGTCAACACTTGATGAAATGCAGTCGGTATTGGAGTTGGAGACTTTGAGTTTGGATTTTTACAGAGGGGTTTTACTGCTGTTCTCGACGTCTTGAACAGATCGAGCAATGTTGCAATCTTTGAAAATATCGGATGATGTATTACCAGGTTCAAGCCAGAGAAGTTTATGGAGGATAATATGTAGAATTATGATTTTTTTGTTGTGAGATTTGTGTAGTGCAGAACCAATTATTGAACAAATTAGCATTATTTAAATTAGTTGTTTTCAAATTTCTTCGGTGCTGAGAGAACAATTAGCTAATTTGATTGTGTGAATTTGTTATATGCTGATGGATCTTGTTGTGCTTCGGGCTTCAAGAGCATCGGTTACAAGTTATACAATGAGATCCTTGTGTGTAAAGGTCACTTTGAAGGATTGATCACTGATCATATTCTGTACCTAGAATACTTTCCTATAGACTGTTGAAATTTATTCTTCGGGGTTATTTCACAGAAGTAAATATTTCAATAGGATAGTTCAGTGTCGAGACTCTTCTTCTAGGGTGTCAAGAATCTTTGATCTTACAAATTCAGTATTGTCGGTCATAAACAAATGTATTTGAAATGGGTTTAATGGTAGCTCGAAAATGGTGGAGAAAAGAGCATTGTCTATGCGATCTCAGAGTGGGTACAAATGTTAATGAAGACTAGGGCAGACAAATCTTTGTATTAACTTAATGTGTTCTCCATTTCTGTAATGTAGGCATTAAAGGGGGTGTTTGAGATAATGCCTCATTTATGATGCATACTAAAGATTAGGGATTGGTTTGTTTGTTGGAGGATTTTGAGAGATTCTCTCAACCTCTCCCTCCAAGAGTGGAATTAGTTGGATCTCAACAGCACTATAAAAATTGTGATATATTCGTTTGATTATGATATATAGAAATTAATTATTTGTGTGTGAATCCTGTTCAATGGATGCTCTCTCCAATTTCTAATAGCAAATTATATATATTTATATGCTAAATAAGATAATATTATCTTACCTTGTTCTTGGTGGGATCCTGTGATTATAGCAGGGACCTAGACCAAACAAAGAAATATGAAATTACATGATAATTATTTTCTAAAGGGGTTATTAGTTATGCCTCTATATTAGTGTTTCCATATATCATTGTATAATGACATCTACATTTTCGAATAAGTGTAACTATTCATCCAAATATACCCTCAAAATAGTAACCACTCCAATTTTTTTTAAGAATGATTCAAATAAAATTAAAAGATCAAGTTTTTTCCAACGAATTAGATAAATATTACCTTTTTCTTCCATTATAACTTAATTGAAATTTTTTTCATGTAAGAATATAGGAGAATTACTGTTATTTCAAATGAGACATGATACTTCCACAAAGATAATAAAAATCCCATCCTGCAAGGCTCACACACATGAAATGTATGAAAGAGCTACAAATAACATCTTCATTTAAATGACTAACTGAGGAAAAATAGAAAAAAATTAATATATTAAGCTAGAGACAAAAGTAATGATTAGATAAACTCTTCCCAACTTGAATTTTTGTATACATTCACCATTTATTTAGAATTTTTTTATTACTGATCTGTTTAGATCTGGATTTTTCATTTAACATTTCTATGCATGTTTCAGTTGTTTAGCTAAGTCTTCAGTTTTGTTTAGCACATGAGTGTTTACGAGAGGAAATCCCAGCCTTACCCACGGGAGACTTCGAGTGCCTACTATGGGAAGGTTTCTTTGAGATTTCATACATCATTAGGAATTGGTACCACATTCAGCCCCTCTCTACAACACATTCAGGAATTACACATTACTTCTTGAGGGTTAGAGAGGAGGAGGTAGTTTCTAGCATTTCAGCTAGGAAAGCGGTGGAGGATCCATCCTTTCACGTTGTTCTTCAATATCAGTCTTCCTAGAGTAGTATATTCATATCTGGAATTCAGGCCAACATTACACACCTCCATACAGTAGCAATTCCCCAAGGGATTGCGCAATCCAGTCCTATAGATCTATTGGAGGAGCGAAGCTTCCAGTATTTTAGCTAGAAATCCTTTGAGGGACCATATCCTCACTTTGGGCATACTATTTCCATCATTTAGGCTCTTATTTTCATTATCTAGCATCAGGCTATAGAGTCTCCATCCTTGACAGTGATGTTTGTTTGCAGCAGTTGTGTAGTTACAGCTGTAACTTGATCAAGGGAAGGAGGGGCTAGATCTTCAGCTTCTATCTTGAGGATCTAGAGGAGGTATTAGCACTCTATGCATTGAGCTGATTTTATCTATTTGAAGCCATATTTATCTTCATTTCATGAAATATATCTGCATACCCAACAGTTATATGTTGCAGGCCCTAAAAGGGTGATTTTACAAGATTGTCAGATTTGGAAATCATTTTTGGATTATCTTAGGTATTCATCATAAAGCTCAGATCTGAAATTGAGGCATCATCTAAGCTCCGGAACTACCAGATCTACACTTTTATTTTCAGTCAGTAGTTTTAGTCCCTCTTGTGGGAGGACTTGAGGGTCATTCTAGCCTTTTTCTTTGGTTTGAGTATATCTTATTTTGAGCACTGTTGTTCTTGTCTATCCACCTCCATATAAAAAATCTGCTCAACTATTCTGTACATTTTTATGGTGTATTTAAATTATTTGTTCATTGTTGCAGTTCCCAGCTATTGGGTTTTTGTATTACTGAATTCTCCCTTTTAGTATATTACAAAAGATGTATACAAGAAGTGTCCAAGGTGTCATTACTTATTTTCCTTATGTGTATATCATTAAAATTCCATATTTTTAGAATATTTATTTTCTCGGGAAAATAAATTCCATTGACATAAAAATATCTAGTTGATTGACGAGTTTCACAATAAAAAATTGAATATTGAAGCAACTAAATAAAATTGAAACTATAATTTTAATGTTGTGTATATAAGTCTCACGACAATATGACTTTATGAAGATATTTTGAGATGATACACATTTTTGGGAAATACTTTGATGATATAGGTTGTTAAAGATTTAACATTATTGTGAACCAATAGCTTCAAAACAATGTATGATTTCCTTTGATTCTATGTCTAAATAACATGGAGCATAAATTTGAGGAGAAAAATACACCTCACTGGCCTAGTGCAATGGCTCAAGTGCTTCTCGGAAGACATGACACCTGAATAAAATATAGGATGTCGAGACTACTGAATCATAACTATCAAGTGCTTGATAACAACCATTTGTTGTCAGCTGTCTAGTGGTATCTCGGTGGAAGGGTTTTTTTTTTTTTAGCCATCGGTTACAGAGGATTCAAAATGTCAGTTTACTCGCTGCCAATTTTTAGTAAAACTGCAATGAATGCTCCTTTTTATTTGGTTGTGCAATTTAGTTAGAGGGAAGGAAGATTACTACATTAAATTGGACCTAAACCCGATATGAATTAGGTTTCGCAAAAAAAATAAGTATATTTTTTAAAATTATATTAAATTAATATTTGTTTTGTTTAAAATTTGTGTGAATTAACATCATATACACACAAGAAAATAATAGGGAATAATTACTGAAATTGAAATGAATAACAACTTGATTCGTTACATATTCCAGGCATTAATGTTTTAAAACTAATCACAATTACAGAAAAAATATAAAATGCATTATACATATACTAAAATTTAGAATAATGCTTTCAAATGATCATTGACTAAGTATGAAACCGTTTATTTTAGGGCAAATTTTCAGAGTATTATCATTCAGAAATAATGTAGTGCAAAAAAAAAAGGGCATATCTTAGGCAATATAAGTATGTACCGATAATCCTCCACTGAAATCATCCAGGAATTTGTGACGGGTAATTTAAATTTACAGTAAGGAATTTAACTTGGTGGCAGGTAATTTAAATGTTTGAAGGTCAAATATAAGACTTCAATTCTTTTAACCCATCAATCTTAACGATTCAAAGTATTTATTAACAGTGAAATAAATTTTAAAAACCCAAAAATCTTTATGGGAACCTAGAAATCCTGAAATTCAATGCCTGCAATGCATCTCTTCTTACCGACTACAAAAGAAAAATCACATGGCGACTGACAATTTGTCTCGGACTCATTATACATTACATGCATGTATAAAACCCGCCTAGCCAGAGCAATTGACATTGCCTTGTCATACGGGAGAAGAATGATACAATCCAAAAATAAAATATTGGGATTTTCAATCCCCATAGGTAGAAAATCTAAAGCTTAAAATTGAAAGAAACTTGGTAGGGATGTACTAAAAAAAATAGTTTCTTGTGAATCTAAAAGTAGAAGAGGTTAATGATCAGTGTGCAAAATATTTTTCTTACCAAGGTTGTTTGTCCCAATTGCGTAGGTAATTAGATGGTGCACCTTTACATAAATGTTAGTTCTTGTGGTTGAGCTTGTAAATAATTCCATTGTGGACCACATAGTTAAGGAAAAGCTTCTAGTTAACCAAGGTATACTACTAGATGTACTCTAACTGGAACGTTTAAAGCCTGGAATGGAAAGGACTTTGGTAGGGATGTTCAAAACACATTTTTAGTGTGTTGAATCCAAAATAAGAAGAGGTTAATGATAGGTTAATGATCATTATTGAAGTAGGAATTTTATTGTGAAAACATATACACTAGTTTACAAAGACAAACTTCGTTGTTATTTGGAGAGAAAATAGAGAACACTTATAACTTCCCTTTTTCCAAGTGGAAATGATTAAGACGAATGTTCCTATTGTTGATCATTTCCATATGCATAAGGAACATAATTTTACATATTTGGATCCTGATATTGTGGTGCATAACCATAACCTACATCATATCCTTGTAAAGAACCAAAGTAAGCCCCATTCCATTGATTTGGATCTAGTATTTTGGGTTGAACCCACCCTCCAGTCCAAAACTACAACAATATAGATCCATCATATGAACGAAGAACAAGAATAATGGCTTAATAGACAATTGTAACATTAAAAACACACATATGTTTTCTTGCAGGACTTTGTCCCCAAGAAAGACTAATTGGTTGTTGGCCAAGAAATATACCATGTATCTTTTACAATGCTTCCTTTGTAGTATCCCTCCAAATGGAATGATTTTGTAAAAAAAAAAAAAAAAAAAAAGTGTTATACTATTAAAATTTGAACCGACACTAATTTCCAAAATTTCAAAATTTCAGATTGTATGTGAAAGTTACTATGGTAAGTTGATGCATGTGAAGAAAATGAAGAGAAAAAAGCTACAATATAATTATTTCTATTGTAGATTGAGCTGTTTAAGTATACCTATGCAAATAAGAGTGCAATAGTTACTCGAAAACCTTCATAAGTAGACAAATCGAAAATGTTTCCCCCCTAGTATTTTGACATGCATAAGTTTTTCAAAATCACGAAATAATCATCTCAGCAATTCATTTGTCACAGCTGGTTGCAAGACACCCACAAATATTTGTGTCCAAAATGCATATAGAATAACAATACAAAGAGATAAATTCCTTGAAAAAATGAAATCATACAAAGAGACAAGCAAAAAAAGAGGCACACATAGTTGTATTATTTGGATCATTAGTTGAAGCAACAACCTGAGGAGGAAGGTTTGCTGCTAAAAAACAAAGCAATTTTGAGGGGTATATGATATATTATCAGGGCTATCACAGAAGTTTTTTCTGTGAGTATGTATTTTTCTCATTCTTATTAATATAACATAAACAATCATTCTTATTAATATAACATAAACAACCAAGGATGTTGTATTTGATTCAAATAAGAGAATTAAGAAGTTAGAACTCCATACATTTGAAACCTGACACACTTTACACAGTTAAAATCCCATAAGATATGTGACTAATTCATTATTCAATGATGTTGACTAACTCAAGAAAGAAATGACCAGATGATTTCACTCTATTTCCGAAGTAAAGATTCCTTGGAGAAATTTATAATGCACCAGAGTTTTAGCATTCAATAAGATATACCTAGGAGGAGTTCTAAACTTCTATTGAGATGCAATTAAAATAGGAAGACCTCAATTTGGTCACTCTCACATATCAGCTTGTGTATGTACCTAATCTAAACAATAGTTATTCTAAACGACTGTCATCTGAAAATATATTTTTAAACGGGTTGAATAAATTATTCTTTTGTCTCAGATTATTGAAAACTATAGGGTGTAGATTAAACACATGAAGTGGTATCAAAATTCTCTCTAGATAAAAAAATATGTAAAAACGATAAATAAGCTCTTCATGTATTTTCTACTATGATAGGAATGAATGAAAATGTTGAAAATGTTTTAGACTTTCCAATAAATAAATTTGAGTGAAAGGGAATTTGACATTACGGTTATCTTGCTATAACTTAAATGGAATAGAGTATTCACATGGAAAAAATATTACATGAAAATTGATGTTATGGATAAGTGTGATCCTCTGTATTTGCAAAAACTTCTTAGTTCCATATGTATCCAATTATTGGAGAAAAAAGAGTAGGCAATGAAAAATATTCTAACTTGTAATACATGTTTTTCTAACCTAAAACATGAAAACTCCATGTATAATTTTCAATTATTCTATGTTACCAACCATGTTAAACAAAATTTATTCATTAAATTTAACTATGTATCATCATTCGACTACATGAAGATATAATTTTTCTTTCTTCGGAAACAAACATCACGATAAATTTATTACAAATGCACAACTCCTCTGAGTTCAACAATGAAATGACAATGTCGTATTTACTGTTCTACTCTCTCTTAAGAATATAAGTGCAAAGCAAGGTTTGTTGCACTACTTGAACCTAAATAATTTACAAATTGTACTGAATTCAAACAACTCACTTTCAAAAGGTGTACACGTCTTTCTATTGATTCTCGATACAAATGGGAATGCAATTTTTTTTCCTATAGAATCAAATATCAAATTAATGTCAAGTAAGTATGTAGCAAAAAATCGCATGATCATGCCATGTAAAGCAGATAACTAGAACGTTTGAAAATTTCTTTGAATTTTTGGTCTGTGAATATCAAAGTGTACTTCACATATTATACCCAAGAAATATTTAGTGATCATAAGACATATATATTTCAAGCTAGTGTTGGAAAATTCTAACAAAGATCTCATTCGATATTCCAAAGAGTAAATATGTTGTTGTGTTATTTGAATTTCAGGGACTTAATTCAAATTTTCCCAAATGGAAATGTGTTTCATTAGTGCTATAAACAAATGTATTATCTATATTAGAAACAAGTGCAGTTAATGTTCTTATGTTTTTTCATATTGGGCGGATTAAAATAAATGAAAGTATGTTTGAAGACCAAACGTGGAATGTGAGAATAATTATTGTTACTAGTATGTTTATCATGAGATGAGATCTCAAAGACATACTCAATCACTTATACAAAAAATAAGGACCCTAGTGTCTAGAAAAATAAGTAAAAAAATAGAAGATATTATTATCTTCTTAGAACATAAATGTCCTTTTGAAAGGACTTGGATGCCTTTCATACAGTGAATTCAAATCTTAGAAAGGACATGAAAAATTTCATACGTAATTCATAAACCTCACATATTTGTAGACCTTTTAAGATCTAAGAAAATGTTTTTGACTTCTTGGATATGTTTGATTTGAACAAATTTGTAAATTTTTACAAGTGGGCATGCATTGCAAAAGTTTGGAACGTATGAGATCATTCAAAATTTCCATATCTTTGATTTTTTTTGAAGATGTGAAGACTGCATACACTTCCATATTTGATCAATATGATTTCAATTTTCATTTTCATTTACTAAATCTCTCTGAAAGTTAAAAATGGAAAATCCAAGCACTACTATGGAAATAAGGGTCAAAAAAATGTCATATCTAACAATTCAAAACCTCCTCTCCACTTTTCCTCATAGAAAGGACAATCCCTAAAATGTATTTTATCCTTGGTCGAACCCCTTTGGATCTTATTTAAAATTTTGGCATCAATAAATTTGTACTGATCCTTGGCTTTCATAAATACTTTGTGCGCAAAGGAATCGACTTGATCTTGATATTTATCATTAAAAAATGGAACAATATTTGTGAGTATGTGCGACAACAAGCACTAAAAAATGTATATCATGGCAGAATCATATTAATTCAAAAAGTTTCTTATATATGTATACAAGCATTTAAATAACAAAACTAACATAAAAAGAGCAAGCAACCTCACCAATGTAGGAAAGAGTCAGGAAATCACACCATATTCCAATAACAAGGAGAAGATATAGACCTACAACTACCTATGGAGCTCAAAGATTAAAACAGTAAAAAGAAATCAACTTGATCTTGATATTTCTCATATAGTACTGGAACAATATGTGTGAAAACAAGAACTAAATATAATATATCATAATGGAATCAACTTCAGTAAACTTTCTTTTGTATGTTTGCAAGTGTTTAAATAACAACATCAACATAAAAATAGCAAGCAACCTTACCAATGTAGGAAAGACTCAGGAAATTACGCTAACTTCCAATAACCAAGAGAAGCTATAAAATCGCATATACTTGTAGAGCTCAAGGATTAAAACAAAAATACAAGTGGATCAAAATTTCAAATTTTAAAAGTACAAAGAGTTTAAGAAAAATACCAATAGATATTTCTTCATGTCTCTACCACTCGCAACTTCATGTCTCTACCACTCGCAACCTCATGAAAAAGAAAAAAATATTTGTTGACTTCAAATCTAAGTTCAGAGGAAAGAATGTGAATTCCATCCTCTAGAATCATAAGCTCTCAAATATTTGGTGGGGACCTATAGCAAACTATACATAAGTTATGCACTAAATAAAATAATATTCTCACCTTGCTCCTGGTAGGAGCTTGTGATTATAGAAGGGACCTAGACCATGTAAATAAATATGAAACTAAATATGAAACTACATGATAATTGGTTGCTTCAAAGGTTATTAGTTATGCCTCTATGTTGGTGTGATCATATATCATTGTATAATGACATCTACATTTTCAAATATATATAATATTTTATCCAAATATACCCTCAACATAGTGACCACTCCAATGTTTTGAGAATGCTTCAAATAACATTGAAGGATCAATATGTTGAAAAAGAATGATATAAATATGCCATTTTTCTTCCTGTATAACTTAACTTCAATCATTTTCTTGTAAGAAGCCACAAGAATTACTTTTATTTTAAAGGAGATATGATGCTTCCACAAAGCCAATAATCAACCCATCCTACAAGGCTAACACACATGGAATGTACCAAAGAGATACAAATAACATCTTCATTCAAATGACTGAATAATGCAAAAGATAAAAACTTGAATATATCAAGTTAGAGACAAAAATAATGATGAGATCAACACTACGCAAGCAGAAAAACTTTATACATTCATCATTTATTTATATTAGAGCACACAATTTTTCTTTTATATTGAGGGATCTAGATCAAACTTGCATTGGTTCACTAAAATGGCCTAAGTTGTATTGAAATATGGGCACTATATTCATCAAATGTTAAAAATAATTAAGTAATATTCACGTGGATGAACATGTTTTCCACCGATAAACACAAAATCAGTAGTGGGAAACTTCAATCTTAAACTGCAACTTCAAAAGAACATCCTAAAAGAAAGAAATAGACACGTCAAAGTAACATCCTAAAATAATAGATTGTTTTCTTGTTAGATATATAAAATGATGTATACAATCAGTGTTAATGGTGTTATTACTTAGTTTCCTTACATGTGTATATCATCAAAATTGCATACTTCTAGAATACTTATTTTCTCAGGAAAATAAGTTCCATTGACATCAACATGTCGAGTTGATTGATGAGTTTCACATTCAAAATCTGAAGATTGACCCAACCATATCAAATTGAAACTACAATTTTGATGTTGTGTAGATAAGTCTTAGGGAAATATGAATTTATGAAGATATTTTGAGATGATACACATTCTTAGGAAATATTTTGATAATATAGGGAGTTACAGGTTTAACATTATTGGGAATAAATGGCTTCCAAATAATGTATGAATTCCTTTTATTCTATGTCAAAATAACATGGAGCATAAATTTGAAGAGAAAAATATACCTCATTGGTCTAGTGCAATGGCTAAGGTGCTTCTTGGAAGACATTACACTTGAACAAAATATAGGAAGTAGGGACTACTCAATCATAACTATCAAGTTATTGATAACAACTATTTGTTGTTAGTTTTTTAGTGTTATATCAGTGGAAGGTTTGCTTTTTCGCAATCCATTAGAAAGCATTCAAAATGTCACTTTCTTCGATGAAACTTTTTCAGAAAAACATCGATGAATTTATTTTATTTAGTTATTTGTTTTAATTAAAAGGAAGGAATATTACTACTTTAAATTGGACCTGAACCTAGTACCAATTAAGTTTTGATATACCAATTAAATTTTGAAAAATAAATGAAATGTTTTTTTTTCAAATTATATTAACATTAATATTTTTTTTTTTTTTTTTTTTGTTTAAAATTGATCTAATTAACATCATATATAAAAAATAAAATAATAGTGAAGAATTACTTTAACATAAAATATCTGAGTGAAAATGAGATGAATAACAACTTGCTTTGTTACATATTCCTGGCATTAAATTTTTAGAACTAATCACAACTATGGAAAAAATATATATATTAAAAACATTATATAAATAATAAATTTTAGAATATATCTTTCAAATGATCACTCGTTAAGTGTGAAATTGTTTAAGGTGAAATCATTAATATATGTATAAAATTGCATGGTACTATCAATCAGAAAAAATGTAGTGCAAACAATTTTCGAAATACCTTGGGCAATATAAGTATGTACTAGGCCTCCTCCACTAAAATGAGTTAGGAATTTGTGATGGGTATTTTAAATTTACAGTAAGGAATTCGAATTTTTGGCAGTTAATTTATATGTTTGAAGGTCAAGTCCAAGGCTTCAATTCTTTTAACCCGTCAATCTTGAGGATTCATAATATTTTTTGACATTGAAATAAATTTAAAAAACCCAAAAAATATTATGTGAACCTCGAAAACCTCGAATTCAATGCCTCCACCGCGTCTCTTCTTACCTGCTACAAACTAAAATCACATGGGAACTGACATTCAGACTCAAACTTATTAAAGATTACATGCATGTATACAACGTGCTTAGTCGAAGAAATTGACACAACCCTGTCAGATGGGAGAAGAACGACACAATCGACACTTCCCTTCATCACCATTGTAAGACAAAATTGCATGTTGGCTAGCTTATCAATTGTCAAGTGGAAGGAGGATCGAACAGTTTGGATTTCTGCAGCGTCCAATTGTCCTTTCGTCTTGAATACCTGTGGACTGGTGAACGAAACCATTCCAGTATTCCCACTCTCTCTGGATCGTAACACTCTTCGGGTTCAATTAGATAATTAGACAGAACATGTAACCGCGAAAATGGGAACATACCACAATGTCTTATGCTACGATGGGCATCACGTAAACTTCCCTGTCACATTATAGTATTTATATCTGGAGTGTAACAAACCTTAATGATAGGCACACAGGCTTACATTTGAGCAAGCTCTAAAGGATTAATTTCCCTATAATTTTATATATCCATAGTGCAATATAAACATTGTTAATAGAAACAAATATTCCACCATTATTGGGTAACAATCACCAAAGTTCATTCCACTAATTAAATTGAAAAACACCCATAGAAGAAAAACCTAGTTTTGAGAGGGTGATTAGCATCGAGCTTTTTTTGGCATTTACTACTCTCTAACAAACCTACGAAATGAATACTTCTGAAAAACAGGCATATCTCTTTAAGAAGGCGGCCGAGTTGATCCTGATGAACAAGATCGCGAAGCAGAGAAGGAGAGAATAACCACATGGCATACAAATGTCAAAAAATGATATTTCATTCATTCAAATAGTATTCACAATACATTAGCCCCAACAAGAATTCTCCCATAACTTTACTTATCTCTCCACAGAAACAAATCCACGGTTGCTCAGAGAAAAATAAATAAAACCTTCAACCCTAAGTACAATATACAATAAACCCTAATTAAACTATTTCGTACAAATGACAACACAGAGAAAACAAGCAAAACAAAAACCCCTTGGATTTTCTTCCACCCACTCACTTATTTACATATTTCTTCCCTCCAACAACTTTGTTTACGAGCTTAATGGGATGATCATGAGAAACAAGGGTAGGGATTGTTAACCAACTACAACATATTTCCCACAACGGGACATCCCAGAGGCCCAGGAGGAAGCCTGCCATAAGCGCTCCCCCTCCACAAATATAACACCAAGACTAAGATGGCAGAGGTGACCCCAAAAATTAGTGAGATAGTTAGGTAGCAGTTTAAATTGAGGATTTGCGTGGCAGTTCATATAGGCAATGATCTGACACGGTAAAATATTTGAATGATCTAACATCAACTCAGACAGATAATAGATAAGACAACGAGACTGGGAGGGGAGGGGAGTTCTTCTTAGAGAGAATGTCTTACTATTATAACTATCAATAAACAAACAATACAAATTTGAATGATCTAACATCAACTCAGACAGATAATAGATAAGACAACGAGACTGGGAGGGGAGGGGAGTTCTTCTTAGAGAGAATGTCTTACTATTATAACTATCAATAAACAAACAATACAAAACAATTGAATAGCATATAGAAGCAAAAACATCCATTGAAAGTTATACAATTATTTATCTTAATATTAATGTAAAAAAATGTATCATAAAGTAAAGTGCATATAAAATGCTACAACTAATATGATGCATATAAAGAGTTATTATAATGACTATTTTGGAAAAACAATGTTTTATAGTGATCATGAAATATATAACTGATATTTATAGTCAAATATATTAATAATTTAAAACAAATATATAAAATTAATTTTAATAATGGGTTGTGAAGAGTGCATTTTGGCATACAGTGCAAACATACATTTAACTATAATAATCAATGTATTGTATTACAATGTGGATTTGTTGAATTAACTATAATAAATTTTGATACTTCCAACGCATTGTAAAATTTATGGGAAAATATTTTGATAAATATAAAACTTAATGTCAATACTTGTTTTGTTACCCGATTTTATATAGTTTATTAAGCTATATAAAGATGAATTCTACATTGTAGAATATAGAATGAATTTTCCAAAACTAAAGGCTTTTACATAGTTTATTAAACTACATAAATATGAATTCTATAATGCTATAAGTTCCAATACATATGATACGATTTTTTTTCCCTTTTCCTCCGCAAAATTTAAGTTTCTTTACCATTTCATATTTCCTAATTTTTGGATTTTCTAAGTTTTACGAACCTAAAATTGATTTAAAATAGAAAATCTGTTTTTTACCATTTCATCCGTCTTCGATTATATATAACTGAAAAAAATTATTGATGGCTTTGTAAGGTTTAAGAATATAAAATTGATTGAAAAAAAAAATTGCTTGTATAATTGAATTTGTAAGATTTAAGAATATAAAATTGACTTGAAAAAAAATGGTTAAACCTAATATAATGTTCATTCAATATGATTGAATGAAACTTATTTAAAAGCAGAGATTCTCAATCAAACTTATTTAATAAACATTCTCAAAAGTGAAGTGTTCTAAAAACATCGGTGTGTGTGTTTTCACGGGTATTATATTAAGACACACGATACTCAGTGTATACTCTGTGATGAAAATTCAGGTGAAAAGGAAATAGGTTTAATTTTTAAAAATGATTTAATTTTTATTGAATTTTTTATTGTTACTTTTAAAGAAAAAGAAAATAAAATTTTATTAATTTAAAATATTATTATTATTATAATTTTAAAACAATAGTAGTATTAAAAAAATTATATTATGAAGAAGAGTAAGGGACAGGTAATGTGTGAGAATGGAGAAGCATGTGGTAGAGATATCTATATTTTTACACTTTCTGCATCTCTCTCATAACACTTCTGGCTAAAAAATTATATAATATGGGAATACAAAATTTAATTATTTGTCTTCCTGAAAATATTTGCATACTATTTAGAAATTTGGAAAACTTAGCCAAGATAATTTCAAACATTTGGTGTATTAAATTAAATTAATATTTTTCTCTTGACAAAATCTTGCCTAGGAAAAAAATGACTAGAAATACTTGTACATATGATAAGATTTATTTCTTTAATTGATGGGTTTGTAAGGTATATAAATGTAAAGTTGATTTAAGGTAGGAAAAGATAATTATTTTACCTTTTCACCATAAGTGAATTTTTTTATTTAATGACTATATAAATTTTAAGAATCTAATGTTGATTGGAAAATTGGTGGTTAAATGTAATATAAATTTCAATTCAATCTAATTGAATCAAACTTATTTAAGAATTCAGATTACACAATATTAAGTATATACCATGTTGATATGTTGACAAATCAGTTGAAAACAAGAAATATTTAATTTTGAAAATTCATTTTTTTTTAATTTTAATAAAATAAAGTTTTTTTTTTTTATGGCATAAAATATTATAGTCAACTTTTTTTTTAAAAGAACTAAGTTATTAAAAACACAAAAATTTACATGAAATAAATAAATTTGGTTAATAAATAAGATATATGTAAAGTCACACATAGCTCATATATATTATATAGCTAAACTTGAAGACGTTATGGATTGAAAATATGAATGGTTTTACATGCTTATAGTAAATATTAACAAGTTAATCTTGTAATTTTCTTGGATGGTTGGATATTGCAGTAAATTTAAACTATCAATAAACTGATACTACAATTAATAATTTTGCACTAGAATTAATAATACAAAATATTAAAGATTATATAGAAACAATGACATTCATTAAGATGTTTGCAATTATCTAATTCAATATTGATGTAACAATATTTTTTTTTAATCTCAGGGTAGATTACTTATAAAATTTTATAATTAGCACAATGCATTGAAAGCATTACTATAATGATGAATTTGGAAGATATGATGATCATGAAGTATGTAATTGAAATTTATATTCATATAGATAAATTATTTTTTATAAATATACTAAAAATAAAATTTAAATATTATTGGCGTCTTAAGAGTGCATTTTGTAGCACAATGCAAAAATAAATTTAGCTATAATAACTTTTGGCTTCTAAGATGGAAATACTTTTTTCATTGCAGGATTTTATATAATTTATTAAGCTATATAAATATGATTAAATCTATAATTACAAGCATGGCACTGACTTCGTAAACATGACAAGTTTTTTGTTTTTATCTTAGTATATTTTGTATCAGTACGTTATGATTTATTTTTATGGATTGCATAATTTATAAAGGTAACCATGTCTCTACAAATTCTTTCCCAAGTTCTGTTTATTTATATGATGTGTGTATTTATTACATTTTAAGCTTTCTATCTCATTGTAAGCATGCTATTGTAAGCCTTAAAAAAAAATTTAAGTCTGATTTCCATGGATTTGTGGAGATAAATTTATTTCATTCATTCAGTTTACTTAAGTTTTTAATAGTTTATATCATTTAGTTTATGCAACTATGCATTTTATAAGTTTATATGTATTTTGTATCCACACATTTGAACTTATGGATATAAAAGTGTGGAGACATGTTAAAAATGAATAAATAAGGAAAAATTAAAACTATACACAATGCAAAAACTCAAACTATAGAAAATGCACCATAACTTGAACATGTATATAGTTGGAAAGTGGCATAAAAAAGGTCATAGTGGAAACATAAAGGAGAGTCAAGGGTGTTAGTGGTATTGAAAACCACCACGAGGGTCTGCTATTCACCAATGTGTGCAACTTATTTAAATTGTTTTTTAACAAAATTTCAATATGTGGATCTCGACCTTTGTTAAAATTTAGATGAGTAGGGGGGGTCCTCTATATAACAATGGCCATGGGGGTCCAGTATATAACAATGGTTATCGACCATATATTGGCGGTAAATCACCTCTCCCAACTTGTACGCCCTTTCGATTATCCCAATAGGTATCGAAACACAAAAAAAAAATTAAGATACATAAAATGTAAAGGATAATTTTTCATCAAAGCCAATAATGTTGAGAATTCACACTGAGAGAAGCCAATATGATTTGATAATAAACTATGTGGTAAAATAGAATTGAAATAATGTTTTGTAAAATAAATAATTAACTTACTCATGGCTTCACTAACATACTCACAACAAAAGATTGGAATCACCTCATTGAAAATCATTAAAAATTAAAGGAAATGGTTAAAACAAAAAATTAATTTATATTCTTGCAATATGTAATGACCTATAGTCTGTCACAACATTGTTAACAAATTTTGGGTAGAACAGTAGCATCATAAATTTATGTTACATTGATTTAGCTTTAGATGACAATTTTAATAAATCAAATCCCTTATTTAATAAATAATGGAAAATTAATTTTGATTATTAATAATTTGATGTCTTCGTTAAAGTATTTTTGCTTGTGTTTTACAATGGTTTTTGAATCACCATAGTCATATCACAAACAAGTTTTGACCACGGTTCAAAAGGTAGACTACAAATACGTCCATTGTCCTCTATATAACAATGTGTGACTTGTAGTGTGTAATTTTTCTTACATTTTAGTAATCGTTAGTGTTATATCAACCCAAAGTTAATATCAATTTTGGTTCGTTGGCTATTTACCATTACCACTTAATTTAAGGGGAAAATTGTGTAATTATTGAGGTCAAGGGAGAGGGATTGGCTTCCTGAACTGCACACTCCATAGTATCAATAACCAGAGATGTAGCTTGAGGATAGAGACAATACAATGTGCAGTTCAACCTAGGCAGACTAAGGGAGAGGTTGCACATTGTACAGTCTCATTGGCAAAGGGAATAGGCCTGAGCCATGGAACTGTGAAATGCGTAGTTTTTTCCTTACATGGTACTGTACGTTAGGAAGTCTCAGAGGCTGAGATGAGAACTTGAATCTAGGTCGACAATTTTTGGCCAAGTGGAGTACAGATCTGTCTGGAGAGAGTGTGGGAAACTAGAAAATTTAAGAAATTGTGCAAGTTAAATAATATATATGACTAGGGATATATATAGATATATATATCATTATAATTAAAGTGCAAAATATCAACATGAAAATGTAAAAACAAACATGTGTGGAGAGTCGCCGAAACAACGATCATCGATATGCAAAAACAAGAAAACTTATGCGACACTTGTGAAAGGTGACGATGAAATGAACCAACACTCATACAAGATAGTATAATTTAGAATGCCAAAAAATATGAATAACAACACACACAAAATTGAAATGATAAAAAGTGGAAAAAAATGACAAAAAACAATAAAATCAAGACTCGCCCGAAAAAGTGTTACAAAATCCACTGAAGGCTCCTTTATCTCCTTGGGAATGTTATAGCTCCAAGATCGAATGTATAACTAATCTCTAGAGGCATCTATTAAATAGATCTAGGCTAGTTAGGGTTTATGACATGCATGCCTAAAATCAAGGAAAAAGCAACACTTGGCAAAAAGTTCCAAAAATAGTAAGTGTGTCACCTTTGGAAAAAAATGATGACTCCCTATTTTATATGGATACTTTTTCTTTTTTTTCTTTACTTTAATTTTTAGAAAACTTTCCATGCCCACTTCCAAGAAAAATTTCACAATTCCCGAAGGTTGGGTAGCTCCTTGATTTAGTGCATTACATACTTTTCGAGCTCAAGGGATTCTTTGCACAGTTTCTAAGCTTAAGGTTGGGATACCATATAGAACTGCGTAGTTTATAAGCTCATGTTTGGATTTCCTATTTTGATTATGCAATTCTGACCCTCAAGGTTTTCCTGCCTTCCAATATTAGGCAGTTTCTAGAGGAAAGCCTAGAAATGTTTCAAGGTCAAGTCAAGAGTTACCTTTTGTTTGAAAGATATCAATTCAAGATAAACTCATCATAAGCATAACATGAAAATATAAGTTTTGATCATAACATGAATACTTGACAACAGTAAAATATAAGCTCTCATGGATAAAAGGCAAGGCTCAAAAATCAAAGTGTAGGGAAACTTTTGGAGGGTGGTTGTAGTAGCTACAACACTTGGTGACACACTGATAGAACTACAACTCTTTCTATGGGTCTTACTTCATTCCAAATGTGTCTAACTCTTTAGAAAGTATTTTTTATTTCATTGATCACTATATCTTCTCTACTTAGCGTGAGTTAAGGAAATAATACCTACCCTTATTTTCATCAACAACAAACTTAACCAAGCCAAGCCAAACTGAATTGTTTCTATTTAGAATTAGGAGTATATAGATATACAATTCAAAGTATTGTCAGAGTATTAGTTTTCATCTTTGGTGTTTCTCCACTACCAACAGGCCTCGACGGTACCCCAGAAGTGTCACTTAACATACACAAACATTGCTCTGGTACCAGTGAGCATGGACAATACCCTGACGAAGTTTCTTGCTTCAATTCCCTGCACAAGAATCCTTTCTCTTCTTTTTCCCTTTATTATATTTATTTTATTTTTTTCATTTTATTCATAGAATTGTGCATATGCACTTATTAATTTCATGGGGCGGAAGAGGTATCCTCACTTATTGAGAGTAGAAGACGTTGTCCCTTCATAGAAGTATATTTATACACCTCTAACATGCTTGTTAAATTTTACTCCCATCCTTACTCTACTCAACTTAGTGGACAAGGAAAAAACTGAGAAATTATAAAAGATCGATGAGAGTAGGTGGTAATAGTTATAGATTCAAGAGTTTTGATTCCACACTTGTTTTCTGCAAGAAATAATGTATTTCTCATTAGAGTATCATCGACTAAAAGATGCAATATCCACACAAAGTGCAGGAATAAACAGATAACCAAGTATTTACAATAGCACAACATCATCTTGAACTTCACCATCATTATTGTGGAAACCAAACACAGTCTCATGCGGAAGCTATCCTACAACTGGAAGTAAAGGAAAAAAGTGGAATCGAAAGTAAATGTAAACAAAAAAATACAAAGAAAATAAAAAATACCCCTACTCCTTACTAACAGAGAATAGGCCATACTTGCGTAAAATGAAACTTCAAGTGTAACCACAGATGCATCAGCTGGACTATATGGGCGAGGGAATTTATATCTAGAAATATATTCAAAAATTATAATAAACAAGAAATATAAATTGATACATATTGTAACATTCAAAGTTTGAAAATGCATGCAAAAAAATATGAAAGAAAAGTGCATGCAAAGCATTCTGCAAATGCATTATGGGGTTCGAAAAAACTGCGACAAAAATACATGTGAGAATGATCTTTCGAATTTCTAAACAGGGAGAATGTAAAGAAAAAGGAAAACTTATGTTTCGCAATAGATCTCGTGGGATATGACTCCAAATATTAAGTGACGTGATCATGAAAAATGGACTGAGGACGTAAAAATTGTGAAACAAACTAATCTTCAATTTGTGTGATGGAGTGATGAGGATCCTTGAAAGACATAACACTATCATGATCATGATTGGAGCTTGCCCCAAGGGCACGAGAACCTAACATAAACATTAGTGTGGGCTAAAGTGCCTCAATAGATTGCGGTAATTACAAAACATCAGAAGATATATCATCAAAAATCAATTTCTTAGAAATATCAATAGTAGATAAATTAGAGTCGTGACTAGATGAATTAGTGAAAATATCACGATATCCATGATCAAAAAGTTTAAGATAAAAAAAAAAAAAGGCATCGTCATGATCTTATGAATCGTAAAGGGGGAGAGATTGAAAACAATAAATTTCACCCTCTATTTCTTCACGATAATGAGATGATGAATTAGAGAGATCAAGAAGAGAAGATTTTTCCTCTCCTCATTCATATGTAAAATTGACATTCCACGAGTTATGAGTTTGATAAGAAATAACATCATCAGAAATTGATTCTTTGGAAGATTCAACAGGAATGTTAGAGTCGTTGAAAATGTCAGAATAATGAGGCAGAGGAGTGGAAGGAGAAAAATCAACCTTCATCAGAGATTCTTGGTCAGAAATAGACTCCCACACATAGTCATCATAAATGATATTGCAATTTTGTTGTCCAACACTAACCCCATCCTGAATTTGATCCTCATGAACATCAAAGTAACTAATTTAAATAGGTGAACCAAATGATGCACAATCAGGAGGACCAAAGGAACCAATGGATGGAGGATGAGGAGATAAGACATCAACGCAAACATCACATTCACATTCCAAACTTATGCTGAAATTCTGAGTATGTGGGGTGGTAGAAGATTGTGGTAAATCAAGAGATGAAATCTCAAGTTCTCCCATCTCAACATGTAGAAATGAAGCGATTTGATGAGGATAATACTAAGAGTCACTTTGAAAAAAAACTCCTTTCATCACAGATTTAGGAGCTCCGTAAGTGAGGTATGTTGGAAGACTTTCGAAAGATTCATATTCTTGTTGATTCATCGAAATATGAAAAATAAATTAAAAATTATCTTTCATTAAATTCCAATTGACATCATGTTCATCAAATTCGTAACAAAAATTAATAAAACAATCATGAAAATCGTTTAAAGATTCATTAGGTGATTTTCACAATCAAATGATTTTCTTAAAACAGATTTATAATCATACATGTCAAAGGTGTGATAAATATATTTGAAAATATGTTTGAAAGAATGTATGGAATTAGATGGAAATGTGTAACACCACTCATTTACATACACTTCAAACGTGAGGAAAAACAACATGCAAGGAGTATCTTCACAATGAATATCATGTTTAGTGAAAAAATTGAAAAAATGAGAAGTGTGCTCGATAATGGTTGTTCCATCCTCACCATCGAATTTCATATTTTTCAAGTCATTAATAATTCCCACGAGCACTTTCATATTTGTGGTTCTTGAAAAAACATGTCAGGGATAATATTTGGGAAGAATCCATTTAAAGGTGAGGAAAGTTCTAACATACTTCATGGCCTCAACTTGTCATATGGCCCTCCTACTAGCCCAAGAAATGTTGATAATGATGGACTTGCCAACATTTATGGGATCTCCCCAATATGAAGTCCCAATTAGACCTCATAGTGTTTGGTGTAGGGATCCCATCTAGAATAGGGTCTGTTTACCGAGGCAGCGGGTTTTAATGATGCACCTTGGCTAGAACAACGCATAGAGTGGTGTATGGTGACTTTGATGGGATCACGTGTGTGACTTTGTAGAGGGCCTTGCAACGCATGAAGGTTATAGCACACGACAATAAATGAGTGATCCCCTTATAAGCCTGTAATAGTACTCAACTTGAAAGGAACACATAGGCATAAATACATCACAAGCTAGCCTAAAAATAGTTCACAAGGTAACCATGATGGAAATATGCAATAACCTGCATCCAAAAACATTCATAGTAATGTAAACGAAATAGCTCATAAGTGTTAGCATAAGTTAAACAACATACATTGCAAGTACAACAACAATATTCCTACTATATTCAAAACATATGCATGAAAATTCGTCTTCTTTGAGCTTTTATTAAAGTGAAAGTTATAATCATACACATACCATTGACGAACCACTAGCCCCAATAGTGGAACATCAAGTCAACATGTGCTCTTTGATCTCCTTTGAAATGTTAGGGCTCCAATATTGAATGTAAAAATGACCTCTAGAGGCATTTTTTAAATACATCTAAATTTATTAGGGTTTATGACATGTTTCTATAAAATCAAGGAAAAAAAAACACTTGGCTGAAAGTTCCAAAATAGTATGTATGTCTTCTCCATAAAACTAATGATGACTCCCTATTTTCTAGGGATGCTTCTGATTTTACTTCTTTTTTTTCCTTTTTAGAAAACTTTCCATGTACACTACCAAGAAGTATAGTGCAGTACTTGATGACTGGGGAACTCCTTGACTCAATGCATTGTGTAGTTTCTAAGCTTAAGGTTAGGCTGGTATCTAGGACTATGCGATTTCAAAGCTCAAGGCTAGGTTGCATATCTGGATTATGCAATTCTATCCCTCAAGGCTGACGTGTTTTCCAAGATTTCACAGTTTCTGGAGGCAAGCCCAACAATGTTACAAGGTCAAGTCAAGAGTTAGTTTTTCTTTGAAAGATATCATGTCAGGATCAAATCATTGCAAACACAACATGAAAAGATAATTCATGATCATAACATGAATATTTAATAACAGTAAAAGACTATGGACAAAAGGAAAGGCTCCAAAATCAAAGCATAGACAAAATTTTGGAGGGTGGTTGTAGTAGTTACAACACCATCTTAACTAGGGATCTCCGAGAGATATCAAATATTTTTTACAGGTTTGCACCTTAAGAGGTTTAATCCTTCTCTACCCTTAATAGATTTAGACTTAAGATAGATTTATGCTGATATAACTATCAATAATTAATTATTTTATTTTACTTATTTTTAAATTTAAATTTAAATTGTAAATTTATATAATTTTCTTAAATAATTTTTTTTACTAATAATTATAATTAATATTTTTATTATTTTATTATTACCTTTTTAAATTTACATTATTTTTAGAGAATCAAAATGTTATTTATATGATAATTTAATTTTTAAGAATATGAGTATCTTTATTTTTTATTTTTTATTATTATTTGTGTTTACCTACCAAGACATCTTTATATCTTTCCATGTAATTGATCATTGCACCATATGACCCCATGACCCCATGTGTAAGTATGTGGAAGCCAAAAAATAAAAAATAAATAAATAAAGAAAATTTAAAAAATAAAATCTAAACAATGTTGTCTTAAACAATAACTTAAATAACCATTTAGATAAATAATTAAAAATTCATTAAAAAAAATATTTATTAAAATATGAAGAGGTTTACAAACACTAAAAAAAGATATGGTTAATAAATAAAAATATAAATAAACTAGGTGTATGGTAAACAAATAAAACCTCTTTTTATACTTACTCTAGAGGTATGGTAAATAAATAAAAGTATAAATAACCTATAGGTATGGTAAATAAATAAAACTTGTTTTTTATATTTATTCCATAAACATCTATATTTACAAAAACTAAAAAAAGAGGTTTTATTTAGGTGAAACCTATGGTCGAACATGGGAAATTATTATTAATACCATGGGATAAATAATATTAATATCATGGACCAAATACCATATTTATAAAATAGGTATTGTAAATAAATAAATAAATATAAAAGAGGTATAAAGAGGTAAGGTAAATAAATAAAAATATATCAAATATGATTAGAAATCAACATCTAGTTATATATGATGTCTATGGTCCTAATACCATGGACCAAATTATTATTAATACCATGAGAAAAAAAAATTATTAACCCTAACATTAATATTAATATATTACAATATTAATATTATTAAATTTAATAGCTTTAGATTAATACACACACACACACACACACACACACACACACACACACATATATATATATATATTAACTGTAGATATATATGGGAGGGAAGAACAAATACATATGATAGATGTGGAGAAATATGGGGAGTGGCAAGGAAGAGATGGAAATAAACTGAAAGAGAGGGGAGAGGAGGAATAAAGAGAGAGAGAGAGAGAGAGAGAGAAGAGTGAGAGAGGTAGAGAAGGGTAACAGTGGGAGAGGGAGACATAAAGATGGAGATGGGAGAGAGAGCAGGAGATAGGGAGGGATAAGGAGAGAGGATTGGAGGGTAGAGAGAGAGAGAGAGAGAGAGAGAGAAAGAGAGAAAGAAGGGGGAAGGGAGAGGGAGGTAGGAGATAAAGGGGGAGAGAGGAAGGATGAGAGGAGGAGAGAGGGAGGGATAGAGAGATGGAGTTAGAGAGGGAGAGAGGTAGTGAAGAAGAAAGGCATAGAGAGTGATAAGTGGAGAGAGAGAGAGTGAAAAGGGAAATATGGAGAGAGAGTTTGTATGTTTGAGCATGAGATAAAGAGACATAGAAGGAATGATGGAGACAAGGAGGGAGACAAGGAGAGAGAAGGAGACAGGGAGGGATATAGTAACATTCTGGAGAGAGATAGAGTGATGTGGGAAGAGAGAGGATTGGATGGAAGAGAGAGAGAGAGAGAGATAGAGAGGGAGGATTGAATGGAAAAGAGAGAGAGAGAGCAGGGAGGGCACATAGAGGGAGGCAGAAGATAAATGGGGAGAAAGGACTTTAGAGAGATGAATAGAGTGATGGGAAAAGAGAGCAGATTGTAGGAGAGAGAGAGAGAGAGGGAGAGAGAGAGATGGGGGAATAGAGAGGGAGGTTGAAGAGAAAGGGAGAGAGAGAGAGGAAAAGAGATGGGACTTCAAAGAGAGGAGGAGAAAGGGAGGGAGATAGGAGGAGAGAGGGAGGGATAGAAAGATGGAGTTGGAGGGGGCGAGGGAGGGATATAGGTGTTGAGCTAGATGGGGAGAGAGGGAGGGATAGAGAGATGGAGTTGGAGGGGGGGAGGGAGGGATATAGGGATTGAGCTAGATGGGGAGAGAGGGAGGGATGAAGAAAGACATAAATAGTGAGTAGTTGAGAGAGAGAGAGAGGTAGTGACAAGGGAGAGATGGAGAGACTGTGTATGATTTGGGGTGAGATAAAGAGACAAACAAGGATATATGTAGAGAGTGGGGGAGAGAAGGAGAGATAGAGGCATATAGTAACAAATTTGGAAGCTGAATATAGAGAGAGAGAGGTGCGAGATAAAGGAATAGAGAGAGTGAGGAGAGGTAGGGAAAGAGAGATGGAGATGGGGGGGAGAGAGAGGGAGGTAAGAGTAAATACATAGAGAGTGAAAGGTGGAGAGAGAGAGAGAGAGGGAGAGAAGATAGCAGGAGGGAGAGGGAGAGGAGGAGCAACTAACAGATAGATAGAGTGGAGAAAGAGAATGTATTTTTGGGGGTTGATATAGAGAGATAGAGGGAGATATAGATATATATGGAAGGTGAAGATAAAGAAGATATAGATGGATACAAGGAGGGAGGGAGAAAGAGATAAATAGATATGGAGTGAGAAAGCGTGTATGTTTCAAGGGGTGTGATAATGAGACAAAGAAGGAGAGATGGAGGGAGATATAGATATAGATGGAAGGGGGAGAGAGGGAAGATGATTTCTTGCACTGGATGCATTGATTTTAGTGTAGATGCTGATTTTTAATCCTATTTGATTGTTTCTACTAGATGAACTAATTTTAGTGTAGATGTTGATTTATAATGATATTTGATTACTTGCACTAGATGCATTGATTTCAATGTAAATGATTTCTAATCCTATTTGATTGCTTGCACTAAATGCATTGATTTCAGTGTAGATGGTGATTTCTAATCCTATTTGATTGCTTGCACTAGATGCATTAATTTCAATATAGATGTTGATTTCTAATTATATTTGATTGTTTTCACTAGATGCATTGATTACAATGTAGATTGTTTCTAATCATATTTGATTGCTTACACTAGATGCATTGATTTCAGTGTAGACGTTGGTTTTTAGTCATATTTTCCTACTTGCACTAAATACATTGATTTGAGTGTATATGTTGAATTTTAATCCTATTTGAATATTTGCATTAGACGCATTGATTTAAATGTAGATGTTGTTTTATAATCTTATTTGATTTCTTGCATTAGATGTATTGATTCCAATGTATATGTTAATTTATGATTTG
This sequence comes from Pinus albicaulis, assembly GCA_034641835.2. NCBI lineage: Eukaryota > Viridiplantae > Streptophyta > Pinopsida > Pinales > Pinaceae > Pinus > Pinus albicaulis. The sequence goes on from CM076582.1 coordinate 199,558,321, forward strand.
ATGTAATTGGATGTATGCTGGTACACTAAGTTTAAAGTCATTGGATTAATAGTGTGCATTGATTTGAGTGTAAGCACAAAAAATCATTGACAATGTACATTGATTTATGTGTTATATTAACTACACCTATTAATATTGGAGAGCAAGAGAGAAAAAAATGATGTTTACTACAACAGCTCGAGCTAAATAATTAATCGATATGAAAATATGGCAAAACTAATAAGGGTGACAATAAGAATTGTAGAAGAAAATAGTTTGAGATTGACCACAATGAAGAATATTTGTAATTGATTACATTATTATTATTCACATTTTCTGTCATTCAATATTATTACATTGTCACTTTGCATTCAAAAATTTTATTTCATCATATTTCATCATTAAAGTTATTTTACAATATTTATCATCTCGACAAACTGAGGTAACTAACAAAATTTATTGATAAAATTAATCATATGTTCCTTAAATTATCGATATATTTTCCTTGGCCGCACATCACTGAAACCAACATATATCCATCTTAACTCCAGATCTGTCATGCACCGAGAGGGATCAAAACTTTCAAGGTGCCAACCTCTTTTTTTAGTGCAAAACTTGAGGAAAGATTTGTAGCTCAAGAGATTTGATCCCTCTAGGCGCTTAATAGATCCAGAGTTAAGATGGATCTAGACTCATTTATATTTCAAATAAGTTAGACCATTTTCATTAGCATTTAAATAATTTTATTTTTCAAAAACTATAAACTGATAAAGCTTATTTATAAGCTTTATCTATGTAAAGTTAGAAAAAATCATATAATTGCCAATATCAGAAATATTAAATTTTAATTTAATTTAAATAAAAATAAATTAAACAAATTTATAAAATTTTAATATAATGCATTAAAACAATACATTTCATTTTTAATTAACACAAAAAATACAATCGCTTTTAGCATAGTCTGCAAAATATATATATATATATATATATATATATATATATATATATATATATAATGTTAGGATTGCATATTAAACCCGACCGGTTGCTAAGCAACAATTACTTGCCGAGCAGCAGCAAGAAGTGAAATGTTTCCTATTTTGTGGGTGGTTAGCTATTTTTATGACATTTTTTCATGATCAGAACGAGAAGAGATTGGTTGAACTAATTAGAATGTAAAAAGGCTTTGGAAAGAATTATTTCTTAGAGATTGTAATACTTTAATCATGTCGTTCTCGAGCTATTTCAAGGCATACATCATCCTAACCCGCAATCTCCTGTTGAAGCCTCTTGTGCAGCTTTTTCTTAATCCTCGCAATATCCTATCGAAGCTTGTTGTGCAACGTTTTCTTAATCCATAATAGAATGAAGATTTTTGGCATGTAATATATATGTAGCATTGGAATAATGGTGGTGACACCTATGATATATCAGACCACTATGGAAGCAAATCACTGCTCATGATTCCAGTGATTGTCTCGGTGATTCCTTTGGTTAAGAAATTACACAGTAGATTCTGAAAACTATCCATAATTAGTTTCTAATATCTCATGAAAAAATGGATGTCTGCTAGTTATCTCAATTGAAGTAGTTTGTAGGATTTATGGCTTATAACAGGACAAAGGCTTATGTATATCCAAACAGCTCCTGCAATTGCCAGTGCAAGCCTTCACTTCCTTTTCTAGGCGTATAAGTGGAGATCAAAACATGTTAGATTGGTAATGGAAAACGCCTCTTAATTGTATATATGCTTAAGCTTAAAAGCATATGAGGATTTTGAATGGATTGAATTTGATTTTGAATTTTTTTGTTAGGGGGAATTTTAAAGGTGAAATATAGCATCAGTCAATGGAAGCATATTGGAATAAGAATCAAATATTTTGATCATTGATAATAGTAAAACTCATAAAAGAGAGGCAGAGTAACCGTGCCTAAACAACAATTTGGAACCTCGGGGCTGAACGATGATCGATAGGGGAAAAGGCTAAATTGTTTTGGTTGTGATTTGATGTAAAGTGTTTCTGTTTGAGAGTGGATATGGCATTTTACAAAAGGAAACGTAATGGAAATACTATAGCATAATTTCTTTCCATGGTAATTTCTCTAAGTAATGATTTATTCATTTGCAACTTCTATACTTACCTAAGTGTGATAAGTGAAAATACAAACAATGTGATAACTCATAATTGCTATGAACTTTCTATGCTTACTGGATAATTTCTTTTGGACACATCCTGAAAATGGCGGAAGCTTAGACACAAGATGACAAGGAGGGAGTTGTATTTTTTATAGATGAAATAACAAGTGATATTGCAGTAACAGTGAAAAGTTTTACTGGGAATAAACATTGTACAACATATAGAAAAGAAACGTGTAATGGAAGACATAGACCAATATATAGAAATAAAATGCGTAATGGAAGACAGACATATGCCAAGCACATAAGCTTATATTTTCGTTGGAAGGCCAAATGCCCAAGCACACATGCTTAATTTATAATCAACAAGGACAAACACAAAATCTATGTTATGGTGCACTACCAAAGATAATCTAGTAAGAAAACTAATCAAACTTAAGAAACTCCAACTTCTTGGCCCGGGAGTCGAAATAGCCCGAGGTCTTCAGCAAGCGATGTGGTTAGAATCACAAGCATTAGCCCTTCCAACCCATGGATGATCGAGCAGATAAAAACATATATCTCCTTGCTTCTTGCTTTTTCTTTGTGTAGCTTACATAGATTGACGATATGAGGACCCACCTGTTGTATACAGAAATACGACCTAGGAGTGGAGAGCCTCTTGGTTGCATGCTTCTTCTAAGATGACCTTTGCGTAGTTTTCAAAACCCGACAATTCTCTCTTGTCGAAGACAACATGTTGTCAAGCTTACACGAAACTCTCGTATTCAAATCAACTATATCTATCCGGCCAAGCTTTTCTTTGATGATTTGAGGATCATTCTCATGATAGTGGAAGTAGATGCACCAATGTTCATCACCCTAAGGTGCAGGAGAAGCAAAGGAAAGACTCTAATAACCACGGCGGGACCCAACAACTTTATATAGGAAATTTTTTTTTTTTTTTTTTTTCAATTTAGGATAATCGGTAACTTGTGAGAGTTATCTTGAACAAGGCCCAGGATCAAATCTTATTGGCTGCCACTATAAACCTAGGCTAGGTGCAACAACCTGCAAGCCACACAATAGCAATTAACTTATGCCTCAACATATTTATATAGGAAAACGACATATTTTTTAATAGCCTATGAAACAAAATGATAAAGTCACATCGTTTAAATGGGAGGGACCTTTCCAGGAGCATTATGATATTAGGGCCTCCCATAAGAAGCACTACGTAGCAGCAAAGGGCTTGCTAGTTGCTTCCATGGAGGCAACACGATCGAGGGAGGGAATAAAAGCAGGGGTTGTGTTTTAAGTTGTGTGAGCTGGGTTTATAAAGCATATAAAAAATTAGAGAAGTAGAATGCTAAGTTAGTGAGCTCAAACACAGAGCTACCAGAATCTCAATTGGTTTCGGCTAGCCTTGGTACCCACATTACTTACCACACTCAACACAATGAACGTTCCCTTCTGAGTTGGCTGGCCGGGAAGGAGCAACCAAAGGAAACTGATTAGTCTTCGAGAGAGTGGCGTTCCAACGAAACAATGGTTTAAAGATTATTTTCCCTCTCTCGCTCTACTATTTGGTCAAACCAACAAGCAATCAAAATAATTGGAACTAGAGCGTTAGTTAAACAGGCAAGAAGAAAGCTACCTCCATGCCACCATTGAACATAAGCTTTTGAATTTGGAGAAGCCTTTAAGAGCCGTGGTTAATTAGAGCTCTGTTACACGAAGTAAAACTTTTATAAGAAGCCCTTGTTATAAAAAGGAGCCCTCCTGATGAGACCTTTTTAATTATGAGCCCTTTCAATTTCCCTGGTTATAGACGATTCGACCTTCAGTCTGGGTCTTAGATTAGATTCGGGTGCACAGAACTTTTGGAAATAGCTGCAGATTACTTCCCTTTATGGGCAGACGACGTGATCCTACACCGAAGCCACATTAGGTGAGGGAGGGTGAGAACAATCGCTTCCTCTACTCTAAGGTTCCCTACTATTAATTATGGTATTTCTTCTCTAGTTGGAATTGATCCTATATTCCCACTCGCTTGCTGAAGAAACCAACCATCCATCTAGCAAGCAGCAAGCCCGCAGAACCTCCCCCGTGAACTTCAAAAGATCTGGAATTAAAACTTACTCTACATACCACAATGTCTCGTTAGAGCACTCTTCTTAGGATAAAATGCATTGTCGCTCTGTGACTTGGCCGTTTTAGTTGGGGCAGACTACGACATGATGAGACCTCGAACGTGACCCCAACACCCAATCAATATCAACAATAAATCGACAGAAACTCAGTTAGAAAATATTGTTCTACTTTCAGTTTTCTTGTATAATAAGTTTCAGTTTCTTATACAACGGTTTCACGAGTGCAAAGTAGGCATATATTAGGTCAATTTTCTTTAAGAAAAAAATACATTAGAAGGTGCTTTGGGCTACGTAGATTACTATAAATAAATAAAAGATTAAAATCAACAGAAACCAGGATATGGCTTGCAACTACTGCAACATATAATAAACCCTAAACTATGTGTTGGAAATGGGGTAGATTTAATTACACAAAAAAACATCAATACATTGGGTAACCTTCTGCTACTGGACAATATAGTTTTACTAATAAATGTGCAATACACGCATGAGTTTAAAAGCAAGGTCCTTATATTACTAGTATAGTCCCTTATTGCAGTTAGTGTAACTTCTTATTTTTATTGTTGTACCATTGTAAACCCCATATTGTTATTATTTTTCCCTTACATTATTATTATTAGGTTGGCTAGGATTACATTGTGGCCCCATGGACTCCTATATATAGAGAGGAGGTTTTTTCATTTGTATCATCCAAGAATTATTCATTTATGTAATGTATTGGAGGTTGACCCCTCGAAGTGGCTATTTCTAAGGCGTTGATCTCTCTTTTATTCTATTTTTGTTGCTGGTATCACAACATTTGGTATCAGAGGTTTGGATTATAGGGTTTTGCTGCTCCAAATAGCTCATCGTGGAATTTTTGCTATAACTTTGTTTCTATGAAGTTTCAGATGCTGAAATTTTTAGAGTGTGAAGCCGAAGTCCTCAAGAACATCTTTGCAAAATTTCAGAACTTGGTTCGCCATATTTTTGGATATATGATTTGTGGAAGTTAGGGCTTTTGGCAGGGTCCTGAATTTAACCTAAACAGGTCATCACGGAATGTTCCTTATAGATTTTTTTCTACGAGGGTTCAGAAGATGAAATTTTTACAGAGCGAAGCTGAAATCCTGAAGAACCTCTTTTAAAAATTTCAGATCTTTTTTTTGTAATATTTTTGGAGATATGATCTTGGGATGTTTGGATTGTTTCAAGCTCTCGAATTTCATCTCAAATAGGTGATTGTGGGAAAAACATCATAACTCTCTCTTGAGCATTAGATTGGGATTATGTAAAAAGTGACTGCAAGTACACAAAGTATGTTTTCTTTTATATCAATTTTAAATCCAAAGGAGGAAATAGTGACACGTGGCAATTCATACAAGTTCGCTCTACTGAACCAATCCATAATTAGGTCATCATAGGAGATTGGGCATACCGTTGACTTCAAGAATCCAAATCAAGTCAGACCTGTGGCATTCGAAAGAAGATTCAAAGTGCTACTTCAGGGCCAAATTTCAAATATTGAAGCTCTGAAATCATAGATATAATTCAGTTTCAATATCAAGCTCCTCAAAATCGAGAAAAATGTGCGTATTTTTTTTCAAATTGCATAATTCTTGTTTGAAAAAACAATTTTAAGTGATTCCAAAGGCCTATTAAGCATAGATATCAGTATTGGGTTCTAAAATGCCTCCTAAAAATAATTCAACACCCATTAAGCCCTCATATTACTCTACTATGACTCATGAAGATGAATAATTGCAATGTGATCTATCAAAATTACAAGAGCAAGTGCACCAAAATTCGCTCTCGAAAAGTGCAACAAAAAATGAAATGGATGTTTTGAAGAAAAATATGGAAGCGAAGATAGATGGTTTGAAGAAAGACATGGCAGCTATGATGGATGGTTTGAAGAATGGTATGGAAGAAAACATGGAAGGTTTGAAGGAAGGTTTGTCAAAGTTGATACAAGAAATGATTTCTAATGGCGAAAAGGTAGTAGAGGAAACTCATGATGAGAACAAAATAAATGTTAATAGTGATTTCATAAACTCTAATGTTGGATTAAAGAACCGCCATATTCCAAAGATGGATGTGAGTAAGTTTGATGACAACGATCCCATAATATGGATACTACTGATGGAGCAATATTTTGATTTCAATAATGTGCAAAACACACAAATGGTATGCATTGCAACTTTACATTTAGAACAAAATACATTTTTATGGTATCGGTGGCTTTGCTCCCATAAAAAAATTGTCACTTGGTCATTTTTTATGGAGGAAATGATAGCACATTATGAGGATACAAAGAGAAACACCTTCTTTATCTAATCGATAAATCTCAAACAAAAGGGTTCAGTCCCGGAGCACATTGAGGACTTCCAAAATTTGAACATAAGGGTAATTGATATTCCAGAGGAACATAGGATTGATCTCTTCATAATGAATTTAAAGGATAACATCCAACATGAATTTCATGTTTGGGAACCAGATTTATTAGAGAAAGCATTTAGGTTGGCAAGAAAAATTGAATATAAAATTATGGAAACAAGGAAGCTACGACCAGGCATTACTGGTCATATTTTGACTGTAAATGTTGTCACTGCAAAGATGGTTTTACAAAAGGGCCGGCCTGATGGTTCTCAGGTTCGTCAAATGCGTATTGCAGAGTGCTTGGTTGGTGATGAAACTAGTGTTATTGTTTTTACAACCAGAAATGATCAAGTGGACTTGATGAAGTCTGGCTCAGTTGTAATTCTACGCAATGCAAAAAATTGATATGTTCAGGGGCTCAATGAGGCTGGCAGTTGACAAGTGGGGAAGAGTTGAATTTACTGAAGACGCTGACTTGAAAGTTAAAGAATATTCCAGAATCGATGCAGAATCAATTCAAAAGATGCTAATTCTAATAATTTAAAACGTTGTTTTAAAAGTTGTTTGAAACGTTGGAAGTTGAATCGACTTACAATAAAGTGCAGAAATGATGTTTTCAGAATCGATTGTTCAGGATCGATGTTCCATTTAAACGCTATTCAGAATCGATATTTCAGAAATGAAAAGTTTGCAAATGACGTTTGAAGGGGCGGACTTGAGATAGGTGAAAAGAAACGAGAAGCAAGACCCACTCTCTAGCTTTTCTTTGGGTAATGGAGGATTGACAGCGCATTTTTTTATTACAACAAATCTCACACAAATTCACACAAATATGCATTTGCTCCTTTGACAAATGATTTTAGAATTTGCAGATCTAAAATCAAAAAAAATAAAAAATTTCAAATTTCATACCAATCTTTTGCTGATCACTTCAACGGAGTTGATTTTCCATGACCTGGTAGAGCTAGAATCTCCTCCTCACTACATTACCGTGGCTCTGATACCACATGAAAGTGTAGAAGTGTCCTCAGACACACAACTTTATTTATCAAGCAAAAATATTATAGGGAAAATTACAGGAGTTTACACACGTAAACTCACTCTCACATTCTCTCATTACACATTCGAATGAAAATAGGAAACTAACCTATTTATATGCTCCATGCTCTAACTTAATCTAGTTATGGATCACTTGGAAAATAAAAAAGTGTCCATTTACAATAAATGAGCTTCTAACCAAACTACTAACATTTCTCCTAACTTAGAGCCTAAGAAACGACTCTTTTCTAGAGTCGTAATTTTTAATAACAAATTTCTATTTCTAAGTATATCACAAATTTATTAAATATTCTAGAATAATAATTATTAATTTAATATCTTAAATTAATAATTATTTTATTCAAATACTATAACCTATGATAAAAATTATTTTTGGATCATCTAACAACATCTATAAAGATTGAACTGTTGCTACTCCTAGACATCCAGAACCTACAAGGTTGACACCACAACAATTGGAAGAAAAAAGAGAAAAAGGGCTTTGCTACAGTTTCGATAGAAAATACACTAAAGGTCATAAGTGTGCTGAGAAGAAAATATTTTACATGGATTGTGAAGAGGAGGAAGAAAATGAACAAAAAACTTCAAAAGAAGAGGATATACACTAGGAAGTAACCCTAGAAGAAGAATAAATGAGTCCTACCATATCACGCAATGCATTGGCAGGAATTACCACAACTCAAACTCTCAAGATAGAAGGACATATTAAGAAGAAAAAGGTAATAGTGTTGATTGATTTGGGAAGTACCCATAATTTTGTTCATTGTAAGGTAGCCAAGGAATTGAATTGTTTCCTATACCCAGCACCAGAATTTCAAGTGATGGTTGCAAATGGAGGAACTATAAATTTCTCTGGAAAATTCCATAATATCAAGATATTCATGGGGTAATATGTATTTAATGTTCCAATGGTTTCCATCCCAATGGGAGGTGCTGATTTTGTACTAGGAGTACAATGGTTACAATCTTTGGGGACGGTAGCTTTTAATTTTAAATAAATTTTCTTGAAATTTTTCTCGGAAGTAAAGAAAATTGAATTATGGGGTATCACAGGGAAACCAGGAAATATAATAAGCTCTAATGTCATGACAAAGCTTGTGAAGAAAGAACAACGAGGCATAATTGCACAATTATGCTCACTAGAAGTTTCAACATCAAAATCCTCTATTTTTCCAGATCTCCAAAAATTCTTGGACAATCATTCCAAGGTGTTTGATACTCCCAAAGGACTCCCACATTTTCGTGATCATGATCATTCTATTCATTTGATTCTAGGAATTTTTCCTCCAAACATAAGGCCTTATAGATATCCTTATGTCCAAAAGATTGAAATTGAACGTATGATTGCAGAAATGTTAGAGGCTAGTATAATTCAACCTAGTTAAATTTCTTTCTCTGCTCCAATAGTATTGGTGCACAAGAAGGATGGATCATGGCACATGTGTCTGGATTATAAGGAGCTCAATAGCTACTGTTAAGATAAATTTTCATTCTATGAGTTGATGAATTATTGGATGAATTACATGGAGCAATTTATTTACCAAGTTGGATGTTCGTTTGGGATATCATCAAATTAAAATCAGACTAGGAATATTCCAAAAACAACATTTCGAACTCATGAGGGTCATTATGAATCTTTGGTCATGCCTTTTGGCCTTACCAATGCACCTTCTACATTTCAAGGGTTAATGAATTCCATTTTCAAACCCTTCCTTAAAAAAATTATGCTAGTATTTTTTGATGATCTACTAATCTATAGCAGGTCTTGGAAGGATCATGTTCAACATGTTGACAGGGCGCTCAAACTATTGGAGGAGAAACAATTATATGAAAAAACATTCAAATGTTTCTTTCGAGTACAAGAGGTGGAATATCTAGGTCATATTCTATCTCATGAGGGTGTTAAGGTAGACCCTAACAAAATTAAATCCATTAAGGAATGGAAATTCCCCACAACTATAAAGCAGTTGCATGGATTTCTCGGGTTAACAAGGAATTATCACAAGTTTGTTAAGAATTATGGGAGAATAGTAGCACCTATAACAACATTATTGAAGAAAGATGCATTTTCATGGACTCCTGAATCAACTAAGGCCTTTGAACATCTTAAAGAGGCAATGTGCCTAACACTAGTCTTAGCTACGCCAGACTTCACAAAAACCTTTATTGTGGAATTTGATGCCTTAGGAAATGGAATTGGTGTTGTTTTAATGCAAGAAGAAAGACCCATTGATTTTGAAAGTCATTCAATCAAAGGAAAGTATTTACAAAAGGCTATTTATGCGAAGGAAATGTTGGCAATACTACATGCACTAAAGAAATGGAGACCTTACCTAATGGGAAGACACTTCAAGGTAAAAACTGATCATGATAGTCTTAAAAACTTTTTGGAAAAAATACTATCTTCGGAAGAGCAGCAAAAATGGGTCACAAAGATGTTGGGGCATGACTTTGAAATCATCTACAAGAAAGGGAAGCTAAATGTTGTTGCAGATGCACTCTCAAGAAAGGATGAAGAGGTTGAAGCATTGGTTTGTGACATTTCTATTATCCAACCAGATTGGATAATTGAAGCAAGGGATGAATGGAAGAAGGACGAAGAAGTTTGGAAACTCATTCAAAAGTTGTAGCAAAATCCTAGTACATCTGATACATTTATTTAGAAAAATGATTCCTTATGGTACAAAGATCACTTATATATTTGCAAGAATTCCCAACAAAAACAAAATATTCTTTTGGAATTGCACACTTCTCCTTTAGGAGGACACTCGAGATTTTTAAAAACTTACCATAGGGTGAAGAAAGAATTTTTTTGGGATGGACTTAAATTTGATATTCAAAATTTTGTGGCGGAATGTTTGGTTTGCCAGCAAAACAAAGTTGACGCAATAAAGACCCCGGGTCTTCTACAATATTTATCCATTCCAATTCAATGTTGGGAGGATATTTCAATGGATTTTATCATAGGTTTACCTAATTCTGAAGGAAGGAGTGTCATCATGGTGGTAGTTGATAGACTTACCAAGTATGCACACTTTTGTGCATTATCTCATCCATTTATAGCAAGTACAATTGCTAATGCATTTATGGAAATAATTCAAAAGCTACATGGAAACCCGAAGATTATTGTAAGTGACAGAGATCCCATCTTTACAGGAAATTATTGGACGAAATTATTTTCTTGTTTTGGGTACTCAACTAGCTCATAGCTCATCTTATCATCCTCAATTCGATGGTCGAACGGAGATAGTGAATAGATTTTTGGAAGGATATATTCGTTGTTTTGTATCTGATAAACAAGAAAAATGAGTCAAGTAGTTACCTCTCACTGAATCATCATATAACACTTCCTTCCATACTGCAGGAAAAAAGACCCATTTATGGCACTTTATGGATATCATCCACCGTCCATCACATATTCTTTAAAGGAAAATTCTAGAATTCAAGCAGTGGAGGATCACATTGAGCATCAACAAGAAGCTCTCAAACTCTTAAAGGATAACCTAAATTTGTCACTAAATCGAATGAAACAACGGGCAGATCAACATTGTAGTGAGAGAAGTTTTGATGTGGAGACTAGGTATTTTTACGGCTACAACTATACAAAAAAATGTCCCTCAAGCAAGCTAAGAAGGATAATAAATTATCGCCAAAGTACTATAGTCCTTAAAAGGTGTTGAAAAATATTGGTACTATGGCATACGAATTGTAGCTTCCTTCTTCTTGGCGAGTGCATCCAGTTTTCCATGTTTCATACTTAAAAAAGGTTATAGGGGAAAAACTTCCAGTTCAAACAAGATTACCAAAACTTGAGGAGACAGGAATAACCATATTGGAACCTGAAGCAGTTATGAAAACAAGAACTCGATAGCTACAAAATCGATCAATTTCAGAGTATCTCATCAAATGGAAGAACTTAACCACTAAAGATTCTAATTGGGAGGATGAGAATTTTATACAAAAGAACCCGGGGCTACTCAAGCGTTGAGGGCAACACTTTTTAAAAGGAGAGGAGCAAGTTAGGTCCTTATATTACTAGTATAGTCCCTTATTTTTATTACTGTAACCCCCTTATTTTTATTGTTGTACCCCTGTAACCCCCATATTGTTATTATTATGCCCTTACATTATTATTGTTAGGTAGGCTAGGATTACATTGTGGCCCCATGGACTCCTATATATAGAGATGAGGTTTTTTCATTTGTATCAGCCAATAATTGTTCATTTATGTAATGTATTGAGGTTTCCCCCTCGAAGTGGCTATTTCTAAGGCGTTGATCTCTCTTTTCTTATATTTTTGGAGCTGGTTTCACAATAGTGATTTTAAGACACATACCATGTTTCAAATCCTCTCACGGATCAAATCTTTTTTCGAGAAAAAATGCTCCCACCACACCACATATAAAAAATTAAACCACTTATCTAATGAATGTTTCAGAATTCCACAGAGCTTGATGAAAAAATAGTAAACATATGTGAAATAAAATTGATATTGCGAAATTTATAATTTAAAAAAATAATAATAATTAAATTAAATTAAATTAAAACTAGAGTGTTGTGACACTAACAATGCATGAATGCATCCCAGGTGTCACGTGAATTGATTCTCATGCTTTTCTTTAGCTGGACACTTTAGCAAACTAGAACCACACTCTTAAGCAGGTAAATTTTCTCTCCGGACAGAGACGAACCCTCTAGCCCTAGAGTGGGTCTAGAAACAAAGAGACACGCTAAAGTGTTGCTTCCTAATTATTGAATGAACAAAGGACATGGTAGGTCGATCTACCTAGAATCAAACAATGTCGCCATTGTTGTAGTGGTCGTGGCCTCTCGCTCCTTCCTTTGGAAGTCACAATCCTTCCGCAGTGACGCTCGGATACCTGCACATAGAACAACAAACAAGAACAACATACAACATAATAATTTAACTCATAACTACTAGCCAGTCAAATAGGGCTAATAATATTGCATTAAAAATCTAACATAATACAAAATGAGAACCAAACAATAGTCACGTATATGTATTGATAGAAGGAAGAGTTACAACGAATGCTTCGACGTCGCAGTCTCCTCCATTGGGGTTCAGCCGAAGCGCATCTCAGATGCTCATCAGGGAATTCGGACGAGATGAAGGTATGGACTTAAGCTCTCTCAGAAGTCATGCACTCAAGCTCTCTCAACGTATTCTTATTCTATCTTCTTCAGTAGTTCAGCTATAATATGTTCAATTCTCCAAGTTCAACTAGCTTAAGTTGAGAGAGATAGCTTCTTTTTATAGAGGAAAAGGAGGAGGTTAAGATCCCTACAAAGGTGGGACAGAAGTCTATCCTTTAGGAGGTTCTCATGGGAGGTGGAAACCATAAAGGAGGGAGTCCATGTTTATTCAGTCCAACCACTCCAAATGACTCATCCTCGAAGTTGTTGAAGTGGAATCTTCGCCTCTATTTCTAAAAAAATTCCATAAACAACTCGGTGTGGGTGGCTAACTGAGATAGAGTGCCAACTAGAGTGGTGCCCAGTGTTAATCTTCCTCTTCAGCACGGGGGCATAACTAACTACTTGCGCCAAGGCAAAAACAAGGGTTTTTGAGTCTCTGCTCAGGGAATTATCAATAGAAGGAATATTTCTCTCATGTAAAGGGATGCAATGATGGTCTTTGCAAGGCATGACACTATTTATTGATCACGTAAATGACCCTCCAATGGGTGATATGGGGATTGTACGGACAATGACAATTTTTTTTGTAACATATGCCCCCTAAAGCATGAGGACTGAGGGAGATTAAGGGGTGAAATGCTTTATGAGAACATGTTTGAACTCAACACTGCTGTCGAGAAACCTGTAATTACAAATACAAATGATATCTCTAATACATGAACATATGGTATGGACACAACCATCCATAATAGAGTACATAAAAATTAAGATTTGAGGTATGGACGCAGCCATCTAGTGAGAAGGATCAACAAATAGATTCAGGTATGGTCACAGCCATCCAATCGAAAGAGTGATGCAATAAGTCATAATAATCCACAAGAATCCACCGCCTAGATTTTATCAGAAAAAACCCTGGGTCTTGTGCTCCATCTTGACCTGAACAAGTAAAATTTCAAGCATGTGAATACATGAGCTGAAGTTGAACATGCAAGAAAATCACCTGATTACCAGTGAGTGATGAGAGTTGTTAACAGGCATGAAAGAAACCACCAATAATGGCAATGGCTCTCAAGGTACAACCGATACAATCCACAGAATGTGAATAGTGATCTGGTGTCGAACATCCACAGAATCACTCGATCGAAGGCCAATGATGTTGACCTTGCGTCGAATGCGAAAAACCTGCCATTAAGGCATGCACACTCCAAGGTACCAGAAGGGAGTCTCTAGATCAAGTTCCTAGATAATGAGCTGAATTCAACAGGAAGTGACCTAATTGAAGGTGGGCCATAATGCTTCCCACATCATCGATACAAGACAAAGGAATATGATGATATCGAATCAAGACCAACAAAGAATCAGAGGAAGGTTGAAAACTGCAAAGGAAAACTTCTCTTGAACATATCAGTGACACGACACTGGATTTGGTAGTATTTGAAATCAAAGGATTTGACGTCATGATGACATGGAAAAGAGAAAATGAGAGGTTAAAAGAGATTACCCAAACCCATGGAGGCAAAAAATGATGGAATGAGATGTCCCCAACCCGACACAAATGCAGACAACTGCCATGTTCAAGAGTGACATACTGCCAACATGACTAAAACTTGGTTCCATTTTCCCCCACTAATTCTGGCGAGTACCCGATTTTTTTTTTAAAACAAGCTTGACGGGGATAGCATATTCTTGTGCTGTAAGTTTTTCCTTTAGACAAATCCAACCTAGTACATTTTACGAGCGCTAGGAAGGAGGAACTTGAATAACATCATGGCGACGAAGTCTAATGTCATTAGGTTTTAACAAGTCTGACAAAGGAAAAACTCGACATATTTTCATGTTTAGAGTGTTTGAAAAGAAGGCAGAAAAGAAAACTCCATCATGGTTGTTTTAGTGAATATTCCCTTAGATTTGAAAAGGTAGAAAACACTATCTGAAATAACCTCTTAGTCACAATAGGCTAAGGTATTCCTTTTTCGTAAATAATCTATCCTAGCCCGAAAAAGGGGTAAATGTATACTGGGTAGATATCGCTTCACATCCATTCAATGAGTTCAAAATGACAAGATTCCTGGCAATATTTTAAATTTTAGATAGTTAGAAAAGAGTTGGAAGATGACTCCAGTAGTGACTTTTTCGTGTTTTTACCGAGTCCAAAAAAGTATAAAATTTAACTCGTTACTTCATCACTATGGCTTGAAAAACCTGTTGCTGCACAAGAGACATGTGTAAAACCCATTTTTCGAAAATAATATAATAAAATAGTCGAAAAAAATGTCTTAAAACCTAATTAGGGTTGTAAAAAGTTATTAAATTCCAAAAATGGTAAAAATAATTACTTGTCACTTTTTTACCTCTTGTGGACCAATAGTTACCCATTTTACTGTGTGATCTTGTGGCGATCATAGCAGAAAATCTAATAGACCAATCTCAAATCCGTCAGTTCCAAGTAAGAGCTGATACATCTCCCTTCATTTTAAGTCATTTTTTTACTGCCTACAATTTCCAATTTTGATTTCTGAGGAAGGAAATGTGAAAATTAGGGCACGACGGTTGGCGCGGTTTTTGGGCATGGACCCACGCAAATCACCCATTTTTATAAACTATGTTGTGCCCATTGGTGCGACTATTACTAACCATGCAGACCATATTTGTGCAAAAATGCAAGTTAAATACCCAATTTTTCACAAATCCAAGTTTCAAAAATGGCTAATACTATCCATATGATCATGTTTGTAGGTAGGAAATGGCAAAATGGTAATCGAATGGAAAGAACGGGAACACAATGAAGAGGACGAGCTTGCCATGGAAAATGAGAGATGCATGGAAGCTCTTAGAGATTGTGGACTGAAGAAATTCTTCTTGACACCGTCTCTCTGAGCTCAACCAAAGCTGCTACAGTATTTGATCAACATATGGGATGAGGACCAAGAAAATTTCATCCTTCGAGACCAGGAACTTGAGATTGATGTTTCTAATGTCTACTTTATAATAGGATTATCGTGGCGGGGAGCAGCATTGATCCTAACTGGTACCCAACCTTGCATGGAGAGTATGTCCATGGTGCTGGACAAGGTATGTCGAGGGGTACGGAAGGGAACAAGAAGTGGGAAAGTTGATATCCAAACTATCCCAGAATTGGCACTAAAAGTAGTGCTACATACCATCACATGAGTTGTGAGATCGCAAGCACTGCACGAAGGAAAAAAACACGCTTGATTCTTGCTGTAGACTACTTGACACCGACCATATACAACTGGGCAGAGGCCGTGACAATAAGCATGAAACACCAGCTAACAAAATGCAAGAAGGGAAAACTGAAACAATTTGGTTATCGGTCTATCATGGTATCATTCTTCCTGGAATGACTACCAATCTTCCAATGTTAGGAGGTCTTAGTCCCAACACCACCAGTGAGGGAGCCACGGATGGCTTGATGGGCAGATCTGATGCGAAGGCCAGGGTGTGGTCAACAGATGTCTTGGAGACTAGATTTTTCTTATCTGCTCCATTGACACTTGATCGTCATGGAGGACTGGACCTACTCTGGTACATATTTTACTGGTGATCTGGACCTCCCACTTTCGGAGGGAGAGGATTGGGATGAACATTTGGGTAAGACTCATTTTTAATTTTCATGACTGTTATGATTTTTTTTTTTTTTAATTATGTATGTTCTGAAATTATATACATGCATTTGGAGATGTTTTCCTAGAGAGACTTGTGGGAATGTCTCCGATAGTGAGGTGAATCCCTCGTGATTTCAAACCTCATGGCAAAGGAGGCGAGGAGGAGGAGATTGTGCGGAACCTAGAGGGGATCGCACATGGAGTCTCAGACTATGCATGATTTGATGATGTTCCCCGTGCCTACTAGAGACATACCATAGGGGTGCGAAGTTGCATTCACCGCTTGTTGAGGCAGCTTGTATGGGAAGTGACATGATACCATGAGCATCACCCCGGTTAGACACCTAGGATTTATATCTATATATTTGAGAGATATGGTGTCTCATGATGTAACAGAAACACACATATTTTTTTAATTTATCACACACACTGATGCAAACACGTGATATATATATATCTATTTTCCTACATGGATCTTTTTCATATGATGATGATTTTACAAATTACAAAAATGTCTATCTAATAAAATGTTGGTCGTTGTATCAATTAATGCGTTCATTCATCTATGAATATGTTGATATGTGATAAAATAAATTTTTCTTTCGAACAAACGAATATGTAAATACTATCTCAGAATGTATGGGTTTCTGAATGAATAATGACCATTGAGTTGTATAAAAAAAAGCTGTGAATCTAGATTTACAAGAAATGTGCATACATTGAGGTTGATTTCCTCGGTTAATAGCTCAAGGACAACACTATATTTAGTGGCATAGCACTATATTCAGTGATATTGTTTGTAGTATGTCATAGACAAATACCTTGCAGTTCTATCACCTCACCAGCAGGATCATAGATTACCTAGGTTGTTGAAGACAAATTCCTGGTACTACGGGAAGCACCATCCTTGAAATTGACATAAGGGGTGACAGACATATGCATAAAAAGGCAAGACCCAATAAGCAAGAAAATGCTCGCAAAGCACACCAAATCAAAACATGTAAAAAAATGAAAAAAACACCTATGTACACAAATCATGCATGAATGAATCATGCATAATAGTTTTTGAGATACAACCCATTTCTGGGTTGTTCTAGAGGATGAAATTCATAATAAATGAGCTCATAGGCCCCATTCTGCAACACTCATTTAATAATGTAAGGCCCATGACACATTGGTTGAAATTTTCTTGCCCCGAACTTATCATGAGCTTGGACATATAGGAGGACGAGATCTCCTTCAAGGAAAGAAAGAGGGGAAATTGATTGGTCAAAATGAGTTTTGACCCACTTTCTTCTCGCTTCAATAACCAGAGCAGCAAAGAGGTGGGTCTCATCCAACCGTTCTAAGTAAAGAAGACGCTCTTCTTCTAGTGAAGTATTGGGTAGTAATTTAAAAGCCAACTTGAGTGAAGGTATTTCACAATCAATCGGAAGAGTAGCTTCCAGACCGTAAACCAATTGAAAAGGGGTGAATCCAGTTGCACTCTTAACTGAGGTTCGGTATGCCCAAAGAGCTTAAAATAACATGAGATGCTAATTGGATTTGTGGGTCCCAATCGTACGTTGAAGCAAGGTAACAAGAAATTTGTTCACAGCTTCTACCTGGCCATTGGCCCGAGGATAGTACGGTGTTGAGTTGTCTTGACACAGACCCAACTTAAAGGTCAACTCCGCCACCATATAGTGTCGAAAATGGGAACCATGATTGGTAACGATGGCCTGAGGGACACCAAACTTGGCAATGATGTGATTGAATATGAATTGAGTAGTTGTCTTACCATCGGCAGTAAGTGTAGGCATTGCTTCGACCCATTTGTTGAAGTAGTCCATGGCTACGATAATATAAGCATGCCCCCCAACTGAGTGAGGGTTACACGTCATAAAATCAATGCCCCACCTCGCAAAGGGACTAATGGTAGTGACAGGATAAAGAGGTACAGGTGGTGCACACATCTTGCATTGATAAAACCAAAAATGATGACATTTACGAACTGTGAAAATGCAGTCTTTGAAGATAGAAGGCCATAAATAACCAACAAGAAGAATGTTTTGTACAGTGGCATAACCAGACATGTGACCACCACAGGTACCAATATGACAATAATTTAGGGCTTTCTCAGCTTCCTTGAGAGTCGAACATCAACGGAGAATGGAATACACTCCGACATGATAGAGTGTATCCCCGACTATACAATAAGGTTGTGATTGATGACACAAGCATCGGCGGGCATCCTTCGTCAACTCGGATCTAAAAGTAGAAGTATAGAGATAAACAATGATACCACCGTACCATGGATCAAGGGTTCTAATCAAGAAAAGTGTATCGTCTGGAATGTATTCCTCAGTACGAGATAGAGGAGAGTCTGAAGGAAGGGAACAGATCAGATCAACAAAGACTAGTGGTTTCTTCGACTTGGCAGCTATAAATTCCAAATCAAACTCTTGGAGGGTGATAATCCACTTCAAGAATTTTCCTGCTAGCAATTGTCTAGATAAGATATAGGTCATGGGGTTGCAATCAGAAATCACGATCACTATACAGAAAATAATATAATGACGAAAACATTGAAACGATTGAACCGCAGCTAACACTAACTTCTTGACGTGTGCATAGTGCATCTCAAGATCGAGAAGGTTACGAGACAAGTAATAAATAACATGCTCATTATCGTCATCATCGTCTTGTACCAGAACCATGGAAATCATGCTGAAAGTGGCTAAATAAAGGGAAAAATCATGATGATAGTTAGGAGGACGCAACAGAGGAGCGTTGACAAGCAACATCTTCAGGGCCTCAAAAGACTTCTGAGTGATCTCATCCCAATAGAATGGGATGCCTTGCTTTAATAATCGTGTGTATCCTCTAGCCACTTTTGCATAGTTAGGTATAAAATGACGTAGAAAATTATACTTACCTTGCAAACTCAGCAACTGATGTAATGAGGAGGGAGAAGGGAGATGGATAATAGCCTCAACCTTGAGTGAGTAGAGGTGAATACCATATTTGGATATGATAAACCCTAAGATTCTACTGGAATCAACGCAGAAGATGCACTTGTGCGAATTAAGCCAAATATTGCAATGTCGTCAACAAAGGAAAATCTGACGAAGATGGTCAAGATGGTCGAGACGCTAAGCTGAATGAGCAGGAAGATCATCCAAATAAGGTTTAACGATGTGACAAATATCGTGAAAATCATACGACATCGCTCAATGAAATTTAGCCCTGGCATTCTTTAATCCAAAAGGGAGCTTCTTATACGAAAAGGTACCCCAAGGACAGATAAAGGCACCCTTATGTTGATCAGACGGGAGGATGTTAATTTGATTTTAACTAGAAAAAACATCCATGAGGGAAAAAATATCACTCCCGGCATAGTCATCAATGATTTGATTGATAAAAGGAGTAGGATAATTATCCTTAGGACAAGCTCGGTTAATGTCACGATAATCAATGCAAACGCAAATAGTTCCTTGTTTCTCATCTACAGGAACAATATTAGAGACCCATTCTATCAAAGGAATCGTATAAATGAAACCAGCTCTCAGAATTTTTTCAACTTCACCTTTAATGGCAGCAGCTTTTCTAGGGTGCACCAAACGAAGACGCTGGCGAACATTTTTCGAACCGAGATAAGTAGGAATTTAATGCACCACTATACCAGGGTCAATTCTAGGCATTTCTTTGTAGGACCATACAAATACATCACATAATTCGTGGAAAAGGCTAGTATAAACTTGTACTTCATCGGAAGAACAAGTAACCCCAATATGGATGTTCTTAACAATTCCCGGTTTGACCGAAATTTCAATAGGCATCGTCTGTGTAACGTTACTCAAGTTACCTTCCGTAAATACGGCATGTGTCAGGACAGGCATTTGAATCAGAGGGGAAGGAACCTAAGATGCAAAATTCTCAAGACAAGTAGACATGGCCCCGAGGCCAGGCATGAATGAGGAACGATGATTACCATCATCTCACAACAAATCCTCAAGAGACATCATTTCCACGATGGATTCATCGGAGGGAAATAGTTCTTTCAATTGTTTAGGTGAATCTGAATCGCCAAGATAGGGTGTTGAGAATAAATGTCAAGAGACATGCTCAAAGGAGCACGATCATAGGATGGAGCTTCTAAAGCCACGATGAGTTCACAATAATAAATCTCAATCAGACTTAAATGCATCAAATCTCGGAAGGAATCAATCTGTTCAGGCAAAGGAATAATCCATGGGTCATCAAACCGAAAGATCATATGGATTTGAACAGTGTTTGGTGGAGGAAGAGGAAAAATACCCATGAGGGTAGGATCTTTAAAATGACCAGGCCCTACACTCTTGTATAGAGTAGGAATTTTATCCACATACGAAACATTGTTCTCGAAAGAATAGGTGAAGAAGGAAAACTGATCAATAGTAACAATCTTCCACTCGTGTGGAAAATTCAGAACATGAAAGAGAGTGGACAGAACACATAACATGGCGTGAGTCCAACTGTGACTAAGGAGAAGATTATAATTGAGTTTAGCATTGACGACTTCTACCTCAACATTGACTATCTTCCCTTTTAAAGTAATTGGAAAACTAGCAAGAACACCTAAAGGTTTTGATTCTCTTCCATCAAATGCTTCAAGGGCATTTGGAGATGAATTCAAGGTTGGAGAACCAATAGCTTTCCAACATGAAAATGACATGACATAGGTTGAAGCACCTTCATCCACAACTGCTCAATGGATGTTGAGACCATTAATAACAACTTGAATAATGAGCGCAATCTGATGTGGAAGTCATGGAATGAAGTTATATAAATCGAAAGCAAGAAGGCTAGTATCATCGGGATCAAACCCACCAATCACAGATAACAAAGCCCTTCGGTGAGACAGACAACTCTGAAGTACTTCTAATGCAGACATCACAGATGGTGCCTGAGCCAAATCCTAAAAAATATTGTAATGGTGAGCGGCACGGGGGTTGGGATTATAACAAGACTCGCGGAGTACACCTTTTGATGGTGGCCAGACAATGGATTCAGCATTGGGCCTTTCAAGTTCAATAGGGTCAGTAATAGGTGGAGGAGGAGTACCAACAGTAATCTCTTTCCCCATGGCCTGATGTGAGCCAGTATAATATTTCGACCTATCAATAGAAACAGCTGTAAAATCGTTCATCATGAGCACCTGAGAGCCAAATGGGATAGAGGACTGAGGTTGCTCTACCATTTGAGTTTTCTAAGATGGGAAAGGTTCTTTAAGGATGGTCGGAGTTCCTTGGGTGCCTTTGAACAATCGGCTCACTTCGGACCGTCGAGGATAGTCCTTGCTGAAGTGCTCCTCATCACAAATCAAACAACAGTACTTCATCTTGCGTTGAGAATCATCGCCAGCACGAGGTTTCCAAAAATCCTATTTTTGGGTATCTACTTTGGCCTTACATTTTCCATTCTCCTTACCTTTAGAAGCATTATCCGTAGGATTAGCCTGAACGGCATTAACTTCTGCAGGTTTACCATAATTTGAAGTGGACTGAGAAGCAACATTATTCGAGGAAGTGGACTTCATCTTTCGAGAATTTGAAGAGGAAGAATTTTAAGAAGTCTGAGACATGAAACCAATAATACCATCGAAAGATGGAGTCGGAGGTGATTTAGAAGTTTCATTTTGGGGACCATCAGGAAAGATATCATATAATGTGCCAGACTAAGAGTATACAATATCAAGGTATTGGGCCTAAGCAATGGCCTGTTCCTCGGTTACACATTCCCCCATAGCTATGTCTTTGGAGATCTGATTGACAAAGGAGGTGGTGAACCAATGAGTCAGAAGATGATCAGGAATTTCAAATTTGATCATGCAACAATGTCGCCGCCACTCATGAATATGATCCAAGGTATGAGTAGCTCGGTCTTGTTTCAATGAAGTGAGGAGGTGCGTCCCAGTCTCATAGCGTACTAGTAACTGAAAATGCATGAGGAATTACATGGCTAAATAATTGAAGTCTTTGAAGATGCCACGAGATAGCTCAATGTACCAATTTGCAGTGACAGTAGTAAGAGTTTTCTGGAAAAGGTGGTGTCAAATAGAATCTTCAACCCAAGAGTTAGAGGAACACCACAAATGGTAAGTGATAACATGCGCTTGGGGTTCTTCGCCAGACTTGCCCTCAAATTTAGGACAATCACCAAGAATATTGGTTGGAACCAGAGGCCAATACAGGTTATGATGAATGGGATAATTCGTCAACTTTGACACATCAGGTAATCCTAACGTAGCAAGAAATGGTAATTGAGTATTGAAATTCATCAGAGGTCTTTGATAAGGACCTGTGTGTACATTCCACCTAGTCCGACCGAGATTCTGTCCCCATAAATTCTATCCCAAAGGATTAAGATCATAGGGGTTAGAAGCAGGATAATTTGGTTGATACTGGGGTTGAGGACAAGGATATTGAGTTGAAGTAGACCATTGAGGTCCCTGCTAAGCAGCATATGGATTTTGTTGTGGAATGTAAGCATGGCTTTGAGGTTGATGATATACAGGTTGATTTTGAGGGTAAGAACCCTAGGGTGCACTATATACCGGTTGATATGAACCCTGAGGGTAATAAGCACCTTGTGGTTGAACAAGTGGTCCTGGCTAAGCAAGCTGCTGAGTGGGAAAACTTGGTTGACTATAGACTAGTAGAACTAGCTGGTGAAATGATGGAACCGGCTAAGGAGCAGGTTGAATCGGTTGTTGAGATGGCTGAACCGTGTATTGAGGGCCACCGATTTTTCCTTGTGGAGAAGGTTGGCTTAATGGTTTCGATGGACAAGGTTGTCCCTGATAACCAAGTTGACCCAGAGAAGGGTTGTAGGGTTGTCTTGGTTGCACAACATGGGAAATATTGAGCATGTGACTGCGGTTGTGGTGCAATAGGTTTTCCCTATGGTGGGTATATTTTCCCCCCAGGAGCATGAGATAGTCTTGGTTCATTCTGAGGTTGACCAAACAAACTGGAGGGTTGTCCTTGTGGGATCGAAGGTTGTCCCTGTGGATCAGAGGCAGGGCCCTACTGAGCCAAATTTTTTCCCACAGAGGGTCATCCTTGCAAGACAGAGGGTTGTGCGGGTAGGGGAGGTCCCAAATGAGTAACAGTCTCATAAGGATTATAAATAGCCTGATGAGGATCAATAGGAGGCAAATAGACTGGATTACCAAAAATCATAATGGTGTGGATATACATATACGGGATTACCAACATCATCATAGTGATGGATTAAAGGATTTCGAGGAGCTTGGAGCAGCTGATAACCCTCAGAATGCTTTTGGTTTACATCCAATAGATACTCTTCAAAAGTAAGACCGTTAGGAATCACAAGAGTATTAGAAACTATACAAGAAGTAGGTGGGGCCTCTGCAGCAATAGATTGTGATCTACTAGGGCCAGGATTAATAGGCCACATTGCATTAAGAAAAATATACCTGCGAGTGTAAAAATATCCTAACGACTGATGGGTAACAACTGGCTTGGACAAAGCCACATAGACAGTTGGTTGGACTGGAACAGATGTAAAAGTAACCAATGAAGAAGGTGTCGATGGTGGTAGTCCTAATGAAGGGAGGTCTAAACTCTGAGGAGGCGTTAATGTACTAGATTGTTCTATGGAAGCAACACCAGACATAATTTGACTCAAGTACCTATATCAAAGCAGAAGTGACAGTGATGGTGGAGAAGACTGAGTAGAAACATGAAGGACATCTTCCGGAAAAAGCCGATATTATCCTGTGGAAACAAGCATTCCTTCACTACCAATAGGACTAGATGAATCCATGTCTAACTCCACCGTGAGATATTCGAAAATACTCTGTGGACTAGAGGGCACAACAACAGCAAAAAATGGCGAACTTGACGTAAGAGGAGGAGAATCTCCTTCTTCCTCAAAACTAGATCAAGCACTAGAAGGAGGCAAATTGAATTCAAATGGATCTTCAAGAGGAGACTGAGTAGCCATAGGCAGAACAAACGGGAGAATAGGCTGGGAGAACTCAACAGACCTAGTGGACTGAGTGGTTTCGAATGAAACGTCCAAGAAAGAACTACCACTAGGAGGTACTGAGGACGATGAAACTGGTAGTTCTGCCACCGTGACTGCATATCAAGACAGAATGGAAAAAGAAAACCAATCGAGGGCTCCAAGATCAAAACTAAGGAAAAACAACAGGCCAAGTAAAAAAAAAATTTAACAGGCGTATGATCGTAGGTGATTAATTTTATGACACTTGAACCAGATTTCGTTGTTTCATTTTTTAAGAGTCATTAAACAAGAAAAATATGACTCTAGTCACTTTCAATTTTAAACAAGCATGAAAGGACAATTTCTTGAGGATCTCTTCTCTTTTTAAAGAGTCATGAAAAGATAAAAATGACTACTCTAGTACTCTAAGCAAGAGGGTATACCAGGTTTCCGTGAACCGCCATATACACCTTGGTGATCAAATGAAAGAGAAATGACCAAAGACTTAATGTACGTGTAGGTAGCCTCCCCGAATGTTGTGTTTGGTGTATCTTGGTTACAAGATAGCAGACTTTGCTTCCTATGGATAAAAGGATTGCAACCTAGAAGGGTCTCCCTTTATATACTCGACGGTATGGGGAGCACAAGTCTGTACAAGTATTGTCTAAAGCGACATGGTGAATGACAGCTACTAGGTTTTAAGACACTGGAACACGTCTCTAGCCTAGACTACTAAAAATATTTTGTTAGGTTTCAATGCTTCCTTAGGCTCATTAAATGAATTTTAAAGTTGATCTTGAATTATGTTTCAGTTTTAAGGCCCTATCGAATTTGGATCTCGAATTTCCTAAATGCAAGCTATATGAGAATGAACATCGTTTCTAATTCAATGAATGCTAGTTATGAGAAGGATAGAGATATTTCAAAAGAAAACAATGACAATATGCGAAGAAATCCACTAATGCATATAACACAATCAAACAAAAATGAAACTCTTCCCTAGATAATCAAATGCTAGTTATTAAAAAGAGTATTTCACTTTCAATGCAAAGAAAGGATGCAAAATATGTTTTTTTTTTTTTAATGAAAGAAGCACATAATGCACTAATTACATGAAAAAATGAAAACAAACACTAGCTTGAGTATTGTGTAAGAATCAAAATTGAATTACTCAATGAAACGGAAAAAAAAACACAAGAAAGCACTCAAACTAATGCTGTAATCTTCCAAATCAAAAGAAAGTTCTCAAAATGGCCCAAAAAAAAGCAATGTAATCTATGCTTGGATAAACAAGGAGAAGAATCAATCGAGAAACGAAATGATCCTACAATCAAAGTAATCACTCAAAAGGATCAAGAAAACTAAGTGCAATCGACCCAAGAATGAGACTGACAATAGTCAAACCGACTTGATTTCCAAACAGAAGGCTCACTGCACTAAGACACCTAGAAACCCTAAGGCCCCAATTTACACTGATAAGAAGATGGAAAAATGACTGAGAAAAGCAAGTCGACAACTATCAAAACAATCCCAAAGGCATAATTACACATAAAAAATAGCTCATAAGCAAGCACAATTGACCAAAAATATTCATAAAGGAGGTCAAACCAAATCGTATAGGATTCGGCGCAACTGTAAGGCTGTAATCCATGCCAAATAGTAGTTGGCACGACTGCAACAAAAGAAACTTGCACCAATTGGCATGATTGTCTAAACGAAAAGTGCACCAAGCCGGATAACTATGGCACAAAGGGAAAAACCAAAAATTAATGAGCAGAGGTCAATCTTGACATGCTGGAGCTAAACAAAGGATTAAACTAAGAAAGAAAAATAGAAAAAGACAAATAACCAAATCAATAATTAAAATTGACCCAACAAGATGAAATGAAAAACTCACACTGATCCCTAGTGGAGTCGCCAATTTGTTAAGCAGGTAAATCCTCTCTGTGGACATAGATGATCCCTCTAGCCCTAGAGTGTTGCTTCCTAATTATTGAATGAACAAAGGACATGGTAGGTCGACCTCCCTAGAATCCAACGATGTCACCGTTACTTTAGTGGTGGTGGCCTCTCGCTCCTACCTTGGCAAGTCACAATCCTTCCGTAGTTACGCTCGAATACCTACACATAGAAAATTAAACAAGAACAACATAAAAGATAATAATTTCACTCATAACTACTAGCTAGTCAAAAAGGGCTAAGCATATTTCATTAAAAATCTAACATAATACAAAATGGGAACCAAACAATAGTCACGCATATGTATTGATAGAAGGAAGAGTTAAAACCAATGGTTTGATGACGCAGTCTCCTCCAGCAAGGTCCAGTGGAAGCGCGTCTTAGATGCTCGTCAGGGAATTCAGACAGGATGAAGGCATGGACTCAAGCTCTCTCAGAAGTCATGGACTCAAGCTCTCTCGACGTAATTCCTTCTTATTCTATCTTCTCCAGTAGTTCAGCTATAATATTTTCAATTCTCCATGTTCAAATATCTTAGGCTAAGAAAGATAGCTTCTTTTTATAAGGGAAAAGGAGGAGGT
The DNA here is from genome assembly GCA_034641835.2 of Pinus albicaulis. Taxonomy (NCBI): domain Eukaryota; kingdom Viridiplantae; phylum Streptophyta; class Pinopsida; order Pinales; family Pinaceae; genus Pinus; species Pinus albicaulis. The sequence goes on from CM076582.1 coordinate 199,585,304, forward strand.
GAGGATCCCTACAAAGGTGGGAGGGAGGCCTATCCTTTAGGAGGTTCTCATGGGAGGTGAAAACCATAAAATAAAGGAGGGAGTATGTGGTTATTCAGTCCAACCACTCCAAACGACTCATCCTCAAAGTTGTTGAAGTGGAATATTCACCTCTATTTTTAAAAACCATTCCATAAACAGCTCGGCGTGGGTGGATAACTGAGACAGAGAACCAACTAGCATGGGTCCCAGTGTTAATCTTCCTCTTCAGTGTGGGGGCATAACTGAGTACTCGCGCCAAGGCAAAAACAACGATTTTTTAGTCTCTTCTTAGGGAATTGTCAACAAAAGTAATATTTCTCTCATGTAAAGGGATGCAATGATCTTCTTTACAAGGCATGAAACTTCTTACTGATCACGGAAATGACCCTCCAATGGGCGAGATGGGGATTGCAGGGACAATGACAAAATGTTGTGTAACATACACTGAAAGCCATTCTCCACTCCATAGGCACTTAAAGCAATTCTTCGGTCACTGAATTCCATTCTCCACTCCAGAGGCATTGAAATCCAATCTCCAGGCATTGAAAGGAAGGCTAGTCTCTACAAAAAGGCCAGACCAACAAGAAAAGGAATCTTAATGATCTCAACCAATTTATCCATAAGCGTACCCATAAGAAGATCTAGTTGCTAACATTGAACCAAAATCAAGAAGAAATATCCATAAGAAAGGGAATCAGGTGTTGTATCAAATGTAGATAAAGGTTGAGATAGGTGGGCGAGGATCATCATCTGATAAGGTCCATCTCAAGATCAAGACAGCGAGAGGTTGTTCGATTTTGATCAATTAGGTTAACGAGGGCCAAAATAGTTTGGTGCAGCTGATTTATTATATGCTAAAGGCTGGGTGTAGGATCTTCTTCGTAGGTCACAGTGATAGGCGAGTGCTCTGGCTAAGCACAAGCTATCTAGCTAATTTGATATTCCAACATAAAATTATGAAAGGGAGGACTATTCAAGATCCTAGATACATTTATGCATTACACGGATGCATAATTGAAAGAATCATGCCTAGCTAGCCTCCTCATCAACTCTGTGCCTTTCAAACCCACCTCACAGATAGGAATCACTATCCCCGTGGAATTTTTTATGAAGGCATAACTTTACAGGCTCGAACGGCCGATACAGAAGGGTCTGAGCCTCAGTCAGCTGCACTACTATGTAAGGTAACCAATCACCCATTTATTTACATCTTTTCAACTGGATCATTGAGAAAAGGGAAATTAATTGTCCAGTAGAGATGGCATCCATAAGGTTATTTTCAGCTCTCACTATAGCTCATCATCCAGAGGCAGGTTTTTCCCCTTGCATGGTGAATCGAAGAGAGGTAATGTAGTTAAGTAGTCGACACGTCGTTGAAGCGGGAGTGGTGAAATAAAGAAGTCATAGCTCACTCATAAGGGTTTTTTAGTTGGCTTTTCATCTCGTGAATTGAGCTAGACAACTGAATCTAGCAATAAAGGCTTCTTTTTTGCTTGCGTATCGTACCCTATTCAAAATTATTAAATTCTAGCTGAAAGTACTGCTGAAATATGGGTTGGGAGAAGAAACATATGGCCCAAGATTAATGTTCAAGGAAGATTTCATTCCATCCATATAAGAGGGGAGAGTCAATTTTGAGGAATGCTACTGTCAAATTCTTGACAATCTCTTCGAAAAGCAAGGTATTTCACCCTCTCATATCGATATACTGATTGTCAACATTTATTGTTTTTCCCCCTCTGCATCGCTTGCAGGCAACATCATAAAATATTACAAGATGCAAGAAAATCTCAAGGTCTATAACCTTGGAGGATGGGCTGTAGTGCAACTCTGATTTCCATAGACATGGCCAAGGATTTCCTTAGAGTTTGTGGGAATTCATTTATGGTAATAGTTAGCTCTTACAGCATTTTGGAGAGCTGGTATGTTGGTACTAAGGGATCCATGATAGCGATCAATTTCCTATTCAGGGTAGGGGGCGCAAAAATTTTGTTGACCAACAAGCCTTAATATAGGGGATCTATGAAATTCAAGCTACTCCATGTGATTGGAACCCACATCGGCGCGAGCCAAGAAGGATACTCCTATCTTCAGAAGAGGGAAGATGAGGATGGGCTTGTTGGGTATTCTCTGAGAAATTGTCTCTTTGATTCTGTGACTGAGGCATTGAAGAAAAACATAACGACACTTAGAACCAAGGTTATTCTTATGTTTGAACAACTATTGTATGTTTACCGTATGTTGAAGGTGAGGCTTCATGGCAAGGGTTCGAAACTAGGGACATCCAATTTCAAGAAAGCCTTCGAGCATTTCTGCATTCAGCCTGAGGCTTTGGTAAGTTTCCCCTACTACTGTTGTTGGACCAACTAGATCAATTTTTGGTTCTTCACCAGAGGGGTTAATGTTTTCAATAGTGAAGGCTTTGTATGGTCAATGTTTTCAATAGAAATAATATCTCTTATATAGAGGAATAATCATTCTAAACTAGGTAAATGTATGATTTCATGAGAGGTAGGCGTACTCACCCTCCCAAGAGACAACTGCTTGCAATAAAATATTTGTAGGGGTGTGTTTTTCGGCGTTTGCAAGGTGGTGTAGGTGACAAAAACATGTGCATGGAAATGTATGTGGTAGTATGAGAGAAGCTTTGATGGCACTGGTAGTCTGGAGAAAATGCATTGTGATATATGATTATTAAATAGTTGTATGAGGAAAAGAGTTAATTATTAAACATGCTTAACCATTTATTGTTATTGAAATAATGTTAGGTAATCCTAGCATTACTTTACCGGGAAACTTTACCAAAAAAAATCTTTTTCATCATCCAACTATATCCTAGATTTTAATAGGTCTAGCCTAGGAAAGAGGCCAATAAGACTTCAAGTTAAAACTTTCATTAAAATCATAGAAAGGCATAAATTTTTTGAAAAATTAATGTATAATTTCATGGAACTTGAGTTTAGTAATTGATATTCATTTTGGTTTTCATGCAAGACTAATACATCATTTCAAAATCGATTACTATAGTCCCTTGTTTTCATGGGGAACAGACTAATTAATTTAAAGTGATATGAAACATCCAACAAGTGCAAACTCAAGTAGCCAAAATCATATTTCATAATCAACCTTAAACAAAATCATGTAACTTTTGGAAATTCTATAGTAATAGAAAATTCACTGAATTTATCATTTTTAGATATGACAAACACACAACACCACATTGACAGAAAATGAGATTTCTACCTTAAAAACTTATTTAAGTGCTATGAACATCCAACAGTTCAAACTCAAGCGGCCAAAATCATATTTCCTAGTCAATCTTAAATAAAATCATGTAACTTTTGGAAATTCTATAGCAATAGCAAATTCACTGCATTTATCATTTTGAGATATGACAAACACACAGCAGCACATAGACAGAAAATGAGATTTCTACCCTAAAAACTAATTTAAAGTGCTATGAACATTCAACAGTGCAAACTCAAAGGAGTGATGAATGCGGTTAGGGCTATAGAAACCCTAAACTTTACGCAGGTCTGATCAGCCGCGGCAGCTGTTGAGTCTCAAATCTGCATCTTTCTTATACATCTTCCTAGACCTTTTTCACTCACCTGAACCTTCAAAGTTGTCAATATAATTGTATAATAATTGCAAAAGAGCATCTAAAATGGTTTTTAACTATATTTTGTGTCTGATGTTTGATTTAGATTTTTTCTCCTTTAGCATCGGAATCTTGCCACTTTCCGTAGCTGCTACAACTTTCCGCAGCCATTTTTTGAAAGTCTATGTTATAGGTGTCTTCAGGAAAAACGAGCCACATGGGAAAGTCAGAGGTTGCGGTCAAAGGTGGCCAAGTGGAAGTCAACCATAGAGTCCCACGGTGACAAGAATCTGTTTCTCATCACGTGAGGATTTGCATGACCGTTTCTAACTTACGGGAGACACATCAACACCTGTACACGGCTCCATAAGCCGAATTCAACATCCACTCTTCATAGATTTACTCCTCAACACGGCCATGATCCTAGATCTCTGGACGTAATGGTTTACGTGTTTTCTATCAGCATAAACTTTAGGGAATTAGTTATATTTCCTTTGTTATAAATAATGCATTTGCATACACATATTAGATTAGTCTCCATTAGCCTCCAAATAGCTCTGTAATGTAATTACGTTGCCACTGTGCCGTAATATTACCTCTCTATTATGACTGCATTTTAATATATAAGAAGACTCTGTTTCCAAGCGTAATTCGTACTTGAAGGCTATTTCCAAGGCTGGTGCAGAGGGCCCCTGCACACATTGAGGTTTTGTGCATTATTGTATAGTTCTTGTTTTATTTCTTTAAATTCATTGTGCCATAATCATTCATGTGTTTATACATTGCATCTTTCATGGTATTTATGCTTCATCTCAGTTTATAATCTTTCATGCTTTACACTTTACTTCTGTCCATAATATTTCATGTTTTATGTTAACTTATCAGTGTTCTTGTTTCAGATTTAAAATAGGAAGCCCGGGCATTTGCATATCTTTTGACTAATGACATAGAATCAATATTGTTCTGCTGCTAATTTAATTTTTTTAGTTTCTGTTTAATTTCAGTGTTGCTTTGTTTATTTCAGTCTTGCTCATTTGCTTCAGTAGTCAGATTTAGATATATTAAATTGCTCATGTCATTTTCAGTTACCTCCGAAAGCCACAGCTGGACTGATGGTGAGGGATTGAAGTATGAATATGTAGTTTGATATTAGTTTACTTTCTGCAAGTTAGATATATTAAATTGATCATGACATTTTCAGTTACCTCCGAAAGCCACAGCTGGACTGATGGTGAGGGATTGAAGTATGAATGTGTAGTTTGATATTAGTTTACTTTCTGCAAATTAGATATATTAAATTTCTCATGTCATTCTCAGTTACCTGCGAAAGCCACAACTGGACTGATGGTGAGGGATTGAAGTATGAGTGTGTAGTTTGATATTAGTTTCTTTTTCTGCAAATTAGATATCAGGTTGCTCAAGTTGTTTATGGTTACCTCCGAAAGCCATAGCCGGACTAATGGCAAGGGATCAGAATATAAGTTGATGTAATTTGATTTAGATTTACTTTGTTGCAATTCCTGGATTTCTTTAAGCATAGTTTCTTTTGTGTTTAGACAGCAGCAAGGATGGTTTGGTTTTCATGCTCAATAGTTCACTGTTTTGATTTACTAGGTTAGCATCACATTTTTATTTCCTTTCAAGTTTTGTCATTGTATGTTTCAAATTCCTTTTGAAGTTTCGAGTTGGTAAATCATTGTAAATGATATCATTGCCTTGAACAATCATAACCATACTTGTTTTTATTTTAGAATTTCCATCTCACATTACAAAACTAAAAGCGACAAAAATATAGGAAATAGGTTATCTTGCACATATAGTGCGCCACACTTCATCATCTTACGAATCCCGGATTGATAAATTAATGTAGCAATTTAGGACACACTAGACTGACCAAACATTTTGGCGCCGGTGCCGGGGAAGTTTAACTAGGTAACCTTATTTCTTACATCCAAAAACAAAAACAAAAACAAAAACAAAAAACAAAAACAAAAACAAAAACAAAAACTTCAATCACCTACCACACCCACTATATCATGTGGTGCAGTAAGAGCCACACATCCACATCATAAATTCATATTTTTGCAGGTAGAAGAAGAGGTGAAAAAGCAGGTTGAAGAAATGGATGGAGATGATGAGAATGAGGAAGATCCTTTTGGATTTCCCATTCAAGAAACTGATATCAACATTCAAATGAAAAACATCCATCCATATGTACTTCCTAACTTCAAAGGTATGAGATCAGAAGACCTGGAAACCTTTCTTTTTGAATTTGAAATAATTTGTAGATCTTATGGCTACTCATTGCACATGCAAAAATTGAATTTGTTTCCAGCAACATTGAAGGATAGAGCTCTTAGATGGTTCATGACTTTAGGAACAAATTCTATAGGGACATGGGATGATATGAAAAGAGTATTTTTGGAAAAATATAAAGGTTATTTCATGCACCATGACCTTAGAAATGAAGTATTTAAGATGAACCAAAAAGAGGATGAAAGCCTAGAAGATTTAGTAGAGAGATTTACTTATAATATCAAAAGATCTAAATTGCATAATTTAGGATCAGATGCATTAAAAAATCTCCTACTAAATGCTATAAAGGATGAATGGATTGATCTTCTTAATCTTGTGGGAAAAGGAGATGTCTATCAATTGCCATTTCAAGAAATTTGTGAACTATGCAAGAACATATCAAGAGGAAAAGCAAAGTGTGTAAGGTCCCCTCAAGATCCATTTATGGAAAAAGTAAGTAAGTCAACATCAGGATTGGTAAGTCAAACTGAACATAACAATTTGCTAAGCATTCTTGGTAATTTAAATGAACAAACTGACATGCTAAGAATGCAAAACAAGCAAAAAGTTGCTTCATTTATATTTTTCCCTAAATGTAGAAAGAAACATGCTTTGCATGAATGTCCACTTGATAACATTAAAATGTGTGAAATTTGTGCAGGATCACATACTACTAAAGATTTCCCATCATTACCAGGGTTGAAGGCAATTTACCAGAAGGATAATGGAGCAAATCAAGCACAAGAGCAACTTTGTTATGTAGCTCCAAGAGGACTATGGCAGCCTCATCAACCCAATATGATGCAATATCCTTATGCACAGTTTCAAGGTTATGCACAACAACCTAAAGGTAATTGGAAAACACCCTTGCCTTGGCAACCTTGGCCATATCAATCCCAACCTCAAAACCAATCTTGGCAACAAAGTTGGCAGAGGCCCTATCAAGGAAATCCATCATATCCTCAATCTTTCCCTCTCTATCCTCAATACCATCATCAATGTTATTCATACCATTCGCCTCCACTAAATCATCAAAATCACCCTCATTTGACCTCAATTCAACCTTTCCCATTACCATCCACACAGACACCCCAAAGATTCCCCACTCCAATACCTCCACAACCATTTCATATCCCCAACAATAAAACACCTCAATCAACTTACAATTTTGAGGTATTGAAAAATGATTCACCAGCTGTCATTGAAGAACAACAACCAGAAGAAGAAGAAGACTTCGATGAGGTCCAAGAATCATGGATGTCTATTGATAAAGAGAAGATATTGGAACCAGAGATTGAAAAGTCTCATGCATGCCTATCACTAGATTCTATGAATGAAGATCACATCTCCGAAGACTTGCATTTCATGATAGAGGAAAGACAAGGAAGACAAGATTACATTGAATCTTGGTTCAATTCAGTCATCGGATTCCAATGCTCAATTATTCAAAATCTTCTGACATCATCTAAATCAAGACAGTTGGCATCTCATATACAGGTACATATCAAAGAGTGTCTTTCAAACCTGCATATGAGTTTATCTATCAGCTTGTTACAGACATGGTTCCATTGGAAGTACTCATATACTTGAACAAGATTTTCTTTTTCAAGTAGAGTAGGACATTAAAAAAATAAAAAATAAAAAATAAAAATAAAAAATAAAAAATTGTATAAGCTTGAAAACCAATCACTGATTGGCAGTCTTATACATAAAATATTGGGTGAAAATCAGGAACACCTGACACCCTATATTTTCCAAAAAAAATCTCTCTTTCATTTCACAAGTTTTGTGACCACCCACTCCATTCCATTCCACTTCATTTCACTCCACTTCATTCAATTTCACTTCATTTTATCTATTTCATTCCATTTTACCAATAAAATTCTCTTTCATGACCATTTCCATTTAGTCAATTGTCATCCGTTCATTTCCATTCACCCAAATAATAGTTGTGTCAGTTACCGCAGCTGACACCAGTTTCCGCAGCCAGAAGCAGATTCCGCAGCTACCACTCTGTTTTCAAAAGAATGTACAGCCAGATGTTATTTCCATAATCTTGAAATAAAATGCAGGTATGAGGACCAAAAATGAAGACATGGAGCATTCAAGATATCAATGAGGAGCAACAAATTGAAGACCAGGGAAAAAAGGCAAAGATTCCAAGGTATGAGTAAAAATTCATTTCAAATGGCATTTAAAACACATTTTTATATATTTCTAAACCATAAGCTCCATCCATTATGTGCAATGATTATATTGACAAACTCCGTAACCCTTTCACGAACTCCATATGATCTTCTCGCATTCATTCTCAAACGGTCCCATAATTAAACCTCCGATCTTCACTCATACTCCGATATTCCACCTATGACAATGAGATGTAGTTGATTTGACTACAGCCTCTTTCAGCCGCATAAAATCCATAGCCATTGTTTAAACGTGCTTACATTTATTTTGCAGCCACCAAATTTCAAACACTACCGGATGTGTTATACTCTTCCTATTGTTCTATTAATCTCACAGCCGTATCTCTGCCGTGCTCACGAAACCCTTCTCTGTTTCGCTTCGTTCTCTATTACGCTACAATCTGTATACCCACTCTCTGATATCTACCTACAATCATCGTGCTCATTTCTGTTTATTCAGCCATCCTACTTCCATTGAACCCTCCTCACGCAAGCAAGTTTTTAAAGAGCAGAAAGAAGGATGGGTAAATTGTTGAGAGCAGAACCAGAAGGACCTAAGTTCATGGAAGGATATCCGCAAGTCAAGGATATATTGAAGAAGGCAAAGTGGCTGCGGTTTATCCAAAAGTTTAGAGGCTACCATAAAGAAGTGACAAATGCTTTTGCAAGGTCGTTCAATGGCCTGGAAGTAGAGATTGGAGACCTTAATTTTACGGTGAATGGGGCATCTATAGCATCTGCCACAGAACTTCTTCAAGAGGGTGAACGATGGTTTAAGAACAAAAGAATTAGTGATGAAGCTTGGCGAGTAATTCTACATAACCCAGGTATGGACATAACTATTTTTAAAAGAGGAATTCATGTTCATGCTTTGAAAGAGGAATGGGCTACTTTGCTACTAGTTGTTCAAAAATTCATCACCTGTGAAGGCCGTTTTGGGTCCATGTATATGTACCATACCAAATTGCTGATGAATTTTCTAGATAATCAAACTCTCAATCTTCCATATTTTCTATTAAATAGTTTGAAGAAGATGTCTGTGACTGTTCAGAAACATTTAGGGGATGTAGAACCACATCTATATCACCATGGTCTTGTAAAAATTTTGATTGAAAAAGAGTTAAAGGAGAAGAAGGACACATGGGAACAATTTTTGATTAGAAATTTCTTTGAGGAACCACAAGAAATTCCTGAAGGTAGCACATCAAGAAGGAGTAGGAGAAAAATAACAAATGATGAAACTCAAAGTACTCCTACTACTACAATTGAAAGAACTAGTAGGGAAGAGATACTGTCAAAAAGGAAGAAGAAAGAAACCAAGGGTAAAAAGCCAATAACATCAAAAGAGAGAAAAAGTATTGAAGCTATACATCAAACTCCTTCTTTCGAAGAAGAAGATCATCAAGTGTTATCTGAGAGATTGGTTCATCTTCAAGAACAGTTATCTATAGCCAAGAAGAAAGAGAAAGGGAAAAAAAAGCAAAAAGATAGTGGTCCACAGCGTGTGAGAAGAAGTTCCAGGCTTAAGGGGAAGTTGAGGAAAACGCAAATGAAGGGACCTCATTTTATCGATTTGGGAGAAGAAACATCTGAACAGTCCCCAGCTGACTATATTCCATCTCACTCTCAGTCAGTCAGTGAACCTGGTTCATTTCATTCTCAGTCAGACATTGAACATAGTCCATCCCATTCTCAGCCAGATGTTGATGTGAGCCCTTCTCAGCCAGATTTTGAAGACAACTCTCCTTCACGGCACTTTGGGGACAGCCCAATAAAAATGACACCTGATATTGACCCCAAGTAGCAAGAAGTATATCATTATATAGAATCTTTAGAAAAAGCAACTACGGGTCCCAGTACTTCGTCCATTCAGCCTCACACAGTACAAAATGATCTAGTCCAATCACTGAAACAGGAAGTCTTTGAGCTAGAGCTTTTTAATAAACACATTAAAAATGAAAATGAGGCATTGAAGGAACAAAGAAAATTGGACAAAATCATTCATGATAATACCATGCTACATCTGGGAATATGGCAAAAGAAGAACAAGAAATTGAAAAAGAAATGCCAGAAGTTAAGCAGAGCACTGGTTAATATCAAATTTATATGCTTAATGAAGAAGCCCAGAATGTTAGCAGCACCAAGGAAGAGGAGGAGAGGGCTGGATGTACTGGCCGAAGTGTCAAGGCATATGAACTGAAGAAGTATTATCAAAATTTTGGTTGCATGAGGACATGCAACACCTTCACAGTGGGGGTATGTTGAGTTTCAAATTTGCATCTTTCTTATACATCTTCCTAGAACTTTTTCACTCACCTGAACCTTCCAAGTTGTCAATATCATTGTATAATAATTGAAAAATAGCATCTAAAATGGTTTTTAACTATATTTTGTGTCTGCTGTTTGATTTATATTTTTTCTCATTTAGATGCGGAATCTTGCCACTTTCCGCAGCTGCTGCAACTTTCCGTAGCCATTTTGTGAAAGTCTATGTTACAGGTGTCTTCAGGAAAAACGAGCCATATGGGCAAGTCAGAAATGATGTGGACATGGATCGTGTCCTATTGGCTCGAGAAAATTCACCTAAGGAGGCTGCAGTCAAAGGTGGCCAAGTGGAAGTCAACCGTAGAGTTCCACGATGACAGGACTCTGTTTCTCATCATGTGAGGATTTGCATGACCGTTTCTAACTTACAGGAGACACATCAACACCTGTACATGGCTCCATAAGCCGAATTCAACATCCACTCTTCATAGATTTACTCCTCAACGCGGCCATGATCCTAGATCTCTGGACGTAATGGTTTGCGTGTTTTCTATCAGCATAAACTTTAGGGAATTAGTTATATTTCCTTTGTTATAAATAATGCGTTTGCATACGCATATTAGATTAGTCTCCATTAGCCTCCAGATAGCTCTGTAATGTAATTATGTTGCCACTGTGCCGTAATATTACCTCTATGTTATGACTGCATTTTAATATATAAGAAGACTCTATTTCCAAGCGTAATTCGTACTTGAAGGCTGTTGCCAAGACTGGTGCAGAGGGCCCCTGCACACGTTGAGGTTTTGTGAATTATTGTATAGTTCTTGTTTTATTTCTTTAAATTCATTGTGCCATAATCATTCATGTGTTTATACATTGCATCTTTCATGGTATTTATGCTTCATCTCAGTTTATAATCTTTCATGCTTTACACTTTACTTCTGTCCATAAGCTTTCATGTTTTATGTTAACTTATCAGTGTTCTTGTTTCAGATTTCAAATAGGAAGCCCGGGCATTTGAATATCTTTTGAATAATGACATAGAATCAATATTGTTCTGCTGCTAATTTATTTTTCTTAGTTTTTGTTTAATTTCAGTACTGCTTTGTTTATTTCAGTATTGCTCATTTGCTTCAGTAGTCAGATTTAGATATATTAAATTGCTCATGTCATTTTTAGTTACCTCCGAAAGACACAGCTGGACTGATGGTGAGGGATTGAAGTATGAATGTGTATTTTGATATTAGTTTACTTTCTGCAAGTTAGATATATTAAATTTCTCATGACATTTTCAGTTACCTCCGAAAGCCACAGCTGGACTGATGGTGAGGGATTGAAGTATGAATGTGTAGTTTGATATTAGTTTACTTTCTGCAAGTTAGATATATTAAATTGCTCATGTCATTTTCAGTTACCTCCGAAAGCCACAGCTGGACTGATGGTGAGGGATTGAAGTATGAGTGTAGTTTGATATTAGTTTCTTTTTCTGCAAATTAGATATCAGGTTGCTCAAGTTGTTTATGGTTACCTCTGAAAGCCATAGCTGGACTAATGGAGAGGGATCACAATATAAGTTGATGTAATTTGATTTAGATTTACTTTGTTGCAATTCCTGGATTTCTTTAAGCATGGTTTCTTTTGTGTTTAGACAGCAGCAAGGATAGTTTGGTTTTCATGCTCAATAGTTCACTGTTTTGATTTACTAGGTTAGCAGCACATTTTCATTTCCTTTCAAGTTTTGTCATTGTATGTTTCAAATTCCTTTTGAAGTTTCAAGTTGGTAAATCATTATAAAGGATATCATTGCCTTGAACAATCATAACCATACTTTTTTTTATTTTAGAATTTCCATCTCACATTAGAAAACTAAAAACGACAAAAAGATAAGAAATAGGTTATCTTGCACATATAGTGCGCCACACTTCATTAGCTTACGAATCCTGGATTGATAAATTAATGTAGCAATTTAGGACACACTAAATTGACGAAACAACAGCTAACAGTCAACCAGTGCACAGTGTTTGGTAACCGGAAATGGCTACAAGCTCGGGGGGGGAGGGTCCATCCCCCCCTGAACACAATGAAGGAACCCGTGTCAGCTCTGTCCAAAGAAATGATAAAACTGAAGAAAAGCAGGAAACGGTGGTGCCTCAGACGCCGACTACGCAGGCTCAGCAGGACGCAGCTGCTCCCATGTCCTCCACCTGCAAGCCCATAGCAACAGAAAGACCCAAGATCGACTTGCCCAGTCATCGTATAAACGCATGAAACCAATACATGAGAGACCATGCCCTCATTGGAAAATTTATCGACTTCTGGCCAACAGAAAAGGCCCTACAAGGCTAGATCGCCTCCAAATGGAAGCCCAAAGGACACGTTGCGCTCCAGATTGGACCAAAAGGTTTCTTTACGGCGGAGTTCAATTGCATTGAGGACCAAAACAGGGTTATGGACGAACGGCCATACTTCTTCAGCTCAGCTGGATTATATCTCCGGAACTGGGTGGAAATATTCAATCCAGACAAAGAAAACTTCAACTAGGCACCAGTTTGGATACGCCTATACTCATTGCTAATTGAATACTAGGATGAAGACTCACTCCAAGAAATCGGCAAGGGTATAGGAGAGTTCATCAAAATTGCAAAAGAGACAAAGCTTCGTAGATACACATCCTATGCATGCATCTGCATCTATATGCACTTGGACAAAGCCCTGCCTGATGCAGTAAGTATTTATCATGATGATTTTGAGTGGATACAACCTCTAGACTACGAACATGTTCCTTTCAGATGTTGCAGATGCAACACACACGGGCACCTGTTCAGAGATCATCCCCTTAACGCTCAAGCTCATAATAAAGAAGCCGAAGTCAACTCGGAAGCAGATGGCTTCACCAAAGTACCCTTGCGTAGAAGACAAAGCAAGAAACCCTCAGCATCGGGTAAGAAACCTACTCCCCCCTCCAACACTCCTTCTACAAGTAACAGTTTTGAGGCTCTTGCCAAATCAGATCCAGCTTCGGATTCCATCCCTATCCCTGTTGATCCCTCCTCAAAATCCATTGTTCCCACTGATTCTTCTGCTCACCCTGGCCCCAAGCATTCCCAGATCGGGCAGACCTCTAGTGTTAGTACTCAGCCCAACCCTTCCCCTGAAACCAAAATTTTGACCTGGCATTCCGTAATCATGGACATTGATGACCCTAAAGCCTCGCCCAAATCTTCTCCTAAGGATATTCCTGACAGTAGTCAGTTGAACTTCATGGAGGAAGACTCGGAAGGATTAGACCTTGGAGATCTTGACATCCTGGGGCTAGAGGATGCGTGTAGAAAAAAATACTATGACAAGATCAATCCTATTCAAATTCACAAGCTTGAAATGGCCCTATCTAAGGCCCAGCAGCAAAAGAAGCTAGGCGTTCAGTTGGGTAGCCACTGGGACAGCCTAAAAATCACAAAATAATCCAGGAAAAGAGGACAAAAACCTGACTGGAAGCGCACCATCACCATAGGGGAGATCATGGTGAACTCAGGAAAATACCCCAAGTTAACATGGTTCTTCAAACCCCTAGATCAGTGACCCATGAAGCTGATCTCATGGAATATTAGAGGGCTCAATAGCCCTGGGAAGCACAAAATGATCAAAAATATGATTAAAAAAAAAAGACCAAATATTCTCTTTCTTCAAGAGACTAAGTGTAACAGTGAAACTTTAGGCTCCATTTTGTCAAAAGCATGGCCCAAATGCATTTCAGTTGCAGTCGATGCCTCTGGTTCATCAAGGGGTCTTGCAATAGCCTGGGACACCCAATCCATTGCTTTAGCAAATTTCCACGCAGCGCAGCACCTCATTCAGGCTACTTTTCATCCCATTGGTACAAACATCCATGGGCACCTTACAAATGTATACTTTCCACAGGAACAGGCCAGGAAAATAGCGCTTCTGAATACCATGGAGATCCTGAATTCTCACAGATCCTATCCCCTTTGGATAGCAGCAGGGGATTTCAATATGATCACTAAAATGGAGGAAAAAACTGGCGGAAGGCCTTGATTAGATCCTGAAAGTTCTCACTTTAAAGACTTCATAACCAACAGCTGGCTTATAGACCTCCCCTTCTCCAATGGATCCTTCACTTGCAACAACAAAAGAACAGGAACTAAGTAGATCACCTCAAAATTGGACCGATTTCTCATATCTGACAATGCCATCTACTTGCGAGGGGATCTTTCGGCTTCCATTCTCCCACTGGCAGGTACTCAGTTCAAAAAGCCCTTCAAATTTGAAGCTTTTTGGCTCTCTCATCCATCTTTTAAAGACATGGTCAACACTGCCTGGCACAGCTTTAATCCTCCTGCAGGCTCAAAAATGTACCAATTCCAGCAAAAGCTTAAGCATCTCAAAGCGCTTATCAAGAATTGGAACACTTCTGTGTTTGGGAATATATTTTAGGAAATAAGGATTCTAGAGAACAAAATGGAAGAAACACAATAGAAAATCATACTCAAAGGAAGAACAGATGACCTAGCCTCCCAAGAATAAGAACTACAGAAGCAGTTAGAAGAACGGCGCAAGTAAGAAGAAATCCTGTGGAGGCAAAAATCGAGAATAAGATGGCTCAAAGAAGGGGAAAAGAACATGAAATTCTTTCACAGGTCAACTATTCAACGGAGAATGAAAAATTGCATTCCTCACATCACCAACCAGCAAGGAGAACAGGTGGAGCAACATGAAGAGATTGAGGAAGTACTCCTAGATCACTTCAAACGGATACAGCAAGAAGACATTACTATTGACAGGCAGCCAGCCATCGACAAACTTTCCCAGCTGATACCCAAACTTCTCACTAAAGAGCACAATTAGATTCTCCTCTGCCCTGTCTCCCTTCAAGAGGTTGAAACAACGATGGCCCAAACTAAGGACGGAAAGGCGCCAGGCCCTAACGGATTCACCTCAAACTTTTTTCATCATTTCTGGGAACTCATCAAAACAGAGGTTTGGCACCTGGTAGAGGAATCTAGAGTGACTCATTGGCTTCTCCCTTCTCTGAATACCACCTTTATTGCCCTTGTGCCCAAAGAGGAGCACCCTAGTACCCCGGAGAAGTACATACCAATCGCTCTCTGCAATGTAATTTACAAGGTCATTTCCAAAGTTATAGCCAATAGATTGAAGCCTCTTCTGTCGCTCCTTGTTTCACCGGAGAAAACTAGATATGTGGAAGGTCGTCAAATCATGGATGGCATCATCTTAACTCATGAAGTTATCCATTCTCTCAAAAGTACCAGGAAGCCAGGTATGCTCCTCAAAATAGATTTATCTAAAGCTTTTGATAAACTATGTTGGCATTATATTCAGCACATCCTCAAAGCCTTCGGATTTGACCAAATGTGGATTAGGTGGATTATGAGCCTCATTTCAACTCCCCTTTACTCCATTCTTATCAATGGTATCCCCTCCACTCCTTTCACCCCATCCAGAGGTATTCGTCAAGGAGACCCTCTCTCCCCTTTCATATTCGTTCTCATGTCTGAAGGCCTCAGCAAACTTATCCATCATGTTGTCCTCGCTTGGAAGCTTCGTGGTTTATCCCTTCAAGGCTCTTCCACCACCACCCATTAACAATTTGTTGAAGATAATATGCTCTTCGGCTTCGCCTCTGTCCAAGAAGCTCGATCCTTCAAAGAAATTCTGAACCTTTTCTCCGTAGCCTCTAGCATGACTGTTAATGTTTCAAAATCCTAGCTATTATTTTTCAACACTCCCCCACTAACACAGCTAGCATAGCCCGCATCCTTGGCTTCTCCATCGCTCTCCTCCCCGCCAAATATTTAGGAGCACCTCTCATTGATACAGTCGTCAAGCACTCTACTTGGAATCAGCTCTTGGATAAACTAGAAGCCAGAATCTCCTCCTGGAAATTCAGAGCCCTCAACCTAGCTAGCAGACTCGTCCTCATCAAAGTTGTTTTTCAGTCCATGCCACTGTATCTCTTCTCCGTGCTTGCTGCTCCAAAATGGGTCCTAAAACAAATCAAGAATTTGCAACGTCGATTCCTTTGGGGATCTTTAAACCAAAAACGAAAATGGGCCCTGGTCAACTGGAATAGAGGCTGCTCCCCTAAGGATGCTGGTGGGCTCGGGCTCAGGAATCCTCTGCACAGCAATGAAGTTATGGGAGCCCGCCTATGGTGTAATTGGATCTCGAACCCTTTCAAGCCCTGGGCTAAAATGTGGACAGCCAAGTATGCTAACAATAGGCCTCCTAAAGATTTGATAAGGCTTTATCCTGGAGTCGCTAGCTCCCAAATATGGAATGTAGCCAGACAAAATTTTTCACTCATACAGTAGCACAGCTTCTGGGAAATACGCAATGGACACACAGCTAGATTCTGGGCAGACTCATGGCAGCAACGCCCAAAGCTCATTGATTTTCTTACCCTTACCAATGCTAGAGGAATTATTGAACCGGAGGAAATCAAAGTCAGTCAATGTTGGACCACCACAAGCAGCAATGATTTTAGACAATGGAAGCCCACAAATCATATCATTCCTTTCACTCAGAACAACATTCGAGAAGCCCTCGATGAGGAACTTCAACGCCAGAAAATTAGATGTTCAGAGGAACCTGACATTCTAAGATGGGGATACTCGACTAGAGGTATGTTCACCACGAAAGAGGCTTTCTCACTTCAGCATCCCGTCCCTCTTCCATGTGATCAGCTTTGGAAATTGGTCTAGACTCTTGGCACTTGGCCTAAAGTTTCTACTTTACTTTGGCTATTAATTCATAAGAAAATTCTCACCTGGGATAACCTGCTCAAACAAGGGTTCTGTGGTCCTTCACGATGTCCAAATTGTGAGCAAAGTATAGAAACGATCCAACACCTCATGTTGTCCTGTAATCTAGCTAGTAAACTATGGGAAAAGATTTGTTTCAGAAGTCAAAAAAGAAAACCGGAAGGGGATTTGACTAATATTATGCGCCTTTGGCCTATGCATCCTTATAGTAGTACCATTCTCAACACTCTTTGGAAAATCATTCCAGGTCTCCTATTCTGGTCTTTGTGGAAAGAGAGAAACAAACGGATCTTCAAAAATCAATCCACTCCTTTGGAAACTATTTGGAATAACTTCAGAAACAATCTCCAAGAGTCTCTAGCTCTCCAATCCTGGCAGGAAGACGACCTCCCCAAACAGCAGAAGGAAGTTGCCATATGGAAAAATTGGCAGTTGAGAGTCCCCATCGCTCCAAACTCCAACAGGCAGAAATCCCCTGATTCCCAACTCTCCTAGACTCCTCCACCTTCAGGAATCTTCAAGCTAAACTTTGATGGCACCTCAAAAGGAAATCCTGGTCTAGCTGGCTTTGGCTGCATTTTCAGAAATTCCCAAGGGGACGTTCTCGCTATCTATTATTGCTCAATAGGTTGGGACACCAACAACTCTGCAGAATTGGAAGGGCTTGGAAAGGATTGAACTTATCTCATCTCTTCAAAATATCTCCCATCATTGTGGAAGGGGATTCCCATATTCTCATTAGCATAGCCAACCAAATTCTTCAAGGCACTAGATCAGCTACAATCGCCACAAGCTGGAGAATGGCATCCCGAATTGAAAAACTGGGCCACTAGCTGGAAAGGAATCAAGCCATCTCCTTCACCCACACCAAAAGGGATGGAAATAAAGTCGCAGATCTCCTAGCTAATCTAGGGGTTGACAATATGGACACTCTCAATCATGGCCCCCTTCAAATCATCCTTAATGCAGACCTCCTTAAGAATTTCATCAAGCTAGTGCAAAATGATCGACAGGTTCCGGATGCGGATGTTTAACTATTTTGATGGGACTACCGTCCCTGAGTACCTCCCAAGGAGCTTCACATGGGGAGGCCATATGGCCCCCCGCGGCTCCATTGATTTCAAATTAAATGCACCTGCACGCAGGCCTTTAACTCTCCAGGGACGGCTTAACTCCATTCTCGATATGCTAATTCGATTCATAATGGCTCCTGCTTCGAGCACTCCAGATATTTCCAGCTCTGTGCGCGGTTCCTTGAATCCCATTCGTAGAGTTTTCTCGGTAGCTTGTGCTGTGCCCAATGCCTGAACTCACACTGGTTGGCAATGTTCACTTCTCAGTTGTCTTGAAACAATTCCTGAGTGTCACTTTTCTCACAACGCCTCCTGTCATTCCAATCTGCATTTTCCTCCTATTTCTCACTGTGTTCCTACTCCCATCCGAGCAGAATCCCTTTTTCTTTGGCCTCTTCCTTCTGTTGTTACTGCTATGCCTAGGCTAAGACACCATATGAGGTACTGCAGAGGTGCCACTCGGGGCAGGCTAGCTAGTGAGCGTCCTTCCTCCAGTCATGGCGACGCTCTCTCCACTGAACACACTGAGAGACGGAATACTCAGGACTCCTGCCTATAATGGGATCAAGAGAGCCCTCATGGCTTCGCCCAAGATCATCAACCCTCTTCTCATCCTCCTGGTGATATTCCTCCTCTGGCTTGCACTGGTCCTCGTCCTTCTGGAAGCCACATTCTTCGACAAACTTCGCAGAGAGCGGAGTTGCACTTTGACTGTGCATTCGACCGACCTACCATCACTGCTTATATCAACATTATCCTTCGTGAAGAGTCAACCCTTAAACCCCCTCCTTTGCATGCGCCTCCACCCATTCCCCTGTTCCCTCGGCCTGCCCCTACCGCTACTTCATCTACCGATCTTATCGCTCCCCTCACCTCTGACATTCCCATCCCAGGTCAGGTTTCTTTGCAGGTGGAAGCAAATCTCTCACGCATAGATGGTGCTCATATGGAAACTGCTGAAGATGCAGAGGAGCATTACGAGTGTCGAATTGAGGAGGAGCATCCTTCTCCACCTCACATGAATCTACCCTCTTTGCCTTAGCTCATCATGGTATTTACTCTCCAGCATCTGGATGATATTTTGGTTTTTGTTATCTATAGTAGCAGAAGCTGCATGATAGATCCGTCTGTCTTTAGTTCTCTTATGGTGTATGTACTGAACTATCCATCGGTTTCCCGATATGGGAAGTTCATCATTTTGTTAACAACATGGACATCAAGCCCATTTCAGGCTCCCACAGCTGAACTGAGGCAGTTTTGTATCAGTGTGTTTATATAATAGAATTAGCTTAATTTAGAAAAAAAAAATAGTGCAAACTCAAGCAGCCAAAATCATATTTCCTAATCAATCTTAAACAAAATCATATAATTTTTATAAATTCTATAGCAATAGAAAATTCACTAGATTTCTCATTTTGAAATATGACAAACACACAGTAGTAGATTGACATAAAATGAGATTTTTACCCTAAAAATTAATCTAAAGTGTTATGAACATCCAACAACACTGCAGCAGCAAAAATCATATTTCCTAATCAATATTAAACAAAATCATGTAAATTTTGGAAATTCTATAGCAATAGCAAATTCACAGCATTTATCATTTTGAGATATAACAAACACATAGCAGCACATTGACAGAAAATGAGATTCCTACCCTAAAACACAACCCTACGGTGGACATGGTTTTGAGGTCAGTGTCTTGCATAGAGGTCCTCCATTCAAAATGAGACATTTAGGTTATGAGAATCACTGTACTGCCTCTATTGTGACGTGAATCTCAAATAATGTTGTCATCTTCTTCTTACGATTAAAGGATTTCTAGTAGATACAAGGATCTCTCAGAATATGGTAGTTGGAATAGCTAGATATGGCGACCGTCCAGTCAGGATCTAATGGTTACCAAAAGGTCGTCGATCCCCAAAATCACAAGGGCCCAGAAGAAAAAATCCCTGTTGGATGAATCCATATGGATGCTGATATGGGTACTGTGAAACAAAAATGATCAAATTATCTCCTTATTCATTTAAATCAGTGGCATACACGACTTGGCACACATCATACATGTGCTTCGTCGCTCCTAAACTCTTTAAAAATGTTTCTGTAGTCCAACGATGCTCCTCATTGGATGCTAAATCTTCACTATCCCAACTTGTGAGGCCAATTATACTTTTTCCATCCAAAGATGTATAGTATCGATATGAATGCAATCCCTATGTCTTTGTGAAGTAGGCTTTCAATATGGCAAGACAACAGTAAGACAATTTGTCTTTGGTTTTCCCTTCTGAATATATTCTTCACATGCTAACTACGTCTCCCACATGATTTTTCACAAATTGGAACCCCTCCTTGCCTTCTTCACACACCAATTCAAACCAGCCGGTGTTTACCATTTGAATAACCGAAGATGAAACCTTGGTGAATGTCACAGCCTGCAACTAATAAATAATTAACCCCAGAATAAACATAATATACATGAAATTAATGATCTGAAATATGGGTGGGAAAACATATCACCCAGGATTCTTGTTCAAGTAAAACCACATTCCATCCATACAAGAGGACAGAGTCAAGTTCGAGGAATGCTACTGTCAAATTCTTGACAAACTCTTTGAAAAATAGGGGATTTCACCCTCTGATATCAATATATTGATTGTCAACATTTCTTTTTTTTCCCCTTCTCCATCACTCGCAGGCAGCATCATAAACCATTACAAGATGCAAGAAAATCTCAAGGTCTACGACCTCAGAGGATGGCTTGCAGTTCAACTTTGATTGCCATAGGCATGGCCAAGGATTTGGTGACAGTTCATGGGAATTTATTTATGGTAATAGTTAGCTCTTACCACATTTTGGAGATCTATTATGTTGGTACCGAGAGATCCCTGATGATGACCAATTTCATGTTCAGGGCAGGGGGCGCTACAATTTTGTTGACCAAAAATCCATAATACAGGGGATATAAAAAATTCAAGCTACTCCATGCGATTGGAACCCACATTGGTGCGAGCTAGGAAGGGTACTCCTGTATTTAGAAGAGGGAAGACGAGGAGGGGCTTGTTGGGTATTCTTTGAGCAATTGTCTCATTGATTCTGCAACCGACACATTGAAGAAAAACATAATGACACTATTCCAAGGTTCTTCTTCTGTCTGAACAACTCTTGTATGTTTACTGTATGTTGAAGGTGAGCCTTGAGGGCAAGGGTTCAAAACTAGGGACACCCAATTTCAAGAAAGCCTTCGAGCATTTCTGCATTCAACGGGGGGCTCTGGTAAGTTTCCCCTATTACTAATGATGGACCAACTGGATCAATTTTTGGTTCTTCACCACTTGGGTTAATGTTGTCAATAGAAAAGGCTTTGTATGGTCAATGTTTTCAATAGAAAGAATATCTTGTGTATAGAGGAATAATCATTCTAAACCAGGTAAATGTATGATTTCATGAGAGGTAGGCATACTCACCCTCCCAAGAGACAACTTCTTGCAATAAAATATTTGTAGGGGTGTGTTTTTGGGTGGTTGCAAGGCGGTGTAGGTGACACCATGTGCATGGTAGTGTAGGTGGTAGTCTGAGAGAAGCTTTGATGGCACTCACAGTAGGGAGAAAATGCATTGTGTTATATGATTATTAAATAGTTGTATGACGAAAAGAGTTAATTATTAAACATGCTTAAGAATTTATTGTTATTGAAATAATGTTAGGTAATCCTAGCATTACTTTACCATGAAAATTTACCAAGAAAAAACTTGTTCATCATCCCACCATATCCTAGCTTTTAATAGGTCTGGCCTCGGGAAGATTCCAATAAGACTTCAAGTTGAAACTTTCATTAAAATCATAGAAAGGCATAAATTTTCGAAAAATAAATGTATAATTTCATGGCACTTGGGTTTAGTATTTGATATTCATTTTGGTTTTCATGAAGACTAATACATTATTTAAAAATCGATTACTATAGTCCCTATTTTCCTTGGGGCATAGACTAATTAATTTAAATTTCTATGAACATCCATCAGTGCAAACTCAAGCAGCCAAAATCATATTTCCTAATCAATCTTAAAACAAAATCATGTAACTTTTGGAAATTCGATAGCAATAGCAAATTAAATGCATTTATCATTTTGAGATATGACAAAGACACAGTAGCACATTAACAGAAAATTACATTTATACCCTAAAAACTAATTTAAACTGCTATGAACATCCAATAGTGCAAACTCAAGCAGCCAAAATCATATTTCCTAATCAATCTTAAAAAAAATCATGTAACTTTTGGAAATTCTATAGCAATAGCAAATTCATTGCATTTATCATTTTGAGATATGAAAAACACACAATATCACATTGACAGAAAATGATATTTCTACCCTAAAAACTAATTTAAAGTGCTACAAACATCCAACAGTGCAAACTCAAGCAAAAAATCATATTTCCTAATCAATCTCAAACAAAATCATGTAACTTTTGGAAATTCTATAGCAATAGAAAATTCACTACATTTATCATTTTGAAATATGAAAAACACACAATAGTACATTGACAGAAAATGAGATTTCTACCATAAAAATTAATTTAAACTGCTATGAACATCCAACAGTGCAAACCCAAGTAGCCAAAATCATATTTCCTAATCAATATTAAACAAATTCATGTAACTTTTGGAAATTCTATAGCAATAGAAAACTCACTTCATTTATCATTTTCAAGTATGACAAACACACAATATTAAATTGACATAAAATGAGATTTCTACCCAAAAAATTAATTTAAGGTGCTATGACCATCCAACAGTGCAGTAGAAAAATCATATTTCTTAATAAATCTTAAACAAAATCATGTAACTTTTGGAAATTCTATAGCAATAGAAAATTCACAGAATTTATCATTTTGAGATATGACAAACACACAGCAACACATTGACAGAAAATTCAATTTCCACCTTAAAAACTAATTTAAAGTGCTATGAACATCCAACACAACAGTGAAAACTGAAGCAGCCAAAATCATATTTCCTAATCAATCTTAAATAAAATCATGTAACTTTTGGAAATCCTATAGAAATAGCAAATTCACTACATTTATCATTTTGAAATCTGACAAACACACAGTAGTACATTGACAGAAAATAAGCTTTCTACCCTAAAAATTAATTTAAAGTGCTATGAACATCCAACAGTGCAGCAGAAAAATTCATATTTCCTAATCAATCTTAAACAAAATCATGTAACTTTTGGAAATCCTATAGAAATAGAAAATTCACAACATATATCATTTTGAGATATAACAAACACATAGCATCACATTGACAGAAAATGAGATTTCTACCCTAAAACACAACCCTACAGTGGACATGGTTTTGAGGTCAGTGTCTTGTAGAGAGATCCTCCATTTAGAATGAGAGATTTAGATTATGAGAATGAATTTACTGCTTCTATTGTGACGTGAATCTTAAATAATTTTCTCTTCTTCTTCTTGCGATTAAAGGAGTTCTGGTAGACATACATATTTCTCATAATATGGTAGTCGGAATACCTGGATATGGTGGTCGTCCAGTCAAGATTTGATGGCGACCAAAAGGTCACCGATCCCCAAAATCACAAGGGCCCATACGCAAAAATCCACGTTGGCTGAATCCATATGGGTGTTGCAAAACATAAATGATCACATGATCTCCTTATTCATTTAAATCAGTGGCATAAACGACTCGGTACACATCATACCTGAGCTTCTTCGCTCCTAAACTCTTCAAAAATGTTTTTGCAGTGCAACAATGCTCCTTGTTGGATGCTAAATCTTCACTATCCCAAATCCTGAGGCCAATTATACCTTTTCTATTCAACGATGTATAGTATTGGTAGGAATGCAATCCTTGTGTCTTTGTGAAGTAGGCTTTAAATATGGAAAGACAACAGTAGGGCAATTTGACTTGGGTTTTCCCTTCTGAATATATTCTTCCCATGCAAACTACGTCTCCCACACACTTTTTCACAAATTGGAACCCCTCCTTGCCTTCTTCACATGCCAATTCAAACTATCTGACGTCCACCGTTTGAATAACTGATGATAAACCCTTTGTGAATGTCACAGCCTACAACCAATAAATAATTAACCCTAGAATAAACCGAATATACATGAAATTAATGATCTAAGATACTATAGTGGAAGTAGATGCACCAATGGTCATCACCCTAAGGTGAAGAAGAAGGAAATGAAAGACTCTATTATCCACGGTGGGACCCAACAACTTTATATAGGAAAACGAAATATTTTTTAATAGCCTATGAAACGAAATGATAAAGTGGCATTGCTTAAATGGGACGGACCTTTCCAGGAGCATTATGATATTAGGGCCTCTCATAAGAAGCCCTAGGTAGCAGCAAAGGGCTTGCTAGTTGCTTCCATGGAGGCAACACGATCAAGGGAGGGAATAAAAAGAAGGGGTTGTGTTTTAAGTAGTGTTCCCTGGGTTTATAAAGCATATAAAAAATTAAAGAAGTAGAATGCTAATTTAGTGACCTCAAACACAGAGCTACCAGAATCTCAATTGGTTTCAACCATCCTTCGAACCACATTACCTAGCACACTCAACACAAGGAATGCCCCTTCTCTGCTATACAGTCCCTTCTGAGTTGGTTGGCCAGGAACGAGCAACCAAAGGGAACTGATCAGTCTTCAAGAGAGCAGCGTTCCAACGAAACAATGGTTTAAAGACTATTTTCCCTCTCTCGCTCTACTATTCGGTCAAACCAATAAGAAATCAAAATAATTGGAACTAGAATGGCAGTTAAACAGGCAAGAAGAAACCTACCTCCATGGCCACTATTGAACATAAGATTTTGAATTTGGAGAAGCCTTTAAGAGCCCCGGTTAATTAGAGCTCTGTTACACAAATTAAAACCTTTATAAGAAGCCCTTGTTATAAAAAGGAGCCCTTCTGATCAAACCTTCTTAATTATGAGCCCTTTCAATTTCCCTGGTTATAGATGATTCGACCTTCAGTGTGGGTCTTAGATTAGATTTGGGTGCACATAACTTTTGGAAATAGCTGCAGATTACTTCCCTTTATGGGTGGATGACACGATCCTACACTGATGCCACATTAGATGAGGGAGGGTGAGAACAACCTCTTCCTCTAGTCTAAGGTTCCCTACTATTAATTAGGGTATTTATTCTCTATTTCGAATTGATCATGTATTCCCACTCGATTGCTGAAGAAACCAACCATTAATATAGAAAGAAGCCTGCAATCTAGCAAGAAAAAAGCCCGCAGAACATCCTCCCAGTTAAACCTAACCGTCTTCTATATTTTTTCTTTCAAAGACACCAATGTATTAGTACCAAGGCACACATTGATTGCAAGGGGAAGTGGGAGATTTTAGCTCATAGTTATCTAGGTCATCGGGTGGAGACTAGATCAATTTCTCCCCTGGTAACTTCAAGAGATATGGAGTTAAAACATACTCTACATAGCACAATGTCTCATTAGAGCACTCTTCTTAGGATAAAATGTATTGTCCCTATGTGACTTGTCCATTTTAGGTGGGGCAGAATACTACATGATGAGACCTCAAATCTGACCCCAACACCCAATCAATAACAACAATAAATTGACAGAAGCTCAATTAGAAAATATTGTTCTACTTTCAGTTTTCTTGTATAATAAGTTTCAGTTTCTTATACAACGGTTTCACGAGTGCAAAGTAGGCATATATTAGGTCAATTTTCTTAAAAAAAAATATACATTATAAGGTGCTTTAGGCTGCGTAGAATAATCTAAATAAATAAAATATTAAAATCAACAGAAACCAAGATATGGCTTCCAGCCACTGCAACACATAATAAACCCTAAACTACATGTTGGAAATGGTGTAGATTTAATTACACAAAAATCATCAATACATTGGGTAACCTTTTGCTACTGGACAATATAGTTTTACTAACGAAAGTGCAATACACGCATGAGCTTAAAAGCAAGGTGATTTTTAGGTCCTTATATTACTATTATAGTCCCTTATTGTTGTTAGTGTAACCCCCTTATTTTTATTGTTGTACTATTGTAAACCCCATATTTTTATTATTGTGCCATGTTGTAGCCTCTACAACACCCTCCAAAAAATCCACACTTTAAAATTTTTGGAGCCCCTTGAGCATAAAAAAAGCTAAGTCTGGGATGGTTAAGTCGCTAAGTCACAGATTTCAGAAATTTTGAAAAATCATGACCTCGCGACCTTGCGACCTCATGACCCCCGAGGTTGCAAGGTCGTGAGGTTGCGAGGTCACACCTCCCTCAAACCGCCGACTAGTGCAACCCAGTGACCTCATTAATTTCTCACACGCGCGACCCTTTTATAAATAGAAGGGTCGCTAGGTCGCATTATGTCCATGCGGAAGATAGAAAGAAATTCTTCTGATAGGTCGATTGGAGAGCGATTTTCCCGAGTAAGTTTTTGTTTCCTCCTGATGTTTCCTTTTATGGTTTTTTTGCCCTAATTTCCCCCATCCTAGCCTTTAAATTGTCCATTTTCTTTGCTCCTTTTTGTCATTTAAGACTTAAGGTGCCCCTTTTTCCCTAACACTTCCCCTCCTTGCATAATATTTCCACTACTGCCTATCCAGACTCTTATGATTTGTATTTTGCCCCTGAAACTTCTCCTTTTCTCTGTTTGGCCCACCTAGCCTTACACTTTGAAGATAAAGGGAACTTCACTTAATGCGGTGCGTGCTAAAAACCCCTAGCTAGCCCTAGTGTGACTTGCGACCCTTGTGGTCCTGCGACCCCGGTCGCTGAGTCACTGGGTCGCATTTGCTCTCTTCTCTCCTTTCTTGTGACTTCGTGACTTAATGACCTCGTGACCTAGTCGCAAGGTCACAGAGTCGCACTTCTACCGGTCTTAGAATTTGCGACCCAACGACCTCGCGACCTAGCTGCAAGGTCACAAAGTCACAAAATATTTGAGAGTGTTAACATCACGACCTTTGCGACCTTGCAACCTAGTCGTAGGTCTCTAATTCAACCCTTCTTGTGTCTCCGGTTGAAAAAACTAATAAATGTAACTAGGCTTGTATTATCATGGCATCTTTCTTATCCTGGGACTCTTTCATGAACATGACAGGTGAATTTGAAGCAGACTTAGAGTGTGTCCTTCTCTCCTCAGATTCAAGCAACATGGGACCTCTAGTGGCCCAGAAAAATAACAAGAGCCTGGAAGTAAAGGACATAGAGATGGATATACCTATGTCCCCACCCCCAATCTACAGCGACACCATGTGCACATTTGCCAAAGGGGATAGTATGCGCTGGTACCAAGTGTACCAGTAATTTTCTCGACAAGAATTCCCAGAGGACCTCCCTGACCGACAAGCAT
Source organism: Pinus albicaulis (assembly GCA_034641835.2). Taxonomy (NCBI): domain Eukaryota; kingdom Viridiplantae; phylum Streptophyta; class Pinopsida; order Pinales; family Pinaceae; genus Pinus; species Pinus albicaulis. The sequence continues at coordinate 199,612,913 of CM076582.1, forward strand.
ACATACAAGTTAAAAGGTCAAGGCTCCATCTTGTAGGTGGCCACCCTTCTATATTTCCATGCGCGGACGTCATAGAATGGATTATACAAAACACTGACCCCAAAAAGTGGGTAATTAGGGACTATGAAGGAAAAGCTTTCATGACTCTCAAAGGCTCGGATGCTCAAGTTTACTCTGCATTGCCTGAATGAGAGGATGACTTCACATAATATTGGGCCATTTCCCATGAACTCCCCATAATAGACACTCTGAAGGGGGTGGTGGGAGGAGCCCGAGAAATTCAAGGCCAAGAAGGATCAAGAATATCCAGTGGCAGGCCTTAGGAAAGTGTATAAACTGGTGGCCGCTATGCTTTGCAGATTATATGGGCACCCCAATGCCACCACTTTCAGCGGTACGTGGGCAACCATAATGGAGTATGTCACTATCCATGGCACCCGATTCAACTGGGCCAGCATACTGGTGGTCTCTCTTAAAACAAACATATCCTCGGCACTGGTACCGGATGATGGATATCTTTTTGAATTCTATATGGCCTCCTACTTGTTGGATGTTGTTTGTTCAAGGTGCCACTTTGAGGGATGGGTGCACAACTGGGATCCAAAGCAGGCACACCCAATCCACTTAGAGACAAAGCTATTTTTGGATTCCAAATACAAGCAGTACATAGAACCAATCTCTGAATTCTTCATCCCAATTCTCTACAAAAAATTGTTTGGCCAAGACACTCCTTGCATGTCTTGGCGAGCCATGGAGACGTTAGGAAAGGTGGCACATTGGTTACCACTTGTGGAGTACACATTCATTCGAGTCTTTGGTTCATACAAGGCTCCCCATGCTATGCCCCGATATGTTATAGATTAAATGCTCATTTAAGAGGTCTGTTTCCAAATGAATTCTGGTTTCTCTAAGGTCTTGACTAAGGGAAAAAAGAAGTCATGGCCCACGCTACCCCTCGTCGTCGGTACCTACATGGTAAAATATTTTAGGGAGGTAGAGGTAGAAGCAGAAGAGATGATAAGTTATCGCCTTGGGTCATTGGACCACCAGACATATGACCCAGAGAGGATAGTCCTTGATCACTGTAAGTGGGCTAAGTTCAAGTGAAACTACCAGCACACAGAGTGCCTGGGCGAATATGAAAAGAAAAACTGGTATAATGCAGATAGGCAACTCACTCCGGGGGCATGGTCTAATGAAGAAGACCCAGATGACCAAACATTGGAGGAAATAAGTCATGAATTAGGAGGCGCTTCTTCTTCTCAGGCTAAGAAGCCTCGAACTAGCATAAGGAAAAACACTCCTTCCCAGCAGAAAGAGAAAGAAGCCAAAGCCCAGCACGAAATAGAGAAGAAGATGAAAGAGGATGAAGAAAAGCGCAAAAGGAGCCTGAGGTCAGAGCAGAAGAAGAATCAGGCAGAAGAGGCCAGGAGAAAAAAGGAGGAATAGGAGGCAGAGGCTGAGGCAGAATGGTAACTCAAAAGAGAGTTAGATAAAGTGGAGGCCGAATGCCAGAAGAAAGTAGAACAGGAATTGGCAGCGGAGGTTAAACGCAAAAGAAAATTAGAACAGACAGTAGCATTAGCAGCCAAGCGTAAAAGGAAATCTAAATAGGAAGCAGCGGTAGAAGCAGAGCGCAGGTGGAAAATAGAACATGAAAAGGCAGAAGTAGAATGACTGTAGAAAGAGGAAGAAGAAAAGAAAAAAAGAGGAGGAGGATAGAATACTAGAGAACGTCGAGACATCTCCCCAAGGCTTAGGATCAAAAACAAAGCTACAACCCCTCGAAGTGCCTATAGTCAATACACACGCTACACTCTCCGATGTGAGTTCCTACAAAGGGCTAGAAGAGGAAGTATTCAATCTTACCAGGCTCACATATGATCAATTCTCGTTCAAGATTAGACAGGAGAAAAGAAGATGCCTGGCACGAAATCCTTCTACCTCATCCATAGTCGTGACAGAGAAATATATAGTCCTAAATACTAGGACGAACCCAGTAATGATAGGATCGGCCAACACAGATTTCGCCGCGGCCATAGAGGAAAATTTAAACAGAATGAGCAGAGAGATCCTCTCTCTACGAAATAAGCTACAAGAAGCAGAGAAGAGGGAGGCAAGGGCAGAACAGGAAAAGGCAGCGTTAAGAGAAGAGATTCAACAGCTCCAAGACAGAACTGCTCTGATCAAAGAAGTACCACTCATCGTCCAAAGAGAGTTGGATGTATTAGAGGTCACTATGAGATAGGTCTGTTGGGAAATGTTCACTATAAAACAAACAGTTGCCCCCTTGGTAAGAGCCCAAGTAGAGACTAAGCAGAGGAGTGAGCAGCTGAAGGAGGCCTCAGCCACTTTTGATAGAATGATAGAATGGACGGGTCAGCACCCCTAGGCTCCAGAAAACTTGCCTAAGAAAGACTGGATCCACACCCAAGATGCCAAGGTCCAGATCCGGATTAAAATGCAGTCTAAAGATAAGCTGTCCAAAGACCTGGATAAGGTAATGTCTGCATACGAGCATCTAATCAGAAACATCGATTCAATGCACACCCTACACCACATTCCATCGCTGGGAGCATTGAACGAGGAGAAGAAATGGGTACAAGTGGACCAGGAGATTCAGACATTTTTGCAACCTATCAAACAAGCCGCTGCCACTTCCAATCTGGAGGCATCACAAGAGCACCTGGGCAAGTTCCTTGTCACACCAGTCTAGATCTACACCAAACTCACCTCCCTATCCAACCTGGTCACACAGAAAAGAGAGAATTTAATCCCAAATTCCTTGGAGTGTCTACATCGGTTGAGAGAAGAAGTTCCTTTGATTTATCCCATAGCGGAAGATTATCGTGCGTGGTAGAAATTCCTCAGAGAACAACAAGTTGATGCCCCTGACCTCATGATCGTGAGCACATCCTCATGATCAGGGGGCAGCAGGCCGCACTTGGAAATAGGTCATAGGTTACACTTCGCAGCTGGGTCGCAGGTCGCAGGGCAGCTCAACAGCTGGGGAGGCGAAAAGTAAGGAAGCCCAAAGGGAAAATTTTGGTCTATAAAACTCCCTTCGAGAAGATTGTAAACGATCTTTTTTTTGGGACTCAAAGAGTTAGAGAGCATTGTATAGAAGGATAACACTCTTTTGCATATGAATACAGATACTTGTTAAACTCCTTTTGGATCTGATGTGTTTTTTTGTGCGAACACTATGAGTATTTATTTTATAGTTTCAAATATCTTTTGATTAATGAAGCTGCATTTCTGATGGCATAATTCATGCATGATAGTTCTCTGTACTTGTGTTAATGATGTTAATTTTATCTATGCTTCCCCAATGAATGTTAATAACTTTGTTTACTGACATTTATATTTTCATTGTAAACATTTAAGGAAGTGAAGGTTGTTCCTACCATAAAGAATTGTTTCTTTTGTGGCTAGAACAACATACAAGCATGACCCTTGCGATATGTTGTTGACGGTATTTCTTTTGGCTTCATGTCTTATTATTCACCTCACTACACAGTGTTATATACTTGTTTAAACTCATCAATCATGTATCTTGTATCATATGAATAAGTGTGTGTCTACAGGTTCATCCAGTTCTTTTGAGACTCAAGGAAAGGAGACTTAAGCAGTAGCCGGACCCACACCCCAGAAGGGATCCCTACTCCAAATGGCTTAGAGTCTAATTGGTACTTTTTATTGGGGAGATCCCCTTGCTGTTGGTCGGACAAACTTTACCGTCAACAGAATTGGCGCTAGAAGGAGGGCTGAATGGCATCTTCCCAGCACACAAGCAATATTCCATCACAAAATCCCCAAGGGGAGGTCATAAATGATGATAATATTCCTCCCCCTTTGTAAGATGTTCAAGGGGAGGAGGCTCCATATTATGAGGTCACCAGGGAGCAGTTGAGAACCTTGTGCCCAGTTGCTCGCAATCTCATCAGGGACTTGCAATTCACCCTATTCATGAGTTTCTTGACCCATACTAGGATCCTTGCTGCTAACATCACTCGCAATGGTGCCCTTGTCAATTCCCTACCTCAGTTGATAAATTTTATGGTTGGAGACCTCGCCACCGCTGTCCAGAATAACAAACCAATTCCCAAACTCCAAGGGGACAAAGAGGAGGAACCCGACATGAATGAAACCCATCTTGACCCTTAGCCCAACGAAGCCCAACATAACAACAATCAAGTCAGCCACCCGCTAGCAGGAGGCGAGGGAAATAGAGGCTGAGGGAATGAAGGTGAGGGAAGAGTCCGCAGAAATGAAGGCATGGGGAATAGAGGCCAAGGAAATGGAGGTGAGGGAAATAGAGGTCCAGGAGTTAGAGGTAGGGGAGATAGAAGCTGTGGCCAAGGACACCATGCCGCACACCACCGTAAAAACCAAAATAAGCCACCTATCTACAATTGGGAATATATCAGGAGTATGGCCAACCGTGAGGGATATCAGGATGAGCACTCTCACCATGGGGGGGAAGCATCCACGTCAGGCACGGGGGGTGAATATGAATCTAAGATCAGGCACCATGAGCATGCCAGGCAGGTGCAACCACTTGCTTGGACGGACCAGTCCCCGTTAGATCTTTTGGGTCCCCTCCATGACATGCCTAGGCACCTTGAGAAGAATCTCCCCAAGTTTGACCCCGAGAAAGGTACGTTGGCCGAGGATCATATAAGCAACTTCTATCTTTCACTGAAAATTATGAGAGTTCAAACAAATGAGGTTGCTTGTTTCCTTTTTCCACACACTCTCGAGAACAAAGTGGCCACCTGGTACCGCTCCATCCCAAGTTCCTCCATAACGTCATGGGACTAATTCCATCGCATTTTCTTGCAGAAATTTTTGGAGGAAAAAACCCTTTCCATGCTCCTCACGAAGTTAAGTACCATTAAATTCCAGAGAAAGAAAAGGTTAGGGATTTCAATCAGTACTTTGCTACCATATTGTAAAAGTTTCCCCCCAACTTGGCGTTGGACGACTCCATTACCATAGACTACTATACCAAGGCTCTCCCAAGGGATATTTTCATCTTCATAAAACATGAATCTAGGGACACCGTTGCAGTGAATTACGCGGCCACCCTCACTGTAGAAAAAGACATGCTTTCTATAGGAGCCATCGATCATGAAGGGAGATATGACCACAAACCCACCGCAAAGAAAAGTTAGTCCTCCACACCCAAGACTGCGGATAAGGATAAGGATGCTTTTGACTTCGAGAGTATAGCAAAGACCCTTAAGTTATTGACCAATGAAGTCTCTGACCTGAAGAGAAAGGGCATAGAATCTACTACTAGCACTAAGACACAAAATCCCTTTTTCAGAAAGAGTAACCCCACCACCAGCCGACCTCCATATAAACCGAACACTATTCTCAACGTGGAAGAAATAGGAAAAGATAACTTTTGTTCTTTCCACCAGACTGCCCACTCTGAAAATACATTCCCATAATGGATTGGTAGCATGAATGCAGTAGTAAATCAACTTCTGGATGATCAAACCCGAGGGGATGCAGGGGAGGATGATTTTTCTGACAATGAAGAAGATTTGCCCCCTAATGAAGAACCAGGATCCTCTATTCTTGCGTTCGATGTAATCAGCAAGGAGAGCAATCATACCACCACTAATATCAATATGGAATGTGATCCTAAATTCAAACCTGTATGAAACTATGGCCTTAAAAGAAAAGGACCGGTCCCCGAATAGTCCCTTGAAGAGAAGAAGAGGGCTTTCTTAAGGAAAATTCTACCCCGTGGGAATGAAAAACAAGCTATTACTGAGAAGCCAACGACGAACAACACCCGAGTAAACCAAAAGAACAAGCTCCTAGTGGGGTCACCCAAAGCCACTACCGAGCCTAGTCCTCATTCTGATTCTAGTTAGAACATTGTTGAGGACATGAAGAAAACCAGAGCCATCATATCCCTCTACAAGCTTTCCCGCATCACCAATCAAAGAGAACTTATTCTCAAAGCCTTTGCCAACACCTTAACTACTAAGCCTGTGAGCAACACGTCTACACAAGCTATTCCAAGTGTTCATTCTATTGTAAACGCCATAAATGCAAATTCTAGGGGATCCACTCCTCCCTTCCTCTTATCATTCGAGATTTTTAACTTCAACATCCATAACTTCTTGGTTGACTCCGACGCATCCACAAACTTCATGCCCCTATCTGTCTGTAAGAAGCTGAATATTCACCCAGAGAAAACTGATGCTAGGATCATCCAGCTTGACAGATCCCAAGTGCCCACTATAGGAGAGCTGAATAATGTCAGCATCCGCCTTTATTCCGACTCTAGGGTTCACCATTGTATAGACATTGTAGTTGTAGAAATCCCGGAATCCTACGACCTATTTCTTAGAAAGGACTGGTCCAGCAAGCTACAAGGGTAATTTTCTACTGACTGGTCCAACCTATCGCTTCCCTACAAGGGCCAGAACAACCAGATCAGGGTTTAAAGCGAACCTTATATTAAACACACTATGACTAATTTGGATGCTACTAATGAACCTGTCATCTTTTCCTAGGAAGAGCTTCGCATGTGTTTCTTGGAGGCCATTTTTGGATGTTACCATTCTCCTCAATCCCCAGTAAGCCGAGAGGTCCAGTCAGAACTAACACTCATCACGGAAGACCAAGCCACCCCCATCTTACACCAAGTCAAGACCCCTCCCCAACCCACAACTCCAAAGGAGCCAGAAAATAAAGTGTGGACCTTGTATTATGATGGTTCCAAGGCCCATGACGAAGCTGGCGTGGGCTGCATCCTGCTGGACCCCTAGAGGAACAATTTCTTAATTTTGTGTCAGCTAGAGTTCCAATGCACCAAAAATACTGCCGAATATGAAGCCTTAGTCCTCGGACTTAAGAAAACACTGGATGTAAAGGTAATATGCTTATAGCTCATCAGAGACTCTGATATCATCACTTGTCAGGTACGCAATACCATTCATTGCTTGTCTCCACACTTAAAAGCATATCAACAAGAGCTATGGCATCTTATTTCTGCTTTTGATGCATTTGGAATCAAATCCGTGCTTAGAATGCATAATGGAGCAGCTGATACTCTAGCTAATGCTGCTACTAGATTTATCCCTTTGAGGGATGGATTTTCTATTGAAGTAATGTATAAACCCTCCGTGCCAGATAATATTACTAATTTACGCATCTTTGATGATGACCAACAGATATTGGAATTCATGCTCAGCACCGAAGTGTTCAAAGACGCAGTGATAGATGAGGTGGATCACGATCAAGCTTTGCAGGAAGAGCATGATAAATGCAAAGAAAACCCCATGCCCAAGGGGATAGTGTCACTTGAAAATCTCTTTGATTTGCAAATTCGTTTCCGTGGGCCCCAAATACCAAAATACAAAGTTCCACCTTGGCACATCAGCAAGTGAACTTAGGATTAGATGAGGATCTGAAGTTCATCAACCTTGGGAAAGACTGTTCCGACCAGGAGAGGAAGGTTTTCACCTAGCTATTCTAGAAGTATCGAGATGTCTTTGCTTGGACGTATGATGATTTACGTACGTATGATACTCGGATTATTCAGCATGTGATACCTATGAAGGGAGTGAAGCCTTTCCAGCAAAAGCTCAGAAAAGTGCATCCTACACTGGAACCAATGATTTAGAAACAAATTAAGAAGGTTTTGGATGCACACATTATCTTCAAAGTTTGCCACTCCACTTGGGTATCAAATCTGGTCCTGGTACAGAAAAAGTCTGGCGAGATCCGTTTGTCCGTGGACTTCCGAAATTTAAATCGGGCCTCAGACAAAGAAAATTACCTTGTGCCCCCTATGGAACAAATATTGCAGGCCGTGTCCAGATCCGAAATGTTCTCCTTATTGGATGGGTTCTCCAGTTACAACCAAGTGCTGGTAGCTAAGCCAGAGAGATTGAAAACTACTTTCTGGACCAAATGGGGAACGTTCGCTTTCAGGTGCATGCCCTTCAGATTAATAAACGCGGGGGAAAATTTCCAACGGGCCATGGATATAGCTTTCCGTGGTATAATAGGATGGAGAATTGTAGTCTATTTGGACGATGTCACCGTGTTTTCGAAACACTGGGGTGATCACTTACGCCACCTCAAGAAAATTTTCGAAAGGTGCAGGAAGTACGGGATCTTACACAACCTGAAGAAAAGTGTTTTCGTCATGTCAGAGGGAAATTTGCTGGGCCACATCATAACTAAGCACAACATTGTTGTAGATCTCGAGCAGGCAAAAGCCATTGCCTAGATTTCACCCCCTAGCAGCAAAAAGGCCATGCAATCTTTCCTTGGGAAAATCAATTTTGTACGAACATTCATATCAGATTTTTCCCAAATAGTCAGGCCTTGGCAGGGGATGATCAAGAAGATGTGATTTTCAAATGTAATTCACTAGAGAAGGAGGCTTTCAATAAAATCAAGTAGGCTATAGCTGAAGGACCATCTCTCAAAAGTCCAAATTTTAGCAAAAGCTTCATCTTGTATACCTTCGCTTCAGATTCATCACTCGTAGTTGTCCTCACGCAGAAAGACACCAACAATGATGAAAAACATATATCATTCATGAGTACCAGGTTGTATGGAGCTGAACTAAATTACCCTGAGATCAACAAGTAGGCTTATGCAGTCTACAAAGCAGTCAAGCATTTCAGGCCATACATCTTGAAAAACCATGTCACAGTTTTCGTCCCCACCCAGCTGTCCTCTCACTGTTTGTGCAGCAAGAGCTGGGTGAGAGATGAGGCAACTGGATGGCATGTCTTCAAGAGTATGACCTAGAGTTTAAACCAGCACACACTGTCAAAGGACAAGGACTCTGCCAAATGGTTGCGGAGGCTACAAGCTCACACGGAGTTGAAGAAGAGTGTTGGGAATAGGAAATCAACATGTATCAGAGTGACCACGCACCTCAACAGAGAAACCCATCTTAGTACTCTGACATTTTTGGATATTTGGCCCATGGTGTCTTGGACCCTGTTTTGACTGCTCGAAAAAAATGCGTAATAAGGCTTAAGGCTGCGTCTTAATACTTAATCCAAGGTAAGATTTTCAAGAAACATCATGATGGAGTTCTGCTACGCTGCTTGGAACATGATGAAGCAGAGAGCATCCTAACTGAACTGCACAATGGACCAGCCGAAGGGCATTTTTCCAGCGATACCACCGCCCACAAAATAATGCGCACAGGGTACTATTGGCCAACCCTTTCCAGAGATGCGCATGCGTATGTCCGAAAGTGTACACAATGCCAAAATTTCACCAATCGGGAAGCGCGGCCAACCGCTCCCCTACAGTCAGTGGTAGTAGAGGAACCCTTTCAACAGTGGGGCTTGGATGTGATTGGTGAAATCCTACCTCACTCCTCCAAGCAACACCGATATATTCTTATTGCTACTGATTATTTCACCAGGTGGGTCGAAGTAGTACCATTACGCCAAATCAACGATCAAGAGGTAATAGAATGTGTCACTCATTCAATCATCACTAGGTTTGGTGTTCCAACTTCCTTAGTTTTTGACAATGCAACTTATTTCTCATCCTTTAAATTGTATGATTTTTCTTTGGAAAATGGTATTGTGCTTAAACATTCTACAAATTATTACCCCCAAGGAAATGGGTTAGCCGAGTCAACTAATAAAAATCTAATCCGCATCATCAGAAAGACTCTATTGTCCCACTAGTGAAACTGGCATAATTCCTTCCACAACGCTCTTTGGGCTTACCGTGTCACACCCAAATCCTCACTTGGTACCTCCCCGTACTTTCTTGTGTATGGAAAAGAATTCGTCCTTCCTCCCCACTTATCTCTCCCTGCCCTTCAGTTTTCCCAAGAAATCCATGGTACCCCATGCCCCACCTTGTAGACTCGGATCGACACACTACTGAAACTGGAGGAAGAGAGGCAAAAAACCTAGGAAAAATTCTCCATCCACCAAAGTCGGATTAAAAGATGGTTTGATAAAAAGTCTACAAGGAGTAAAACTTTTGAAGTAGGAGACCTAGTCTTTAAGTGGGATAAAGCTCACAAAGAAAAGGGAAAACATTCCAAATTCCAAGCCCTGTGGACAAGTCCATTCCAGGTCAAGGAGAAATTAGGTTCCCACACGTTTAGACTACAAACTCTAGAGGAAAGAGTCGAGGTCATCCCGGTGAATGGGCATGACCTCAAACATTACTTCACTTAGTAGCCCTCAGAGGTCTGTCCCACCCCTGTACCATATTTCATGTTTTTCTGTTTTAGTTTCATTTGTACGTGGCCTTTTATCAAACAAAAAAAGAAAAAGAGAGAAAAAAAAAAAAAAACTAAAACTCAAGAAGGTCGAAGGCCTTGTCGAAGCCACACAATTGGCATACTACACCAGGTTCTATGCTGATGGTAAGCCTTTTCAGAAAGACACAAAGGTGGCGAGAGCTTGCCTGTAATTGACACCCAAAGGTAGTACATGACCTAGCTTGAGCCACCAAGCACGGGTAGCTCACCTAACAAGCTTGAAAGGGTGTCTATGAGAAGAAATTTGGATATAGTGGCGACTAGATCGAAAGGTAACAAATTTAAATTTGGGTGACATCAAGATATCTGGGAAAAAAAAAAGTCCACATACAGACTAGGAGCAACCTCTCTTGCAAGTAAAATAAGTCGGGATCCCTCATCCACCCAGGAAACAATTTCCCCTCTCAAATAAGTGCCATGAGCACACCTAAATAAGTGCCTTAGGCACATTCAAAATAAGTGCAATAGCACACCAATAAAGGGTAAAGGATTGAGAAAGGCTTTTTGCGTAGAGAGGCGATGTGATGACTCCGTCGGGGTACTAACCAGGTTCGCTGGTAGCAAAGAAACGTTTATGACTCCTAGGAAGTGACTCCACCGGGACCGCAAGGTTCGCAATCAGTGGAGCAACAAAATAAGGACAAAATAATCATACCGAATCCTATGGGCACCTAAATTTCTCCAACCCTTTCAGTCTAGAAACCTGAAGCAATGAAACTCAGTTAACCAGCACCTAAACAGGCTAGCAGGCCAAGCAACTTTGGAAAGTGCCAAAGGCAAGGTAGTAGGTACCTTAAGGTGAAAGGAATAGCTAGCAAAGGCCCCTCCTCCCCCCACCAAGGAAAACCATCGGCAGAGGCTCTAGGTCCGACCAGTGAATCGCCATTTGTTGTAGCCTCTACAACACCCTCCAAAAAATCCACACTTTAAAATTTTTGGAGCCCGTTGAGCATAAAAGAAAGCTAAGGTAAACTATGGGATGGTTAAGTCTCTAAGTTGGAGGTTTCTGAAATTTTGGAAAATCGTGATCCCTCGACCTTGCGACCCCGCGACCCCCAAGGTCGTAAGGTCGCGAGGTCGCGAGGTCACTCCTCCCTCAAACCGCTGACTAGTGTGACCGAGTGACCTCAGTAATGGCTCGCACACGCGAACCTTTTATAAATAGAAGGGTCACTAGGTTGCATTATTTCCATGTGGCAGATAGAAAGAAACGCTTCTGACAGGTCGACTGGAGTGCAATTTTCTCGGGTAAGTTGTCCTTTCCTCCTGCTGTTTCCTTTTATGTTTTTGTTTCCTTAAATTCCCCCATCCCAGCCTTTAAATTGTCCATTTTCTTTGCTCCTTTGTGTCATTTAAGACTTAATGTGCCCCTTTTTCATATTGGTGGTCTCTCTTCAAACAAAAATATCCTCAACACCAATACTGGATGATGGATATCCTTCTTAATTCTACATGGCCTCCTACTTGTTGGATGTTGTTTGTTCGAGATGCCACTTTGAGGGATGGGTGCACAATTGGGATCCAAAGCAGGCACACCCAATCCACCTAGAGACAAAGGTATTTTGGGATTCCAGATACAAGTAGGAATTAGAACCAATCTCTCAAGTCTTCATCCTAGTTCTATATAGAAAATTGTTCAGCCGGGACACTCCTTGCATGTCTTGGCGAGCCATGGAGACATTAGGCAAGGTGGCACATTGGTTCCCACTTGCCGAGTACACATTCATTCGAGTCTTTGGTTCATACAAGGCTCCCCATGCTATGCCCCGATATGTTACAAAAAAAATGCTCATTCAAGAGGTTTGTTTCCAGATGACTTCCAGTTTCTCTAAGGTTCTGACTAAGGGAAAAAAGAATTCGTGGCCCATGCTACCCCTCACCATCGGTACCTACATGGTCAAATATTTCAGGGGGGTAGAGACAGAAGCAGAAGAGATGAGAAGTTATCACCTTGGGTCATTGGACCACCAGACATATGACCCAGAGAGGATAGTCCCTGATCACTGTAAGCGAGATAAGTTCAAGTGGAACTACCATCACACGGAGTGCTTGGACGAAGATGAAAAAATAAACTGGTATAATGCAGATAGGCAACTCACTCCAAGGGCATGGTCTGATCAGGAAGACCCAGATGACCAAACATTGGAGGAAAGAAGCCATGAATTAGGAGGCGCTTCTTCTTCTCAGGCTAAGAAGCCTTGAACTAGCAGAGGGCACAACACTACTTCCCAGCAGAAAGAGCAAGAAGCCAAATCCCAACAAGAAATAGAGAAGAAGATGAAAGAGGATGAAGGAAATCACAAAAGGAGCCTGAGGTCAGAGCAGAAGAAGAAGCAGGCAGAAAAGGACAGGAGAAAAAAGGAGGAACAGGAGGTTGAGGCTGAGGCAGAAAGACAACTCAAAAGAGAGTTAGATCAAGTGGAGGATAAACGCCAAAAGAAAGAAGAACAGGAAGTGGCAGTGGAGGCTGAACACAAAAGAAAAGCAAAACAAGCAGCAGTAGCAGCAGTCGAGCGTAAAAGGAAAGCCGAATAGGAAGCAGCGATAGAAGCAGAGCACAGGCAGATAATAAAACATGAAAATGCAGAATTAAAATGGATGCGGAAAGTGGAATAAGAAAAGAAAATAAAAGAGGAAGAGGATAGAATATTAGAGAACATTGAGGCATCTCCCCAAGCCGCAGGATCAAAAACAGAGCAACAGCCCCTCGAAGTGCCTGTAGTCAATACACGCGCTACACTCTCTGATGTGAGTTCCTACGAAGGGCCAAAAGAGGAAGTATTCAATCTTACCAGGCTCACATATGATTAGTTCTCCTTCAATATCCGACAAGAGAAAAGAAGATGCATGGCACGAAATCCTTCCACCTCATCGATAGCCGCGACGGAGAAAGATATAGTCCTAGATACTAGGACTAACCCAGTAATGATAGCATCGACCGACATGGCTTTTGCCACTACCATGGAGGAAAATGTAAACAGAATGAGCATAGAGATCCTCTCTCTACAAAATAAGCTACAAGAAGAATAGCAGAGGGAGGCAAAGGCAGAACAGGAAAAGGCAGCGTTAAGAGAAGAGATTCAACATCTCCAAGGCAGAACTAGTCTGATCAATGAAGTACCGCTCATCGTCCGAAGAGAGCTGGATGTATTAGAGGTCACTATGAGACAGGTCTATGGGGAAATGTTCACTATAAAACAAACAGTTGCCCCCTTGGTAATATCCCAAGAAGAGACTAAGCAGAGGAGCGAACAGCTGAAGGAGGCCTTAGTCGATTTGGATAGAATGATAGAATGGACGGGTCGGTACCCCCAGGCTCCAGAAACCTTGCCTAAGAAAGACTGGATCCACACCCAAGATGCCAAGGTCCAGATCCGGATTAAAATGCAGTCTAAAGATAAGCTGTCCAAGGACCTGGATCAGGTAATGGCCGCGTACGAGCATCTAATCAGCAGCATAGATTCAATGCATTCCCTACACCAAATTCCATCGCTGGGATCATTGAACATGTAGAAGACATGGGGACAAGTGGACCAGGAGATTTAGACATTTTTGCAACCTATTAGACAAGCCGTTGCCACTTGCGATCTTGCGGCATCATAAGAGAACCTGGGCAAGTTCCTTGTCACATCAGTCTAGATCTACACCAAAATCGCCTCCCTATCGAAATTGGTCACGCGGAAAAGAGAGACTTTAATCCAAAATGCCTTAGAGTGTCTGCATCGGTTGAGAGAAGAAGTTCCTTTGATTTCTCCGATAGCAGCAGATTATCGTGCATGGCAGAACTTCCTCAGAGAACAACAAGTTGATGCGCCTGACTTAACGATCGTGCGCACATCCTCATGATTAGGGGGTAGTAGGTTGCAGGTTGCACTTGGAAATAGGTCACAGGTTGCACTTCGCAACTGGGTCACAAGTCCCAACTCTCATTCAGGTCGCAAGGCAGCTCAACAGTTGGGGAGGCGAAAAGTCAGGAAGCCCAAAGTGCAAATTTTGGTCTATAAAACTCCCTTCGGGAATATTGTAAAGGATAATTTTTTTGGGACTCAAAGAGTTAGAGAGAATTTTATAGAATAATAACACTCTTTTTCATATGAATACAAATACTTGTTAAACTCCTTTTGGATCTGATGTATTTTTCTTTGTGAACACTATGAGTATTTCTTTTACAGTTTCAAATATCTTTTGATTAATGAAGCTGCATTTTTTATGGCATCATTCATGCATGATAGTTCTATGTACTTGTTTTAATGATGTTAAGTTTATCTATGCTTCCCCAACGAATGTTAATAACTTTGTTTACTGACATTTATATAAATTCATCGTAAACATTTAAGGAAGTGAAGGTTGTTCCTTCCATAAAGAATTGTTTCTTCCATGGCTAGAACAACGTGCAAGCATGACCCTTACGATATGTTGTTGACATTATTTCTTTTGGCTTCATGTCTTATTATTCGCCTTGCTACGTATAGTGTTATATACTTGTTTAAACTTATCAATAATGTATTTTGTATCATCTGAATAAGTGTGTGTCTGCAGGTTCATCCAGTTCTTTTGAGACCCAAGCAAAGGAGACTTAAGCGGTAGCCAGACCCACACCCCGGATGGAATTCCTACTCCAAATGGTTTAGAGTCTAATTGGGACTTTTTACTGGGGATATCCCCTTTCTGTTGGCCGAACAAACTTTCCCGTCAACATGCCCTTACATTATTATTATTAGGTTGGCTAGGATTACATTGTGGCGCCACTAGGATTACATTTTGGCCCCATGGACTCTTATATATAGAGAGGAGGTTTTGTCATTTTTATCATCCAAGAATTATTCATTTATGTAATGTATTGTAGTTTGACCCCTCGAAGTGTCTATTTCTAAGTCATTGATCTCTCTTTTCTTATATTTTTGGTGCTGGTTTCACATTATTTGGTATTAGAGGTTTGGATTCTAAGGTTTTGCTTCTCCAAACAGGCCATCGTGGAATTTTTTATATAACTTTGTTTCTATGAAGTTTCAGATGTTGAAATTTTTAGAGTGTGAAGTAAAAGTCCTGAGGAACATCTTCGAAAAATTTCAGAGCTTGGTTTGCCATATTTTCATATACATGATTTGTGGAAGTTAGGGCTTTTGGTAGGGTCCTGAATTTAACCTAAACATGTCATCACAAAATGTTCCCTATAGCTGTTTTTCTATAGGGATTCAAAAGATGAAATTTTTACAAAGTGAAGCTGAAATCCCAAGGAATCTCTTGTAAAAATTTCAGATCTTTTTTCGTAACATTTTTGGAGATATTATCTCTGGAAGTTTGGATTGTTTCAGGCTCCCAAATTTCATCTCAAGTAGGTGACCATGGGAAAAACATCATAACTCCCTCTCTGATCATCGGCTTGGGATTCTGAAAATAGTGACTATAAGCACGTAGAATATAGTTTCTTTTATATCAATTTTAAAGCCAAAGGAGGAAATAGTGACACGTGGAAAGTCATACAAGTTCGCTCTATTGAACCAGTCCATAATTAGGTCATTGTAGGAGATTGGGCATACCGTTGTCTTCAAGAATCCAAATCAGGTCAGACTTGTGGCATTCGAAAGAAGATTTAAAGGGCTACTTTAGAGCCAAATTTCAGATATTGAAGATCTGAAATCATAGATATAATTAAGTTTCAATATCGAGCTCCTCAAAATCAAGAAAAAGGTGGGTATTGTTTTTCAAATTGCATAAGTCTTGTTTGAAAAATCAGTTTGAAGTGATTCCAAAGGCATATTGAGCATAGATATCAGTATTGGGTTCTAAAATGCCTCCTAAAAATAATTCAACACTCATTAAGCCCTTAAAGTACTCTACTCTGACTCATGAAGATGAAGAATTGCAACGTGATCTATCAAAATTATGAGAGCAAGTGCACCAAAATTTGCTCTTGCAAAGAGCAACAAAAAATGAAATGGATGTTTTGAAGAAAAACATCGAAGCTAAGATGGATGGTTTGAAAAAAGGCATGGTAGATGGATGGTTTGAAGAATGGTATGGAAGAGAAAATGGAAGCTTTGGAGGAAGACATGGAAGGTTTGAAGGAAGTTTTATCAAAGTTGATACAAGAAATGATTCCTAATGGTAAAAAGGTAGTAGAGGAAACTCATGATGAGAAAAAAATAAATGTTAATAGTGATTTCATAAACTCTAATGTTGGATTAAAGAACCACCATATTCCAAACATGGATGTGAGGAAGTTTGATGGAAAGGATCCCGTAACATGGATACTACAGATGGAGCAATATTTTGATCTCAATAATTTGCAAAACACACAAATGGTATGAATTGCAACTTTACATTTAGAACAAAACACATTTTTATGGTATCGATGGCTTTGCTCCCATAAAAAAATTGTCACTTGGTCAATTTTTGCGAAGGAAGTGATAGAACATTATGAGGATACAAAAAGCAACACCTTCTTTAGCCAATTGATAAATCTCAAACAAAAGGGTTCAGTGGTGGAGCACATTGAGGACTTCCAAAAATTGAATATAAGGGTAATTGATATTCCAGAGGAACAAAGGATTGACGTCTTCATAATGAATTTAAAGGATAGCATCCAACATGAAGTTCACGTTTGGGAATTGGATTCATTAGAGAAGGCATTTAGGTTGGCAAGAAAAATTGAATGTAAAATTATGGAAACAAGGAAGCCTGCCACTCACATCTATAAATTTGGAAGTGTTGTTACTCCTAGACTTCCACAACCTACAAGGTTGACACTACAACAATTGGAAGAAAAAAGAGAAAAAGGGATTTTCTACAGTTGTGATATAAAATAAACTAAAGGTCATAAGTGTCTTGAGAAGAAATTATTTTACGTAGATTGTGTAGAGGAGGAAGAAAATGAACAAGAAACTTCAAAAGAAGAGGACATACACCTGGAAGCAACCCTAGAAGAAGAAGAAATGAGTCTGACCATATCATGCAATGCATTGGTAGGAATTACCACAACTCAAACTCTGAATATAGAAGGACATATCAATAAGAAAAAGTTAATAGTGTTGATTGATTCGGGTAGTACCCATAATTTTATTCATTGTAAGGTAGCCAAGGAATTGAATTGTTTCCTATACCTAGCATTAGAATTTCAAGTGATGGTTGAAAATGGAGGAACTATAAATTTATCTGGAATTTTCCATAATATCAAGCTATTTATGGGGGAATATGTATTGAATAGTCCAATGGTTTCCATCCCAATGGGAGGTGTTGATGTTGTACTAGGAGTACAATGGTTACAATCATTGGGGATGGTAGCTTTTAATTTTCAAGAACTTTTCTTCAATTTTTTTTCAAAAGGAAAGGAAATTGAATTACGGGGAATCACAGGGAAGACAGGAAAGATAATAAGCTCTAATTTCATGACAAATATTATGAATAAAGAACAATAAGGCGTAATTTCACAATTATGCTCACTAGAAGCTCCAACATCAAAATCCTCTATTTCTCCAGATCTCCAAAAAGTCTTGGACAATCATTCCGAGGTGTTTGATACTCCCAAAGGACTCCCACCTATTCATGATGATCATGCTATTCATTTGATTCCAGGAAGTGTTCCTCCAAACATAAGGCCTTACATTTATCCTTATGTCCAAAAGAGTGAAATTGAACGTATGATTGCAAAAATGTTAGAGGCTGGTATAATTCAACCTAGATAAAGTTCTTTCTCTACCCGAATAGTATTGTTGCACAAGAAGGATGGATCATGGCGCATGTGTCCCAATTATAGGGAGCTCAATAAGCTCACTATTAAAGATAAATTTTCCATTCCTATGATTGATGAATTTTTGGATGAATTACATGGAGAAATTTATTTTACCAAGTTGGATCTTCGTTTAGGATATCATCAAATTAGAATGAAGACTAAAGATATTCCGAAAACATCATTTCGAACGCATGAGGGTCATTATGAATTTTTGGTCATGCCTTTTGGCCTTACCAATGCACCTTCTACATTTCAAGGGCTGATAAATTCCATTTTCAAACCCTTTCGTAGAAAATTTGTGCTAGTATTTTTGATGATATACTAATTTACAACAGGTCTTGGAAGGATCATGTTCAACATGTTGACAGGGTGCTCAAACTATTAGAGGAGAAAAAATTATATGCAAAAACATCCAAATGTTTCTTTGGAGTACAAGAGGTGGAATATCTAGGTCATATTGTATCTCACGAGGGTGTTAAGGTAGACCCTAACAAAATTAAAGCCATTAAGGAATGAAAATTCACCACAACTATAAAGTAGTTGCACTGATTTCTCAGGTTAACAGGGTATCATCTCAAGTTTGTTAAGAATTATGGGAGAATAGCAGCACCTCTAACAACATTATTGAAGAAAGATGCATTTTCATGGACTCCTGAAGCAACTAAGGCCTTTGAACATCTTAAAGAGGCAATGCGCCTAACACGAGTCTTAGCTATGCCAGACTTCAAAAAAACCTTTATTGTGGAATGTGATGCCTCAGGAAATGGAATTGGTGTTGTTTTAATGCAAGAAGGAAGACCCATTTCTTTTGAAAGTCGTTCAATCAAAGGAAATTATTTACAAAAGTCTATTTATGAGAAGGAAATGTTGGCAATACTACATGCACTAAAGAAATGGAGACCTTACCTAATGGGAAGACACTTCAAGGTAGAAACTGATCATGATAGTCTTAAATACTTTTTGGAACAAAAATTATCTTCGGAAGAGCAGCAAAAATGGGTCACAAATATGTTGGGTTATGACTTTGAAATCATCTACAAGAAATGGAAGATAAATATTGTTGTAGATACACTCTCAAGAAAGGATGAAGGGGTTGAAGCATTGCTTTGTGCCATTTCTTTTATCCAACCAGATTGGATAACTGAAGCAAGGGATGAATGGAAGAAGGATGAAGAAGTTTGGACACTCATTCAAAAGTTGTAGCAAGATCCTAGTACATCTGATACATTTATTTGGAAAAATGACTCCTTATGGTATGAAGATCACTTATATATTTGCAAGAATTCCCAACTAAAACAAAATATTATTTAGGAATTGCACACTTCTCCTTTAGGACGACACTTAGGATTTTTAAAAACTTACCATAGGGTGAAGAAAGAATTTTTTTGGGATGGACTTAAATTTTATATTCAAAAGTTTGTGGCGGAATTTTTGGTTTGCCAGCAAAATAAGGTTGAGGAAATTAAGACCCCAGGTCATCTACAACCTTTATCCATTCCAAGTCAACGTTGGGAGGAGATTTCAATGGATTTTATCACAGGTTTACGTAAGTCTGAAGGAAAGAGTGTCATCATGGTGGTAGTTGATAGACTTACTGAGTATGCACACTTTTGTGCATTATCTCATCCATTTAAAGCAAGTACAATTGCTAATTCATTTATGGAAACAATTCAAAAGCTACATGGAAACCCGAAGATTATTGTAACTGATGGAGATCCCATTTTTACAAGAAATTTTTGGACGGAATTATTTTCTTGTTTTGGTTACTCAACTAGCTCATAGCTCATCTTATCATCCTCAGTTCGATGGTCAAACATATATAGTGAATAAATTTTTGGAAAGATATATTCGTTTTTTTCTATCTGATAAGCAATCAAAATGCATCAAGTGGTTACCTCTCACTTAATGGTGGTATAAGACTTCCTTCCATACTCTAGCAAAAAATACCCCATTTATGGCACTTTATGGATATCATCCACCGTCCATCACATCTTCTTTAAGGGAAAATTCTAGATTTCAAGCAGTGCAGGATCACATTTAGCATGAACAAGAAGTTCTCCAACTCTTAAAGGATAACCTAAATTTGTCACAAATTTGAATGAAACAACAAGTAGATCTACGTCGTAGTGTGAGAAGTTTTGATGTGGGAGACTGGGTATTTTTACGGCTACAACCATACAAACAAATGTCCCTCAAGAAAGATAAGAAGGATAATAAATTATCGCCAAAGTACTATAGTCCTTACAAGGTGTTTCAAAAGATTGGTACTATGGCATACAAATTGGAGCTTCCTGCTTATTCGCGAGTGCATATAGTTTTCCATGTTTCATGCTTAAAAAAGGTTATAGGGGACAAACTTCCAATTCAAAAAATATTTCCAGAACTTGAGGAGGCAGGAAAAACCATATTGGAACCTGAAGCAGTTATGAAAACAAGAACTTGATAGCTACAAAATCAATAAATTTCAGAGTATCTCATGAAATGGAAGAACTTACCCATTGAAGATTCTAATTAGGAGGATGATAATTTTATACAGAAGCACCCGGAGGTACTCAAGCATTGAGGACAAAACTTTTTAAAAGGAGAGGAGCATGTTAGGTTCTTATATTACTAGTATAGTCCCTTATTGTTGTTAGTGTAACCCCCTTATTGTTATTGTTGTACCCTTGTAACCCCCATATTGTTGATATTGTGCCCTTACATTATTATTGTTAGGTCGGCTAGGATTACATTGTGGCCCCACTAGGATTACATTGTGGCCCCACTGACTCCTATATAGAGAGAGGAGGTTTTTTCTTTTGTATCATCCAAGAATTGTTCATTTATGTAAAGTATTAGAGGTTTCCCCCTTGAAGTGGCTATTTCTAAGGCATTGATCTCTCCTTTCTTCTATTTTTGGAGTTGGTTTCACAATAGTGATTTTAATACACATATCATGTTTCAAATCCTCGCATGGATCAAATATTTTTTCGAGAAAAAATGCACCCTCCACACCACATATAAAAAATTAAACCACTTATCTAATGAATGTTTCAGAATTCCACAGGGCTTTATGAAAAATAGTAAACATATGTGAAATAAAATTGATATTTCGAAATTTATAATTTAAAAAAATAATAATAAATAAATTAAAATTAAATTAAAACTAGAGTTTTGTGACACTAACAATGCATGCATGCATCCCAGGTGTCATGTGAATTTATTCTCAAGCTTTTGTTTAGTTGGACACTTCGACAAACTAGAACCACACTATTAAGTAGGTAAATCCTCTCTACGGATAGAGACGGTCCCTCTAGCCCTAGAGTGGGTCTAGAAATAAAGAGAAATGTTAGAGTGTTGCTTCCTAATTATTGAATGAACAAAGGGCATGGTAGGTCAACATATATGGAATCCAATGCTATCGTCGTTGTTGTAGTGGTCGTGGCATCTCGCTCTTTCCTTGGGAAGTCACAATCCTTCCGTAGTTACGCTCGGATACCTGCACATAGAACAGCAAACAAGAACAACATACAACATAATAATTTAACTCATAACTACTAGCCAGTCAAAGAGGGATAAGCATATTGAATTAAACATCTAACATAATACAAAATGAGAACCAAACAATAGCCAAGTATATGTATTGATAGAAGGAAGAGTTACAACCAATGCTTTGACGTCACAGTCTCCTCTAGTGGGGTTTAGCCGAAGCACGTCTTAGATGCTCGTCAGGGAATTCGAACAGGATGAAGGCATGGATACAAGCTCTTTCAGAAGTCATGGAATCAAGCTCTCTCAACGTAATTCCTTCTTATTCTATCTTCTTCAGTACTTCAACTATAATATGTTCAATCTTCCAAGTTCAACTAGCTTAGGCTAAGAGAGATAGCTTCTTTTTATAGAGGAAAAGGAGGAGGTTAGGATCCCTACAAAGGTGGGAGGGAGGCCTATCCTTTAGGAGGTTCTCATGGGAGGTGGAAATAATAAAATAAAGGAGGGAGTCTATGGTTATTTAGTCCAACCACTCCAAATGACTCATCCTCAAAGTTTTTGAAGTTGAATCTTCGCCTATATTTTTAAAAACATTCCATAAACTGCTCGGTGCGGGTGGCTAACTGAGATAGAGAACCAAATGGAGCAGTGACCAGTGTTAATCCTTCTCTTTAGCGCAGGGGCATAACTGACTACTCACACCAAGCCCAAAACAAGGGTTTTTGAGTCTCTTCTCAGGGAATTGTCAACTGAAGGAATATTGCTTTCATGTAAAGGGATGAAATGATGGTCTTTGCAAGGCATGACACTGCTTATTGATCATGGAAATTACACTCCAATGGGTGATATGGGGATTGCAGGGACAATGAAATTTTTTTTGGTAACAGATGCCCCCTAAAACATGAGGTCTGAGGGAGACGAAGGGGTGAAATGCTTTATGAGAATGCGTTCGAACTCAACCCTGTAATTACAAATAAAAATGGTATCTCTGATACAAGAATATGTGGTATGGACATAGCCATCCATAATAGAGTACATAAAAATTGAGATCTGAGGTATGGACACTGCCATCCAGTGAGAAGGATCAACAAATAGACGCAGGTATGGTCACAGCCATCCAATCAAAAGAGTCATGCAATAAGTCATAATAATCCACAAGAATCCACCGCCCGGATTCTATCAGACAAAACCCACGGTCTTGCGCTCCATCTTGACCCAAGCAAGTATAATTTCAAGCATGAAAATATATGAGCTGAAGTTGAACATGCAAGAAAGTCACCTGATTACCAGCCAATGATGAGAGTTGTTAACAGGCACCAGAGAAACCACCAATAATGATAATGGCTCTCAAGGTACAATTGATACAATCCACGGAATGCGAACAACGATCTAGCTTTGAACATCTGCAGAATCACTCGATCGAAGGCCAATGATGTGGACCTTGTGTCGAATGTGAAAAACCTACCATTAAGGCATGCACGCTTCAAGGTACCAGAAGGGAGTCTCTAGATCAAGTTCCTAGATAATGAGCTAAAGTCGACAGGAAGTGACCTAATCGAAGGTGGACCATAATGCTTCCCACATCATCGATACAAGATAGACGAATATGATGAAAGTGAATTAGGACCAACAGAGAATCAGAGGAAGGTTGAAAACTGCAGAGGAAAACTTCTCTTGAACATATCAGTGACACGACACTGGATTTGGGAGTATTTGACATCAAAGTATCTGAGGTCATGATGACGTGGAAAAGAGAAAATGAGAGGTCTAAAGAGATTACCCAAACCCATGGAGGCAAAAAATGATGAAATGAGATGTCCCTAACCCAACACGGATGCAGAAAAGTGACATGTTCAAGAGTGACATACTGCCAACATGACTAAAACTTGGTTCCATTTTCCCCTGCCATTTTTGGTGAGCACCCCAATTATTTTTTAAAAAAATCTTAAAGGGGATAACATATTCTTATGTTGTAAGTTTGTCCTTCGAAAAAATCCAACCTAGTACATTTTACGAGCCCTAGGAAGGAGGAACTCAAATAACGTCATGGCGATGAAGTTCGATGTCATTAGGTTTTAATGAGCCTAACAAAGGAGAACTCGACATATTTTCATGTTTAGAGAGTTTGAAAAGAAGGCAGAAAAGAAAACTTCATCATGGCCCTTTTCGGGAATAGTCCCTCAGATCCGAAAAGGAAGAAAAAAATATCTGGAAGAACCTCTTAGTTGCAATAGGCTAAGGTATTCCTTTTTTGTAAATAATCTATCCCAGCCCAAAAAAGGGGTAAATGTATACTGGGTAGATATCACTTTGTAGCCATTTAACGAGTTCGAAATGACAAGAGTCCTAGCAATCTTTTCAATTTTAGAGAGTTAGAAAAGAGCTGAAAGATGAATCCAATAGGGACTTTCTCGTGTTTTTACCGAGTCCGGAAAAAGTATAAAACTTAACTCGTTACTTCATCACTATGGCCTGAAAAACCTGTTGCTACACAAGAGACACATGTAAAACCCATTTTTTGAAAAAAATATAATAAAATAGTCGAAAAACATGTCTTAAAACCTAATTAGCGTTGTAAAAAGTTATAAAATGCCAAAAATTGTAAAAATAATTACTTTTCACTTTTTTACCTCTTGTGGAGCAATAGTTACCCATTTTACTGTGTGATCTTGTGGCTATGATAGTGGAAAATCCAGTAGATTAATCTCAAATTTGTCAGTTCTAGGTAAGAGTTGATATCTCTCCCTTCATTTTAATTCATTTTTTACTTCCTGCAATTTCCAATTTTGATTTCTGGGGAAGGAAATGTGAAAATTAGGGCATGGCTGTTGGCACGGGTTTTGGGCATGGACCCATGCCAATCACGCATTTTTATAAACTAGGGCGCACCCATTGGCACGACTATTTGGGAAATAGTCGCGCTAACCGTGTAGACCATATTGGTGCAAAAATTCAAGTTAAATACCCAATTTTTCACAAATCGAAGTTTCAAAAATGGCTAATACTATCCATATGATCATGTTTTCAGGTAGGAAACAGAAAAATGGTAATCGAATGGAAATAACGGGAACACAACGAAGAGGACGAGCTTGCCATGGAAAATTAGAGATGCATGGAAGCTCTCAGAGATTGTATAGTGAAGAAATTCTTCTTAAAACTGTGTCTCTGAGCTCAACTGAAGCTTCTAGAGTATTTGATCAACACATGGGATGAGGACCAAGGAAAGTTCATCCTTCGAGATTAGAAACTTGAGATTGATGTTTCTGATGTCTACTTTATAACAGGATTATCGTGGTGGGGAGCAACACCGATCCTAACTGGTACCCGACCTTGCATGGAGAGTATGTCCATGGTGATGGACAGGGTATGCCGAGGGGCATGGAAGGGAAGATGAAGTGGGAAAATTGATATCCAAACTATCCCAAACTTGGCACTAAAAGTAGTGCTACATACCATCACACGAGCTACGGGATCGTAAGCACTGCACGAAGCAACAAAAACACACTTGCTTCTTGCTGTAGACTGCTTGACACTGACCATATACAACTGGGCAGAGGTCGTGACAAAAAACATGAAATGCCAGCTAACAAAATGCAAGAAGGGAAGATTGAAGCAATTTGGTTATGGGTCTATCGTGATATCATTCTTCCTGGAATGATGACCAATCTTCCAGCGTCATGAGGTCATAGTCCCAACACCACCAATGAGGGAACCACGGATGGCCTGATGGGCAGCTCTGATGCCAAGGGTAGGGGGCATTCAACAGATGTCCAGGAGACTGGAGTTTTTTATTGGCTCTACCAACACTTGATCGTCGTGGAGGATTGGACCTACTCTAGTAGAGATTTTACTGGTGATCTGGACCTCCCACTCCCAGAGGGAGAGAATTGGGATGAACATTTGGGTAGGATTCATTTTTAATTTTCATGATTGTTATGATTTGTTTTTAATTATGTATGTTCTAAAATTATACCCATGCATTTGCAGATGTTGTCCTAGAGAGACCTGCGGGCATGTCTCCGATAGTGAGGTTTGAAATCATGGCAAGGGAGACGAGGAGGAGGTCGTGCAGAACCTAGAGGGGATCACACACTGAGTCCTGGACTATGCACGATTTTATGATGTTCCCTGTGCCTACCAGAGACATACCGTAGGGGTGCCATGTAACATTCACCGCTTGCTGAGGTAGCTTGTATAGGCAGTGACACGATACCATGAGCATCACGCTGATTAGACACCTAGGCTTTATATCTGTATATTTGAGAGACATGGTGTCCCATGATGTAACATAAACACACATATTTTTTGAATTTATGATGCACACTGATGCAAAAACGTGATATATATATGTGTGTGTGTGTGTGTGTACATCTATTTTCCTGCATGGATCTTTTTCATATGATGATGATTTTACAAATTACACAAATGTCTATCTAACACAATGTTGGCCACTGTATCAGTTAATGCATTCATTTGTCTAGGAATATGTTGATATGTGATAAAATCAAAATGTCTTTCCAACAAACGAATACGTAAATACGATCTTAGAATGTATAGGTTTCTCACTGAATAATGACCATTGAGTTACAAAACAACAAGTTGTGAATATATATTTACAAGCAATGTGTGTATGTTGAGGTTGATTTCCTCGGTTAATAGTTCAAGGACAACATTATATTTAGTGACATAGCACTATATTCAGCGACATTGTTTGTAGTTTATCTTAAACAAATACCTTGCAGTTCTATCAGCTCACTAGCAAGATCATAGATTACCTAGGTTTCTAAAGACAAATTCTTAGTACAACGGGAAGCACCATCCGTGAAACTGACATAAGGGCTAACATACATCTGCACAAATAAGCAAGACCCAACAAGCAGGAAAATGCTCGCATAGCACACCAAATCAAAGGATGTAAAAAAATGAAAAAAACACCTATGTACAAAAATCATGCATGAATGAATCATGCATAATATTTTTTGAGATACAACCCATTTATGAGTTGTTCTAGAGGATGACCTTCATAATCAATGAGCTCATAGGCCCCATTCTGCAACACTCATTTATTAATGTAAGGCCCATGCCACATTGGTTGAAATTTTCCTGCCTCTAACTTATTATGAGCTTGGTCGTATAGGAGGACGAGATCTCCTTCAAGGAAAGAACAAGGGGAAATTGATTGGTCAAAATGAGTTTTGGCCCACTTTTTTTGTGCTTCAATAACTAAAGCATCAAAGCGGCGGGTTTCATCCAACCTTTCTAAGTAAAGAAGACGTTCTTATTCTAGTGAAGTGTTGGGCAGTAATTCAACAGCCAACTTGAGCAAAGGTATTTCACACTCAATCAGAAGAGTAGCTTCGAGACCATAAACCAACTAAAAAGGGGTGAATCCTGTTGCACTCTTAACTGAGGTTCAGTATTCCCAAAGAGCTAAAAATAACATGAGATGCTAATTAGATTTGTGGATCCCAATCGTACATTGAAGCAAAGTAACAAGAAATTTGTTCACAACTTCTACCTGGTCATTGGCCTGAGGATAGTATGGTGTTGAGTCATCATGACATAGACCCAACTTAGAGGTTAACTCCGCCACCATATAGTGTCGAAAATGGGAACCATGATCGGTAATGATGGCCTGAGAGACACCAAACTTAGAAATGATGTGATTGAATATGAATTGAACAGTTGTCTTACCATCGGCGATAAGTGTCGGCATTGCTTCGACCCATTTGGTGAAGTAGTCCATCGCTACGATAATATAAGCATGCCCCTCGGCCGAGTGAGGGTTACATGTCATAAAATTGATGCCCCACTTTGCAAAGGGACCAAAAATAATGACAAGATAAAGAGGTACAGGTGTCGCACACATCTTACGTTGATAAACCTGACAATCATGACATTTACGAACTGCGACAATGTAGTATTTCGAGATAGAAGGCTAAAAATAACCATCACAAAGAATATTTTGTGCAGTGGCATAGCTAGACATGTGACCACCACAAGTGCCACTATGAAAATCATTTGGGACTTTCTCAGCTTCCTCGAGAGTCAAACATCGACGGAGAATGGAATCCATCGTCATGAGGTCATAGTCCCAACACCACCAACGAGGGAACCACAGATGGCCTGATGGGTAGCTCTGATGCCAAGGGTAGCGGGTAGTCAACAGATGTCTGGGAGACCAGAGTTTTTATTGGCTCCACCAACACTTGATCGTCGTGGAGAACTGGACCTACTCTAGTAGAGATTTTAATGGTGATCCGGACCTCCCACTCCCAGAGGGAGAGGATTGGGATGAACATTTGGGTAGGACTCATTTTTAATTTTCATGAGTGTTATGATTTTTTTTTAATTATGTATGTTCTAACATTACACCCATGCATTTGCAGATGTTGTCCCAGAGAGACCTGCGGGCATGTCTCCGATAGTGAGGTTTGAAATCAT
The DNA here is from genome assembly GCA_034641835.2 of Pinus albicaulis. Lineage (NCBI taxonomy): Eukaryota > Viridiplantae > Streptophyta > Pinopsida > Pinales > Pinaceae > Pinus > Pinus albicaulis. Next base: position 199,640,845 of record CM076582.1, read on the forward strand.
GGCGAGGGAGGCGAGGAGGAGGAGTTCTTGCGGAACCTAGAGGGGATCACACACTGAGTCTTGGACTATGCACAATTTGATGATGTTCCCCGTGCCTACCAGAGACATATCTTAGGGGTGCCAAGTCACATTCACCAGTTTTTGAGGCAGCTTGTATAGGCAGTGACATGATACCATGAGCATCACGCCGATTAGACACCTAGGCTTTATATCTGTATATTTGAGAGACATGGTGTCCCATGATGTAATAGAAATACACATATTTTTTGAATCTATGATGCACACTGATGCAAACACGTGATATATGTGTGTGTGTGTGTGTGTGTGTGTATACATCTATTTTCCTGCATGGATCTTTTTCATATGATGATGATTTTAAAAATTACAAAAATGTCTATCTAATACAATGTTGGCCACTGTATAAGTTAATGCATTCATTTGTCTAGGAATATGTTGTATGTGGTAAAATCAAAATGTCTTTCCAACAAACAAATACGTAAATACTATCTCAGAATGTATGGGTTTCTAACTGAATAATGACCTTTGAGTTACGGAACAACAAGCTCTGAATATATATTTACAAGCAATGTGCGTATGTTGAGGTTGATTGCCTCGGTTAATAGTTCAAGGACAACACTATATTCACTGACATAGAACTATATTCAGCGACATTGTTTGTAGTCTATCCTAGACAAATACCTTGCAGTTCTATCAACTCACTAGCAGGATCATAGATTACCTAGGTTTCTAAAGACAAATTCCTAGTACAACAGGAAGCACCATCCGTGAAACTGACATAAGGGGTAACATACATCTGCACAAATAAGCAAGACCCAATAAGCACGAAAATTCTCGCAAAGCACACCAAATCAAAAGATGTAAAAAAATGAAAAAAACACCTATGTACACAAATCATGCATGAATGAATCATGCATAATATTTTTTGAGATACAACCCATTTCTGGGTTGTTCTAGAGGATGACCTTCATAATCAACGAGCGCACAGGCCCCATTCTACAACACTCATTTAATAATGTAAGGCCCATGCCACATTGGTTGAAATTTTCCTACCCCCCACTTATCATGAGCTTGGTCATATAGGAGGACGAGATCTCCTTCAAGGAAAGAACGAGGGGAAATTGATTGGTCAAAATGAGTTTTGACCCACTTTTTTTGTGCTTCAATAACTAGAGCAGCAAAGAGGTGGGTTTCATCCAACCATTATAGGTAAAGAAGACGCTTTTCTTCTGGTAAAGTGTTGGGTAGTAATTCAATAGAAAACTTGAGCGAAGGTATTTCACACTCAAATGGAAGAGTATCTTCTAGACCATAAACCAGCTGAAAAGGGGTGAATCCAGTTGCACTCTTAACTGAGGTTCAGTATTCCCAAAGAGCTAAAAATAACATGAGATGCTAATTATATTTGTGGATCCCAATCATACATTGAAGCAAGGTAACAAGAAATTTGTTCACAACTTATACCTGGCCATTGGCCTGAGGATAGTACGGTGTCGAGTTGCCATGACATAGACCAAACTTAGAGGTTAACTTCGCCACCATATAGTACTGAAAATGGGAACCATGATCAGTAAGGATGGCCTGAGAGACACCAAACTTAGCAATGATGTGATTGAATATGAATTGAGTTGTTGTCTTACCATCGGCGATAAGTGTCAGCATTGCTTCGACCCATTTGGTGAAGTAGTCCATCACTACGATAATATAAGCATGCCCCTCGGCCGAGTGAGGGTTACACATCATAAAATTGATGCCCCACTTTGCAAAGGGACCAAAAATAATGACAAGATAAAGAGGTATAGGTGGCACACACATCTTGCATTGATAAACCTGACAATCATGACATTTATGAATTGCGACAATGTAGTCTTTGAAGATAGAAGGCTAGAAATAACCATCACGAAGAATATTTTTTGTAGTGGCATAAACAGACATGTGACCACCATAAGCGCCACTGTGAAAGTCATTTGGGGCTTTCTCAGCTTCCTCGAGAGTCAAACATCGATGGAGAATGGAATCCATTCTGACATGATAGAGTGTATCGCCGACTATACGATAAGGTTGCGATTGCTGACGGATGCGTCGGCGGGCATCCTTCGTCAACTCCGATTTGAAATTAGAATTATAGAGATAAATGATGATATCACTGTACCATGGATCGAGGGTGCTAATCAAGAAAAGCATATCGTCTAGAATGTATTCCTCAAAACGAGACGGAGGAGAGTCTAAAGGAAGAGAATAGATCAGATCAACAAATACTAGTGGTTTCTTCGACTTGGCAGCAGTAAATTCCAAATCGAACTCTTGGAGGATGAAAATCCACTTCGAGTATTTTCCCCTAGCAATTTTCTAGATAAGATATAGGTCATGGGGTTGCAATCAGAAATCACGGTCACTGTACGCAAAAGAATATAATGACGAAAACGTTGAACGACTTGAACCATAGCTAACGCGAACTTCTCGACATGTGCATAGCGCATCTTAGGATAAAGAAGGATACGAGATAGGTAATAAATAACATGCTCATTGCCGTCATCATCATCTTGTACCAAAACCATGGCAATCATGATGAAAGCGGCGGCTAAATAAAGGGAAAAATCGCGATGATAGTTAGGAGGACGCAATAGAGGAGCGTTGAGAAGAAACATCTTCAGGGCCTCAAAATAATTTTGAGCAATCTCATCCCAACAGAATGGGATGCCCTACTTTAATAATCATGTGTATCCTCTAGCCACTTCTGCATAGTTAGGTATAAAACGGCGTAGAAAATTATACTTACCTTGAAAACTCGGAAATTGATGTAATGAGGGAGAGGGGAGATGGATAATAGCCTAAACCTTGATTCGGTCGAGGAAAATACCATATTTGGATATGATGAACCCTAATAGACTACTGGAATCAATGCAGAAGACACACATGTGCGAATTAAGCTGAATATTGTAATGTCGACAATGAAGGAAAATCTAACGAAGATGGTCAGGATCGTCGAGATGGTTAGCTTAATGAGTGGGAATATCATCCAGATAAGGTTGAACGATGTGATGAATATCGTGAAAAACATACGACATCGCTCGCTGAAATGTAGCCCTGACATACTTTAAGCCAAAAGGGAGCTTCTTCTATGCGAAATTACCCCAAGGACAGATAATGGCAATTTTATGTTGATCAGACAGGAGTGTTAGGGTCCCATGATTTGGATGATTGGCAAGCCAAATGACAGTGTAACATCAAACTAGTCTTTGGAGCCCAAGGACCTAGCCTTCCTGGACTCAAAGAGGGCTCTCTCTATTTGTGTAAGGGATATATGTGTGTTTGCTTATTGCGTTCTGATTTTAGGCTAGTTATGAAGTAGGTTTTTGGTTTTGGTTTTTAGGTTGTGACGGATGAACTGATCAAAGACATAAGATATGTAAAAATATGTCGAATCAACTGGGCTATGGGGTCGAAAAGTTCAAAGAAAGATTTCTGATGGTGATACAAGGTTTTTGAAGGGTCGTTTTGATTTGAGGTAGAAAGGATCTTTGGGAAAAATGGAGTAAGATGGACATCAAGTTTGTGAACAACAAAGGATTTCAAGAATAACTAGTTTAATAGCTAACATAAACATGGTAGGGAAAACCATTGATCATGAGAAATGTAACTATAAGCTAATCAATACATAGAAATAAACATTCAAGCCATGCATAGAGATATATAACTCTCTAACTTTGGGAAATGGCTATCAGACTTTGGGGAAATACACTTAAGACATAAAAAAAAATTAAATCACTATGTCGGAATGCCTAAACACAGTACTTCAAGTTATTGGGCACTTTGAAAACAAGATTGCATAGTCTTAGGCAAAGGGCAAGATTAGAACAAGACCTCCTTGGTTCAACAAATGACAATCTAATCAGTCAAAGAGAAATTTCATGGATGGAGCTATGGCTATCCATGAGTAAGCAAGGCATACTGTAAATCATACTTAGAATGCATAAAAACATGAATGAAACAAGCAACAATATCCTTAAGTTATTAAAGAACAATCAAGAATTCTTTAATGTAACTAAGAATGAAGAAAACCTGGAAGCTATGAAGAAACATGAAATTTGAGGTGCCTCCAAAGGCATGTCTCAAATTTGTTCTCTACTATCCTATAGAAAACAAGAAACATGGATTTTTGAATGAGAACTAGGAAACAAAACAAAGAGAGAGACACTATACCATTCTACCAAGTCATAGAATCCAACAACAATCCTCTTTCATCATCCAAGAACATCCAAGAGACTATCCAAAAGCAAGAGACAAGTATTTATTCCAAAGCTTATGTGATGATATATTGCTTCTATTCATCAAGTTCAACCTGGTTTACAGTGAAAGCCTTTGGAATATATAGGCCCAAGTGAGGAAAACCTCTTGGTTCAATTTGCAATCTCATTGGCCTATCCAAAATATCTAATCTTGTCGTTGAGGCTTTGCAAAACCCAAGGCAAAAAATATCTCATAAAATATCTAAAAAATGCTAAAAGAGGGAAATAAATTGACTTTTCATAACTTTTCATGTGCAAAAATAGCTAAACGCACATCAGGAAAAAGCAGTTTTTAAAGGTTCAATTTTTACAAAAATACTCAGAAAATACATCAGCAAAAGGTCCCTTGAATTGCCGGCAACTTTTGGCAGCCTTCCCGATGTCAAAATAAGGCTCATGATAGCTCGTTGGAAAGATATAAGTGTCTACCTAGTGGAAAAACTATAATTTTCCCAATATAATGCATGGAAGTCCTCCAAAAATAGGCCTGTGTGTAAAAAACCAAAAAATAAGGCTTGCTGATAGACCGAGCAGAGTGTAGAAAAAGCGAGCATTTTTCACCATTTCGGGGGAGAAAATTATCTTCAAATGTCCTGAAAATCGCTGAGTATGTGATCCTAAAATTATGGCATCCAATGATACCATTCTCATCCTATGATGATCCCCCAAACTGAAATGGAGAAGCCCATGAGTTTTGCCCAAAAACCCAAAAATGACAAAAAACCAAAATATGTCGAAATTTGCCCAAAATTTGTGAGCATGACCCTCAAGGGTTCTCAGAAACATGTTGTGAGGTAGAGGCCAAAATCTGAATTCCTGGGGTGTCTTTCCTCACTTTTTGTGCCGGGCGCTTCCCTTTAGCCTCCTTGAGCTTTTCTTGAGCAGAATTCAACTTGCACCGGGCGAACTGATTTAACTTTTTATAATGCCCCGTCATTCTCCTTTGAAGGTATAAATCTCTGTTTTCCTTCTCCAATTTCTTCTCCAAGTGGTCATTGACTCTCTCAAGCCATGCCTCCCTATTGTTGTCTATCTCCTATTCGAACAATGCAGTGAGAGGGGTAGATTGGAGAAGGGCATTTTCCTCCTCTTTTTGCTTCTCAAGGGCCTTTTAAGCCCCGTGGTTCTTGGCCTCTTTCGCCTAGGCTGATCTTTGCCTTCACTTTCATCGAACTCATCGATGAGTTCTTCTAACCTTACTTGGGCTTTGGAGGCCTGCTTCTTTTACTTGGTCACCCGTGTCTCATAAACAGCCATATGGACTCTCATTTGCTTATTTTGGATTTGCAAAAATTGATTGAAATTCCTAGCTCTATGAAGATCATCCTTCAATGCATCAATTTGGATTTCTCTATGGATCAAGAGGCTTTCTAGAATTCAGGCCTCATTATCACTATCATCGCTTTGGATTTGGATGATATCGAATGCACTCTCCTGTTCATGACTACCTTCTTCTTTACCCTTCCCTTTTCTTTGGGTGGCTATTCTAGTGCTCTTCCTCCTATGAAAATCAATCATGGGCTTCTTTGGCAATTTTCCTTTACTTCGGAGGGCCCTTGTCACATTTGGATTGACCACCCTAGGCACTCTTTTCTTTGCTATCCGGGGCTTGGCGACTTTCATAGAAGAGAGCATGGTCCCTTGCCTCAGAGAGGTAGCTAGCACATGCTTCATAGGTTCTTTACCCTTGCCACTTTGCCCTTCATTTTTGCCAATGTCTTGGCTCTCTTCAAGGATACCTAGGTTGTCTTTTTGCATCTCCCTTTGAGGGCTATCCTCCTCACTATTTTGTACATCTTCATGCTATTGTCCCTTTCCTTCTTGAGGCTGTTGTTCCTCATGCTATGGCTGATGTGTAACATGCTGTGGCTGCCCCTATCTATCACTCTCATGTTGTTTTTGTACATCATCTTCATGTTGTTGTTCTATCTCACCCTCACAGTGTTGTTTTTCCTCATCCCCTTGTTGCTGCTCATCATCGTTGTCATTCTGTTTTTCAGCACTTTCTTCCTCCTCCCCTTTTTGTTTTTCATCATGACTGTGATGTTGCTGTGTGTCATCATAAGGCAGCTCACCCTCATCATAAGTCTGCTCACCCTCACTATGTTGCTTTTCTTCATGTTGTTGCCCTTCATCATCATGGTCATGATCTTCTCCCTTTTTAGGCTCTTCTGCTTGCTCTGTGGTAAACTTGAGTTTTTTAGGAATAGGTCTGCTATAGGAAGGTGAAGGATGATGAGTAGGAGGTGTAGGGGATGTATGGACTGGAGGGACAGTGGAGAAATCCAGATGAGTGATGAAAGTATCCCACGAGACCTCTCTCTTTTCAAGCTGATGAAGAATGATGATTTTGATGAGAGAGTGATGGAAGAGACATGATATTTCTGTGAAGGAGGCTTCTTTTGAACAGTGGAGGCCATTTTCTCAATGCTCTTGTGTAAGAATAAAGGAAGATTTAGCAGTTTGGTCCTTGTGAAATGAATGAGCAGTCGAATGTGATAGGCATAGATTCGGGAGAATATTCCCTCACAAGTGAAGTACTTCATGATAATCTTCATGGGAGGGGTGTAGCTGGCTAAAATATATGAGAAAAAGAAAATAGAAGGACATGACTCTCTTTGCTCAGGCTTTAGGAAGGGCTTGTAATCATCTATGTCCAAATGGCTTTGTTTAAACCATTTCTCACCAATATAGGGGATTTTAGTGGCCTTGGAGATGGATCTTGGGGGGAATTTGAAGTCAAGGTATGCCAACTGGAAATGCTTGTCTCAAAACCTCAAAGCGCAAATATGTGTCAAATGAGAGAAACTCTTCACCTCTTGCACTCTTTGACAAAAATCTAAACACCCGACCTCATGGAAATTGAAAAATACTGATTGGTGTGCATTCACTTCTTCAGTGGAAGTAGGATAAAATCTCTTATGCAATCCACTCCTAGTTATCCTTCCTGGGAAGCTTCTTCTTCTGAATGTTCTCTACCAAAACAAACTGCCTCAAATGGTTTTTTGAAATGTTTTCCCAAACACAACTCTGTCTCCTTTTTCAATCACTGTTCGATCAAGGAAAAACTGCCTCAAATGTTGTGTAAAATGTTTTCATTGATATTAGGTCCCTACTCCTCCCAAAACACTTCCTTTCTCCTTTGTATGTGAATCAACAAATAATTTTAAAAATAAGTACACAGTCAACTAAAATGCATACACAAAGTCAAAGGGTCACTGTGCTTAGGTAAGGTCACCAAACTCTTTGTGTTTTGGTGTGAGCACAAACAACCTTGTAGCAGACAAACACCCCTCCTAATGAAAATACTGCTCTTGTATTCACTATTCCTCACCCATAGTTAGACAACAACACCTTCAAACTGATTTAACTTCTTTACTCATTAAAGTCTGCTTTATAGAACAAAGGAAAAAAACATAGATTTTTTCTTCTTCCTTTTTACCGCAGAGAGGAGACTTCTGAAATGGAAAAAACACTTATACAATGATCACTGTTCTTCGAAAATAGGCCCACTATTTTCACTTTTCAAACTCTATTTTTTCTCCCTTTAAACACTGCCTCCACCTTTCAACTTGTTCGAGGGCAGTTTGTTAGGTTTTTAAACATCAATAAGAACCCACCATTTTTACCATGTCAGTGTTGGGCAAACAAACCACAACAATTTCGAGCTTAAAACAGAAAACACAACCCTCCTTATAATATTCAACACTGTGATTTATATCATGAGTTTCATATTTTCACCATCACTTAACAGTCTTAAAAAGAGCAAGGAGGCACATAAAATACCTTTAAAATCGATGATGGCATTGTTTAAGGAGTTTGGGCTGCTTTCAAAACATTTTGGAGGCGTTTGGATCATTAACATGTGCACGGCACGTTGATAAGGGAAAGCACCACGCCAAGAAGAGTTGTCGGGTCACTGTCAGGCGGTCGTGACCGATGCCTAAAAGCACGTTGTGCGCTGCTATAGGCGCACCACACATCAATGCAATCCTATGGAAAAACTTTGCCTGAACGCGCCGCGCAACCCTACAGGCATGCCGCACAGTCTTCAAGCCCGAAAAATCGATGAATTTTCCCAAAAACTTGTTCTTCGGTCCAGTAAATAGTAAGAGGGGATTGATGCCTTGTGTTTTGAGACTGTAAAATGGCTTGCAATGGTCCTTTTACTCCTTTTGAACGTGAATAGGTCAATCACCCTTGAGTTTGAATTGTGAAGGTTTTGAAAAATTATTTCTTTAAAACCACTGCCTTTGTTCATTTGAAAAGAAAAAAAAATGATTTTGAACGTGCTATAAAGGGCCCACATTTTGAAAAGCGTTGGTAAAAATGTCTATGCATGCTATCTGGCCAGTTTTGGTAGATATGAATCTTTCCTCTTGTAATAAAATCATCCAAGGGTCAAACTCTTTCACTATTTTTTATTATTAGAAAAGGAAACTCTGCCACTGCTGACCCTTTAATGACACCTTCAAAATGGGAAATCTAGTCAAAGCATATCAATGAGTGGTGAAGCCTCTTTTTCCATTTTGCAAGGAGATGACCTATCTCTTTAAACTTGGTTGACAGTTTCTGCTTCTGCTGCTTTAAAGGTGATAATGTTCACTGTAAATCTGATCGAACTTTTCAGTGCTTTTTAAGCTCCTCTTCTGACTTTGACCCCTTTTTATAAGGAAAATTCCTCCATTTTGTAATAGTGGCATGCCTTATTGGCTTTTGAAAGTTTTTCCAGAAACTAAAACACATTCCATAATCCTTCTTTCCCATTTATGGACATATGTTCTTAGTTGCAATGTTTTTTTGGAAAACTAAACTCAGATTGCCTTCTGTCCACTATGATGAGTATTTTTGAAAGAAATTTTACATGAACAGGAAGAGCAGGATATTTTGAAAAACAATTATCATTCTTTGGCCTGTGTCATGACCCATCTCTCAACCACTTTTCAACTCTGTTTTATTTAAAGGAACATAGACTAAATGTTAAGCCTGTTCATCAAGGAGATGAGTTTTTGTAACCTTTAAGGAAATTACACCCTTTAGCAAGGTTTGTTCATTTTTGGCTCCAGACTGTCTTCGAAAGCAAAATCTGATAGGAGATAAGTCAGCTTCTTTGATAGTTGTAGCACTCATGCTTTCCCTTTGTTTTTGACATCATTTCTCTTCTCAGAAGCTTTCAATTGTCCCCTAATGTTCTTACAATTTGTCTCTCAGTCAGTGAAAACCCTAAAGTCAATTACTGCTCTCACCCTCTACTTATAGATGAAGGAGGCCTACTTTGCCAAATGCTTGGTTTCTTTTCAACCTTTGTCTTAACCAGGTAAGGAATGTTTGATGAACATACTGATAGTGGTTTCCTTTATTCATGATGGAGGAAGCTAGTTAGAGACTAAGACTGTTGGACTCCTTTGGCCATCTGCTCAATAATATTTCTGCATTGATGATCAACTCACTAGCTTCGTATTGTAACTCAATAACAATGGAGCTTATCCAAACAATCTTTGAAAAGCACCACTGCTTTGCCTCGTAATTCAAATGATAGTGAAACTCATGTAGACCATTTTTAAAGCCCACTGCTTTACCTCTGCCTTTTAATCATCATTTTCATGCAGAGACCTTCAGTTGTTGTCTCACTGCACCCAAAAAGTCTGCCTTATAGTCAATGCAATTCTTAAAATCAAACTTTGTCCATTAACCCTCTACTTATAAAATGAAGGAGGCTTTTTAGTCATCAAACCCTCTGCTTATAGATGAAGAAGGTTTTTCAGTCATCAAACCCTTTTCTTATAGATGAAGGAGGTGTTTCAGTCACGCCATATCATCAGCCTTTAATAGTGTTATTTTTCCTTTCACTGTATTTTCACGCTTTCATTATGATCGCGGGAGCTTAATGAAACACTGTATGTCCTGTAGCTACATCCTAGGTTTAAAATCACATTGAGAAGAAATTGTCTTCTCATGTGGAACCAAATAATGTCTCTTGGAAATGCTGGTATACTTCTGTTCTTTAAAGATCCATTAAAACACTGTAAAACCACCTAAAATCATTTTGACCTATGGTATATGTATTGTTGAGACTTGAGGGTTTATGAGTGGAATGACCTAGGGTTGTAACCAAATTTATTTGCAGAATGGGAGGTCTGTTATGATTTTTTTGTAGTAGATGGAGGTTCTTTGGCTTTAGGATAGTTTTCCAAGGGAGAAATGCCTAAAGCACCACTTCCTAACTTAAGGGAGATTCCTTTGGACAGATTTGGATTGCTTTCTTTGGAGTTGATGGACAAGCTAGTATGGCTGAGGCTAGATAGGACTTGATAATGAGGTTTCATCTCGTCATGGGTGGATTGAAAGGTAAGAGGGAAAAAAAAATTTATGGGTGTTTTGCAGCTAGAAAATTTGACAATTTTTTAGATCAGCTACTAGAAAACTTGGTTGTTAGAACTAGTCATCACCAACAAGTGAAAAATATTGATGACTAACAGTGGCTCTATTTGGGGAGGGTAGGTCCTTTTCAGGAGGTGTCCAGAATCTCAGATCTTAGGCTCATGAAGACTAGTGCCTTATCCATTGGCATGAATTTCACTCTTCCTTGATGCTACTTCTGAAAAATGACAGCATGATTAGCATCAATAATATTTCTACCTACCCCACTATCTTTCCTAACATTTTTTCTTCCTTTGGGTGCATTTGGACTAGCAACCCTTTTGACAATATATATTTTTTCTTTTTGGAAAATGAAACTATCTAATTATACACTTATATCTGTGGGAGTTCAGATCACACTGATGAACTCTTTCATTACTCTACCTATGCTAGATCAACTGTCAAGGTTAAGCTGTTTGACAGGATTTTTTTCTCTAATATAAAACATGAAATTTAAAATCATCAAATCAGGGTTAGACAATCTGATTTGTCATGTAATTGCAGCATGAAAGACAAGCTGCCCACAAATATTATTTTGCATAAAATGGAAACTAGGAAAAATGGGGCTAGTATGCACAATTTGTTTTTCATCCCTGCTTCCCTCTTTGGTTATGTTTTGAGCATGTGGAACTAGTATCTTTTCCTAAGCTACTCTCTTTGATAATTCAAGCTTACACAATGTTGACAATCTTTTCCACTCACTAACTTATTAGCAAATAAATTTAAAACATGTTCAGTTATGATTAGGCTATATAATTGAACAAGACATTTGAGCACTAGTAGCGGCAATTAGACTTGCGTGCTTTCTGAATGACTATTTTTTTAACATGGAGCCTTCTTTATATTTTTCAAACCGCCCTCTTTTTATATTTTTCTATTGTTTTTTTGAATTTTCTTCTTTCTCACTTTTTCTTCAAACAATCTAAAACTGAAAAGATGTTCACAAGGCTGAGCTTATTTTTCACAGCTATCTATTTATCCTAGTCTAAACTATACACAACATACATTCATTTGGTGAAATATTCTTTCCAATATAGCCAATCAAGTAGATGATTGCATGGTTGATCTTGGTTTAGTTCTTTCATGATGCTGAAGTAATGAAAAGGCCACCTCCATTTGGCTTGTTTTCGGATAGTAGTTCTTAAGTTTTTTCTCATTCTTGGTAGCAAACTGTTCATGATAGAACCCACTAATCCTTCAGATTTCTCAAGGAAAAAAACAAATGGATATTGGAATAATACCTGGTCTAGAGGATTTGATATATAGGCTTCATTCAGGACTACTCTTTCTTCCACTTGGCTATATTTGGGACTCTCCTGGTAAAGCCACTCTTCCCCTTGCTCATGATCACTTGAACTGTCAGACTCATCATATATTGCAGTGTAGTTCTCTTGCCAAGCTGATGTGTTTTGATAGGGCAAGCTGAAAACTATGTAAAGGTCATCAATTTGATGGGTAGGGATATTCTTTGGAAAAAAATCTTCTTGAGAAAGAAGAGAAACAACTTTCTTGTGATCATCAATTTTCAAGCCTTCATTTGCTTCCAAATGTTCTGAGGTTTCCTCATCACTATCATAGCTACTATGTTTTGTTTGGTTACTTTCCTCAAGTTTATGAAACTAAGCTTCCTCCCAAAAATCAAAAACTGAGTATTCTGCAAAGTTAGCTTCTATTTGGAAATCGTCATCATTATCAACATATTGATCAAACCTTGGAAAATCATCATTATAATTAAAGTCACCAACCATGCATATTGGACTATCAGATTGTTTTTCTTCAAACTGATTTACAAATCTATTTTTTGACTTATGAAATGCAAGATTGATAGGAGAAAAAATAGAAAATTTTCGGTTATATGAAGTTTCAGAGGTTGTCTGCATGTTTATAAGTTGATCTATTTCCTCTTCAGTTAAAAAGGGAGGAAAATTCATTTCTCTTCAAATATAACTACAATAATCCTCTTTCTCTTGGGAAATCTGATTTGAAGGATGAATGTATTTTTGGGCTTCACCTATGAGAGATGATGAATCATCACTTATGCCTTTAGAGAGATCCTGTGGGTTCTCTTTCATTTGCTGCTTGTTTTCATATTCAACCAATTCTTTGTGATGTTGAGGATGGTTAGCATGTAATTCATGAGTTTTTCTGATAGATTTTTAGGAGGCCAGTTTGCTTTTATGAACTCAAATGACTCCCAGCATAAAGTTAGAGATCCTACAGGTTGTGATTTGTCTTCTATTTCAGATTTGAATTCATCCTTAATCAACTCTTCTTGATTTAGGTGAGAGTTAACTTGAGCAGGGTTTTCCTGAATAACTGCTAAGAGATCTTGAGGATGAAAATTTTCTTTCAAAGTCTGGAATGATTTGAAGCATAAGGGTAGAGATCCTAAAGCTTTTGATTCTTCTTCCATTTCAGAATCTGTGATTTCAAAATGGCTGATAGTCTCTTTAGCGCATTCCTCTATGTTTTTATTTGCAACTTTCTCATTAGGCACATTTTGTCCATAAATTTTTTCTTGTAATAGTTGAGTGTGTTCATCCTGGGGAAGAAATGTAGGCTGGTTTGAATAAGAGGTGTTAACCTTAACTTTGTGTTTTTCTCTTTTCCTATCAAGTAGATGCTCTAGTTTGCCGAACTACATACCAATTTTTTCAAATTTTCCTCTGAAGATATTATTCTCTCTTGATTTGCTTTGTCTTTCTCTATTATTCTTAGCTGTGCCTCCCTATTTAGTATGTTGAATTCTACTTCAACTGCTATCTTTTTCATTTCTTATAGGGTAAAAGGATCTTTATTTATTATCCGGAAAACCATCTCTGGGTCAAAAGAATCTTGGTAGTGCAAGAGAGCACATCCGAGGGGTGGCTTTATGTTAGCAGGCATTGCATGGTATACTTTATTGAACCTGGCTGAAAAGTTTTGTATTGTCTCCCCTAGTTGTCTTTTTAATTGATTGTATTCCTTTATGATGAGAACTTTATTACCCATGACCACCCACCTATCTAGGAAGATTTGAGTGAACTGATGAAAATTGGTAATGCTTGCAGCTGGAAGGTCTTTAAACCAACTCTTAATTTTCCGTGTAATGATAAGGAAAAAATTCTAATACACAAATCATCCTCTGCTATTTCGTAAAGGTCAAGTAAATCCTCAAGATTTTGGACATGCTCTTCAGCGGTGACTTTGGAGCTTTCTCCATCAAATCTGGGTAATTTATTTTGAAGATTCGTAGGGAGGGCTTGAAAGATGGGAGGTAAAACTAGAGGCTTGTATCTTTCTGGGACCTTTGTGGATATAGGTAGTGTAAAAAGAGATTTATGACTATTTGAGGCTTCAGCCAGAGTGGGAAAGGTAGCATGAGGCTCATGTTTTTCTAGGTTTTCCATAGGTGAATCTGGGGTAAGCATAGGTGTATAAGCCTGCTCATGGTCTGAAATTTGAGGCTTCGCTTTTCGAGGTTTGAGATATTTCCAATGATCAATGTAGATCTCATCGTTGTATTCTTGATCAGGCTCAAAGTAGGATAGAACATAGTTATATATAAAGACAATAATTTCTTGAATCCAACTAAGGCCTGAGTGCTTTTTCTTTCTAGGATGATCGGTCATGTTTTAGGTTCTTCCTCCAGTGGATTCTTTAGGTCTATTGAGAGTTGTGGAGTCGCCAGGTTGAAATTGGTTGTTTTTACAGAGATGTAGCTATGGTCCACCACCAATAACTAGGAAAAACCAATCTAGGGATGATTTTGGGGTTTTCTGAGTTTTTAAGTGCCTATGAGGTTTGGAAGAGTTTCCTATAACTGAATCATCATTTTTCTAAGATGGTGAAAGAGCTAGCTTCTACTCTTCAAACAACACTCAAGTTTTCTAAGTTTGATTGAGACTTCAGGAGTTACTAAGGAGTGCTTAGATTGTCACTAACTCGGAAGGTCCCACCGTGATCGCCACTATGTTAGTGAGCAGTGGGATAAGTCAATCAGATAGTATTCTTAAGGCTACTAGAATGTTTAGGGAATCTAATTTTGTTTGTTACTCAGAGTCCCACCATGATCGCCATTATGTTAGTGTGGAGATGAGGTGGATGATCAGATAGTATTCTAAAATTCAGCAAAATAATAAGGCCTACTAGAGGCTAGTGGAGTCGCCAGATGGATTTTTAGTTGTTTTGAGGTATATGTGTATGGTCCACCACCAGTACTGAAAAAAACCAATATAAGGGAGTTTTTGGGGTTTTTCTAAGTTCTTTATGTAGTCCTAAGGTTTGTAAGAGTGTCCTATAGTCGAGTCATCATTTTGGTAGGATGGCGAGACAACCAGATTCTACTCTTCTAAGTTTGACTGAGAATTTGAGGGTTCCTAAGGGATACCTAGGATGTTTTGACTCAAAGTCCCACCGTGATCGCCATTATGTTAGTGAGCGGTGGGATAAGTCCACAAGATGGTATTTCTAAAAAGTCTTTAAAGGTTTAGGGAAACTAAGTTTTTTTATCACTCAGAGTCCCACCGTGATCGCCATTATGTTAGGGTCCCGTGATTTGGCTGATTGGCAAGCCAAATGACAGTGTAACATCAAACCAGTCTTTGGAGCCCAAGGACCTAGCCTTCCTAGACTCAGAGAAGGCTCTCTCTATTTGTGTAAGGGATATTTGTGTGTTTTCTTATTGTGTTCTGATTTTAGGCTAGTTATGAAGTAGGTTTTTGGTTTTGGTTTTTAGGTTGTGAGGGATGAACTGATCAAAGACATAAGATAGGTAAAAATATGTCGGATCAACTGGGCTATGGGGTCAAAAATGTCAAAGAAAGCTTTCAAATGGTGATACAAGGTTTTTGAAGGGCCGATTTGATTCGAGGTAGAAAGGATCTTTGGGAAAAATGGAGTAAGATGGACATCAAGTTTGTGAACAACAAAGGATTTCAAGCATAAGTAGTTTAATAGCTGACATAAACATGGTAGGGAAAACTATTGATCATGAGAAATGTAACTATAATCTAATCAATACATAGAAATAAACATTCAATCCATGCATAGAGATATATAACTCTCTAACTTTGGGAAATGGCTATCATACTTTGGGGAAATACACTTAAGATAGACAGACAACTTAAATCACTATGCCAGAACACCTAAACACAGTACTTCAAGTTATTGGGCACTTTTAAAACAAGATTGGTTAGTCTTAGGCAAAGGGCAAGATCAGAACAAGACCTCCTTGGTTCAACAAATGACAATCTAATCAGTCAAAGAGAAATTTCATGGATGGAGCTATGGCTAGCCATGAGTAAGCAGGTCATACCGTAAATCATACTTAGCATGCATAAAACCATGAATGAAATAAGCAACAATATCCTTAATTTATTGAAGAGAAATCAAGAATTCTTTAATGTAACTAAGAATGAAGAAAACATGGAAGCTATGAAGAAACATGAAATTTGAGAAATTTGAGGTGCCTCCGAAGGCATGTCTCAAATTTGTTCTCTATTTTCCTATAGCAAGCAAGAAACATGAATTTGTGAATGAAAACTAGGAAACAAAACAAAGAGAGAGACACTCTACCATTCTACCAAGTCATGGAATCCAACAACAATCCTCTTTCATCATCCAAGAACATCCAAGAGACTATCCAAAAGCATGAGACAAGTATTTCTTCCAAAACTTATATGACCATATATTGCTTCTATCATCAAGTTCAGCCTTGTTTACAATGAAAGCCTTTGGAATATATAGGCCCAAGTGAGGAAAACCTCTTAGTTCAATTTGCAATCTCATTGGCCTATCCAAAATATCTAATCTTGTCCTTGAGGCTTTGCAAAGCCCAAGGCACAAAATATCTCATAAAATATCTAAAAAATGCTAAAAGAGGGAAATAAATTGAATTTTCATAACTTCTCATGTGCAAAAATAGCTAAACGCACATGAGGAAAAAGCAGTTTTTAAAGGTTCAATTTTTACAAAAATACTCATAAAATACATCAGCAAAAGGTTCCCTGAATTGCTGGCAACTTTTGGCAGCCTTCTCGATATCAAAATAAGGCTCATGATATCTCATTGGAAAGCTCTGACTGTCTACTTTCTGGAACAACTATAATTTTTCCAATCTGATGCCTAGAAGTCCTCCAAAAATAGGCCTGTGTGTAAAAAACCAAAAAATAAGGCTTGCTAATAGACCGGGCAGAGTGTAGAAAAAGCGAGCATTTTTCACCATTTCGGGGGAGAAAATGATCTTAAAATGTCCTGAAAATTGCTGATTATGTGCTCCTGAAATTATGGAATCCAATGATACCATTCTCATCCTATGATTATCCCCCAAACTGAAATGGCAAAACCCATGAGTTTTGGCCAAAAACCCAAAAATGACAAAAAACCAAAATATGTCGAAATTTGCCCAAAATTGGTGAGCATGACCCTCAAGGGTTCTCAGCAACATGTTGTGAAGCAAAGGAAAAAATTTGAAGTCCTGAGGTGTCTTTCCTCACTTTCTGTGCCGGGCGCTTCCCTTTAGCCTCCTTGAGCTTTTCTTGAGCAGCCTTCAACTTGCGCCGGGAAAGCTGATTTAACTTTTTATAATGCCCCGTCATTCTCCTTTGAAGGTTTAAATCCCTATTTTCCTTCTCCAATTTCTTCTCCAAGTGGTCATTGACTCTCTCAAGCCATGCCTCCCTATTTTTCTCTATCTCCTGTTCGAACAACGCAGTGAGAGGGGTAGATTGAAGAAGGGAATTTTCCTCTTATTTTTTCTTCTCAAGGGCCTTTTTAAGCCCCATGGTTCTTGGCCTCTTTTTCCTAGGCTGATCTTCACCTTCACTTTCGTCAAACTCACCCATGAGTTCCTCCAACCTTACTTGGGCTTTGGAGGCCTCCTTCTTGTACTTGGTCACCCGTGTCTCATAAACAGCCATATGGACACTCATTTTCTTATTTTGGATTTGCAAAAATTGATTGAAATTCCTAGCTCTATGAAGATCATCCTTCAATGCATCAATTTGGCTTTCTCTATGGATCAAGAGGCTTTCTAGAATTCGGGCCTCATTATCACTATCATCGCTTTGGAGTTGGATGATGTCAAATGCACTCTGTTGTTCATGATTTCCTTCTTATTTACCCTTCCCTTTGCTTTGGGTGGCTATTCTAATGCTCTTCCTCCTAGGAAAATAAATCATGGGCTTCTTTGGAAATTTTCCTTTACTTCGAAGGGCCCTAGTCACAGTTGGATTGACCACACTAGGCACTCTTTTCTTTGCTATTCGGGACTTGGCGAATTTCAGAGAAGAGAGCATGGCCCCTTGCCTCAGAGAGGTAGCTAGGACATGCTCCATGGGTTCTTTACCCTTGCCACTTTGCCCTTCATTTTTTCCAATGTCTTGGCTCTCTTCAAGGATACCTAGGTCATCTTTTTGCATCTCCCTTTGAGGGCTATCCTCCTCACTGTTTTGTACATCTTCATGTTGTTGTCCCTTTTCTTCTTAAGGCTGTTGTTCCTCATGCTATGGATGATGTGTAACATGTTGTGGCTGCCCCTGTCTATCACTCTCATGTTGTTCTTATACATCATCTTCATGTTCTTGTTCTATCTCACCCTCACTGTGTTATTTTTCCTCATCCCCTTGCTACTGCTCATCATCACTGTCATGTTTTTGTTCAACACTTTCTTCCTCCTCCCCTTGTTGTTGTTCATCATCACTGTGATGCTACTGTGTGTCATCATAAGGCTGCTCACCCTCATCATAAGTCTGCGTGCCCTCACTGTGTTTCTTTTCTTCATGCTGTTGCCCTTCATCATCTTCCTCATCATCATGGTCACGCTCTTCTCCCTTTTTAGGCTCTTCTGCTTACTCTGTGGTAAACTTGAGTTTTTTAGGAATAGGTTTGCTAGAGGAAGGTGAAGGATGATGAGTAGGAGGTGTAGGAGATGTATGGACTGGAGGGACAGTGGAGAAATACAGATGAGTGATGAAAGTATCCCACGAAACCTCTCTCTTTTCAAGCTGATGAAGAATGATGATTTTGATGAGAGAGTGATGGAAGAGATAGGTTATTTTCTGTGAAGGAGGCTTCTTCTGAATAGTGGAGGCCATTTTCTCAATTCTCTTGTGTAAAAAGAAAGGAAGATTTAGCAGCTTGGTCCTTGTGAAATGCATGATCAGTCGAATGTGATAGGCATAGATTTGGGAGAATCTTCCCTCACAAGTGAAGTACTTCATGATAATCTTCATGAGAGAGGCATAGCTGGCTAAAAGATATGAGAAAGAGAAAATAGAAGGATATGACTCTCTTTTCTAATGCTTTAGGAAGGGCTTGTAATCATCTGAGTCCAAATGGCTTTGTTTAAACCATTTCTCACCAATATAGGGGATTTTAGTGGCCTTGGAGATGGATCTTCGGGAGAATTTTAAGTCAAGGCCTTCCAACTGGAAATGATTGTATTGAAACCTCAAAGTGTAAATATGTGTCAAAGGAGAGAAAATCTTCACCTCTTGCACTCTTTGACAAAAATCTAAACACCCGACCTCATGGAAATTGAACAAGACTGATGGGTGGGCATTCACTTCTTCAGTGGAAGTAGGCTCAAATATGTTATGCGATCCACTCCTACTTATCCTGCCTGGGAGGCATCTTGTTCTGGATGTTCTCTGCCAAACCAAACTGCCTCAAATGGTTTTTTGAAATGTTTTCTCAAACACAAATCTGTCTCCTTTTTCAATCACTATTTGATCAAGGAAAAACTACCTCAAATGTTGTGTAAAATGTTTTCACTGATATTAGGTCCCTGCTCCTCCCAAAACACTGCCTTTCTTCTTTGTATGCGAATCAACAAATAATTTTAAAAACAAGTACACAGTCAACTAAAATGCATACACACAGTCAAAGGGTCACTGTGTTTAGGTAAGGTCACCAAAATCTTTGTGTTTTGGTGTGAGCACAAACAGCCTTGTAGCAGACAAACACCCCTCCTAATCAAAATACTGCTCTTGTATTCACTATTCCTCACCCACAGTTAGACAACAACACCTTCAAACTAATTTAACTACTTTACTCATTAAATTCTGCTTTATAGAACAAAGGAGAAAACATTGATTTTTGCTTCTTCTTTTTTTACCACACAGAGGAGACTTTTGAAATGGAAAAAAAACTTATACAATGATCACTGTTCTTCGAAAATAGGCCCACTGTTTTCACTTTTCAAACTCTGTTTTTTCTCCCTTTAAACACTGCCTCCACCTTTCAACTTGTTTCGAGGGAATTTTTTTAGGTTTTTAAACATCAATAAGAACCCATCATTTTTATCATGTTAGTGTTGGGCAAACAAACCACATCAATTTCGAGCTTCAAACAAAAAACACAACCCTCCTTAAAATACTCAACACTGTGATTTATGTCATGAGTTTCATCTTTTCACCATCACTTAACAGTCTTGAAAAGAGCAAGGAGGCACATAAAATACCTTTAAAATCGATGATGGCATTGTTTGAGGAATTTGGGCCGCTTTCAAAAAAAATTGGAGGTGTTTGGACCATTAACATGTGCGCGACACGTTGATAAGAGAAAGCACCACGCCAAGAAGAGTTGTCGGGTCATTGTCGGGCAGTCGTGACCAGTGCCTACAGGAATGCCACATAGCAGTACAATCCTGTGGAAAAAATTCACCTGAACGCACCACACAACCCTATAGGTGTGCCGCGTAGTCTTCAAGCCCGAGAAATCGATGAATTTTCCCAAAAAGTTGTTCTCCGGTCCAGTGAATAGCAAGAGGGGATCGATGCCTTGTGTTTTGAGACTGTAAAATGGCTTGCAACGGTCCTTTTACTCCTTTTGAATGTGAATAGGTCAATCACCCTTGAGTTTGAATTGTGAAGGTTTTGAAAACTTATTTCTTTAAAACCACTTCCTTTGTTCATTTTAAAAGAAAACAAAATGATTTTGAACGTGCTATAAAGGGCCCACGTTTCGAAAAGCATTGGTAAAAAGGTATGTGCATGCTATCTGGCAAGTTTTGGTATATATGACACTTTCCTCTTATAATAAAATCATCCAAGGGTCAAACTCTTTCACTGTGTTTTATTATTAGAAAAGGAAACTCTACCACTACCGACCCTTTAATGACACCTTCAAAATGGGAAATCTGCTCAAAACATATCAATGAGTGGTGAAGCCTCTTTTTCCATTTTGCAAGGAGATGACCTATCTCTTTAAACTTGGTTTATAGTTTCTTCTTCTGTTACTTTAAAGGTGATAATGTTCACTGTAAAACTGATCGAACTCTTCGGTGCTTTTTAAGCTCCTCTTCTGACTTTGACCCCTTTTTATAAGGAAAATGCCTCCATTTTGTAATAGTGGCATGGCCTATTGGCTTTTGAAAGTTTTTCCAAAAACTGAAACACATGCCATAATCCTTCTTGCCTATTTATGGACATATGTGCTTAGTTGCAATGTTTTTTTGGAAAACTAAACTCAGATTTCCTTCTGTCCACTATGATGAGTATTGTTGAAAGAAATTTTACATGAACAGGAAGAGCAGGATCTTTTGAAAAACAATTATCATTCTTTCGCCTGTGTCATGACCCATCTCTCAACCACTTTTCAAATTTGTTTTTTTTAAAGGAACACGGACTAAATGTTAATCCTATTCATTAAGGAGATGAGTTTTTGTAACCTTTAAGGAAATTACACCCTTTAGCAAGGTTTGTTCATTTTTAGCTCCAGACTGTCCTTGAAATAAAAATCTGATAGGAGATAAGTCAACTTCTTTGCTAGTTTTAGTACTCATGCTTTCCCTTTGTTTTTCACATCATTGCTCTGTTCAGAAGGTTTCAACTGTCCCCTACTGTTCTTACAATTTGTCTCTCAGTCGGTGAAAACCCTAAAGTCAATTATTGCTCTGGCCCTCTGCTTATAGATGAAGAAGGCCTACTTTGCCAAATGCTTGGTTTCTTTTCAACCTCTGTCTTAACCAAGTAAAGAATGTTTGATGAACATACTGATAGTGGTTTCCTTTATTCATGATGGCAGAAGCTAGTTAGAGACTAAGACTGTTGGACTCCTTTGGCCATCTGCTCAATAATATTTCTCCATTGATGATCAACTCACTAGCTTCATATTGTAACTCAATAAAAATGGAGCTTATGCAAACAATCTTTGAAAAGCACCACTACTTTGCCTCGTAATTCAAATGATATTGAAACTCATGTATACCATTTTTAAAGCCCACTGCTTTACCTCTGCCTTTTTGTTGTGCTCAACTTAGTGTTCCTAAATTGAGGTCATAAATTGTCAACCAGGGTTAGTAAACTGCTGAAGTGAGGTGAACTATATGTGCCTAGGTATCTGTTTCTCACTACGTTGTGTTTAGTGTTTTTTTGATGTTTTTGGTTTTATGGTTTTATGTTGGAAAGGAAAAGAACTAAGTTTTGACAAAGAGAAGTTGTTAAAACAGAGCAAAACCTATTCTAAACTGTGTATGGCACTAAAGAAGAAAAAATGAAAAGCTTGATAATGACTCATAGCAAGGAAACAAATCACAACATGAACTCAATATCTCATAACATGAACTCATCCAATTCATTCATTAGAAGTATGTTGGAATAACTTGAGAAAATGACAAGTTTAGTGCAAATTAGGTTCTCCTAAGTAAACAATGATCTTACAATATTACAGAGAATCTCATCCATGGCTAGAATTTTATTGGAACACAATTGGAAAAAACTATTTGTAGCACAATAATATTTCTACTCTGAACTTGTAATGCTAAGCCTAATCCATTCTGCAACTCAACTTATCATTACTAAGCCTTATTCAAAAGTTAAATATTTTTTTAGAATATTCTTTGGGAAGAGGCTTATTTGTGAAATTGCAAAATATTGCAGAACAATCAAGGCCTTAAACTAATATCACTAATTCCTGTCTATATAATGGTGCATTAATAGAAAGTTAGAACAAGAGTAGTTTGTAAACAATGAAGGCCGTGAAGTCTAATTTTGACAGTTGATACAACTCAATGGATAACACTAAACTAGAATGAAATTGATCAAACTTGAAACACAGTGACCTAAATTGAAATACAATGATCTGGAACTGAGCTAAAATGCCACTAATCTAACCTGAAATACGATGAACAGAGTTGAGCTAGAGTGCCATTATCAAACTTTAAATATAGTGACAGAATTAAACTAGAGTAACATCTACCTCAGGAGTACTACAACTAAACTAAAATGAAACTAATTCTATGAAATGTTTCAGCTCTGTCTCATTCGGAATTAGTGGTTTTTTGGAATAATTTATAGAACAGGACTGGCTGCAACATATTATGTAAATGAGCATAAAAGCATAAAATTCAATGAAACACAACAAAGCTCTAAAACACCACATCTATGTCTCATCCGGAGTTAGTGATATTTTGGAAGAGATTAATAAGAACAAGACTAGATGTAACAACTGATGTCATTGAGCACAAAAACATAAAGTTCAAGGAAATGCAAATAACTCCTAAAATACTACAGTTATATCCCATCCAATGTTAGTGGTATTTTGGAATAGTTTGTAAGGATAGGACTGACTGTGGCATCCACTACAAGTAAGTATAAAAACACAATGTTCAGAAAATTGATTAAACTAGGAATGAAACAATGCTAAGTTACTTATCTAAACCATATGAACAAAGCTTCTCTGGTAGCAGGGGCCCTTTACCACCATATTAGCACGCAAATCTACTCAAGATTGACTCAGATCTTGAAATAAAGTGATGCTTCTTTCATTAAAAGAGAAATTCTTTGGAAAACTGAGTATTACGGTCTTGTGAGATCTAGCAACAAAACAAAATCTAACTAGATGTTTCTCGGTCTCCCGAGTCATACTTATAACAAAATTACATAACTGTCTTTGAGATAAAACAGGAATAAATGTCTTTCCCAACTAAAATCAAACTAGAACTCTGGTGGTGGTCTTGTACTATGATTAAGGACATCTGTACAGTCCTTGTCCTATTAGAAGTCTATCTCCTATTTTTGGTTTCCCACATGCATAACCACCTGTAGAATTCCGATAAAACTTTGTGAAGAACAAGAAATGATGGGGGAGTGATGTGGAATACGACCATATGTGTTTTTCCTTGCAGTGACACTTGGGACCTATGTAAACATGAATATAGATGCAGAATATATGACTGGCTACAGAATGCCTGCGTTCTGTAGCCGAGTCCAATAAAAAATTACTACAACAACAAAATCATGAAAACATAGCAAGTTAGTCATTATATACATTCTTAAAGTAATCCTAATCAATCCTATTGATCATTTAAGCCTGAAATTTTTGAGGGACAAAGGAAATGAAGTGAAATGTGGTGAAAAAGGACATCTTTGGGGCTCAACATACCCCCACTGGAAGGCTTTTACTTGTCCTCATGCAACTATTCCATGTACTCTGAGACCTCTGCTAGGACATCCAACCCTCTTCTTCTTTTTTTCCTGATATTCAATGGCCTTCTGGGGTTTCTTATGACTAACTTGAACCTCAAATTTGTAAGTGCCCTCCTTAACCTTTTGTTTTTCTTCTTCAATTTTTCACTAGCCTTGTACAACTTTTTCATTTGTAGAGACACAGTTGAATTCATATCACTTTTCAGCTTAACCTGCTCCTTCAAAATGTCATTCTCATTCCTGATATGCCTATTGAGTACTTCTAACTCATACTTATCTCTTCTTAGCACATCAATTTCAGATTCTGGTGGGCTAGGAGTTCTGTCTCTACTTTCTGAAGCTCTCCTCTCTAATGACTCAATATAATTGTAAATTTGTTGTTGTGCTGGGTCTATTTCTGAAGTTTCTTCATCCTCAATGTTTATGATCCCTATTTGTCTAACCTCTGTCTTCTTAGTATAACTCTAAGTCTGTGGCTCTGTCTTGGTTGGGATGGCCCTTATCCTCTGTCCTTGGCATATCTTCTTATTATTCTCTCCTTCTTAAGCTGCTTCCAAATTTGAGTCAATTTCTGAGAAATCATCTTTTCACTGTCCTCTTGTAATGATTTACCAGTTTCAACTTCAACAACTTTGGAAATTTCCCTTCTCCTGCTTCTTCTTGTAATTTTTCTTTCAGGTGGAGATTCCTTGGCTTCTTCAAAGTGGTTCCTCACTAGAAACTCATCCCAATTATCTCCCATTTTCCACAGATGATGTTCAATTAAGATTTTGACTAAACCATGGTGATACAAGGTTGTTTCTAGAAATTGGACCCTTTTTTGAACATTTGAGGCCATTCTTTTCAGAATATAAAGGAGGAAAAAGGGAAAATTGATTTCTTCATCTAAGAAATGCATCATTAACTGAATATGATAAACAAAGAGGGTACCAAATATTCCTTCACAAGTGATAATTTTTTGCAAAATGAGCAATAAATTCCTCCATTTATTCTTTAGTGTCGAGCTAGGAATACCTTTCTTAAAAATGGAAACATCCATACCTAGTGTTTTGAGTATTTGCTTCCATGTCTCATTATGAAATTCCATATTTTTTAACCACTTTTCTCCTTGCCTGGGTAATTCCATTGCTTCTGCAATGAAAGCCTCTGTAATAGTGAATTTAATATCTCCTATTTCGACCTCTACTCCATTGAAGGATCGTGCAAATGTTTTAGTCACCTCTTTGTGAAAACCACTGAATTTTGCCAGAAATTACAACCACCCAGCCTGCTGTAGCATTTCTCTGATTTGTGGATAACCTTCCAAATACTTGGTTCCAACCGGTTCGGTCCTCACTATGAGACCCATAACTTCTCTTTCCAATCTTCAATTTACTGCTCTTCTATCCACTGTGAGAATGGTTGTTAAAGAGTTGTTTTTCCCCACAATTGCTTCCTCTATTTTACAGATCGGAATGGCTAAGAATTGGCTACAGAAAGAAATGATATGGAGTGGTTATGAAATGATTATAATGCAATGACGATGATTCATATGAGTTGAAAACTATCACGGAAGAAAATACTACGGAGATATTTCGTAGGCAATTAAAAAATAATCATTAAATACTTTGGCCTAGTGACATGACTAATTAAATCACTTCAGTACTTTAACCGTTAATTTTTAAATGATGATCGGATATGGAAAGATGGAAGGGATTTTGTCCAAATTTTTTATGATATGGTTGACAGGCATGATCAACACGACTAATTAAAATAACCTTTTTGAATCGTACATGACTTAGCTATGCTAAAATTTTCATGATCTGTCACCATAATAATTTCATAACTTTTACCTTTGCCTTTCCTTTGATTTTTTTATGGTTTTGATATGCCTTATCCCCCTTTTGAAAATCATTGATCTTTAGTCCTCATAACTCCTTTGATTTTGCTTGTTGTCTTGGATATGCAGGATCAATTTGCTGCCAAATCAAGTGATTACTGGATAGTGCCTTCAGGATCTCTGGCTGCAGAATGTATGACTGGCTGCAGAATGTCTGCCTAGCTGCAGAATGTCTGACGGATTGCAGAATGTGCCTGTAGAAGTCTTAAAACATGGAATGGAAAGGTTTGAAGCATGAATGGAATGTTTGTATGAAATGAGTTAAAAATGGATAATGAAATATGGTGTAATGGAGTAGGAGTGAAGTGAATAATGGAATGAAATGAAACATAATTATGAAGTGGAGTGAAGTATGGAAAGTGAATTGCAATTTATGATCTGTATTATTCAATTGCAGAAAGAAATTAATCTTAAAACTCTGAGATGGAAATGAGGTGGACCATGGAATGGAATTAATGAAGTATGGATGAATGAAATGAAATGGAGTGAAATGGATCATAAGTGGAATGTGAATCACTTATGATTTTATGGTAGCTGCTTGTAGAAAAAAAACAAACTTGAAAAGCTAAAGTGTCAGAAATATTCTAATTTTCACTCTATCTTTTCTGTATAAACATGCTAATCAAAGATTAGTTTTCATGTTTATACTTTTTTTTTTTTTCAAATATTTGACTTTAGAAAATTCAATTAAGTTGATGAAGAAGAAAAATTCTTCTTCATTAACTTCACATCATTGTTTTCCTGGAATCTCTTGACAAATTCTTCTCTTGAAAGTGGCTTGTGATACAGCTTCAATCTATGACCATTCACAAGAAAAGTGACCTTCTCTTCATCTATTGTCCTAATTTTTATTGCTCCATTGTCAAAAATTCTTATAATTTCATATGGCCCAAGCCAATGTGTTTGGAATTTACCTTGAAAATCCTTGAACTCTGAATCAAACAAGAGAGCCTAGTCACCTTCTTTGAACTTCTTTTCCTTGATGTACTTGTAATACCATCTAGTCCTTTGTTGTTTGACTATACTTGTTTTCTGAACTGCATCTTGTCTGATCTCATCCAATTAATTAATCTGCTCCAATATGTGCTTTTGTGCCTCTGTTAGATCAAGTCCTAGCTGAGCTGCCATTTTGAAAGTTTGAATCTGGAACTCTATTGGAAACAAAACATGCTTTCCATAAACAAATTAATAAGGAGTATGGCCTGTTGTGCTTCTCCATGTAGTTCTATAGGCCCACAAGGCTTCAGGAAGCCTGTCTACCCAATCTCTTCTATGTAAATGGACAGTATTTGTTAGGATCTCTTCAATGACCTTATTAGTAGATTCCACTTGACCATTTTCTTGTGGATGATAGGGAGTAGATTTTTTGTGTCTGATTTTGTACCTCTCCATCATTTGTTCCACTAGCTTTGATGTAAATTGAGCTCCTTGATCTGTAACAATTTCCCTTGGGACACCAAAACGAGTAAAAATATCCTCAAAAAGAAAATTAACTACATATGCTTCAGTAGCAGAAATTAATGGCTTAGCCTCTACCCATTTGGTAACATAATCAGTGAAAACTAATATATATTTATTTTGTCTTAATGGAGGACTAATAGGTCCTACAAAATATAAAGCCCATTTTTCAAAAGGTTTAATATGTACCTGAGGCTGCAATGGCATCTCACCTGAAGGAGAAGGTTTCCCTACCCTTTGGCAACTGTCACACATTTTGACATACTCTTTGGCATCTTTGAAAAGGGATGGCCAATAATATCCTAAATGAAGGATCTTATAAGTTGTTCTTTTATCAGCAAAGTGTCCGCCACAAGGTTCATCATGACATTCTTTGAGGATCTAAGGCATCTCATCCTCCCAAACACCTCTCCTAATGATAAAATATGGACCTATTTTGTATAAGTCATTAGCAATCGATGAATATTTTGCACTTTCATAAATGATCTTTCTTTTGTCTCTTGCATTCATTAATGAAGGAAATTTCCCTAAAACTAAATGACTAGCAATGTTAGCAAACCAAGGAGTCTGAGTATAAATTGCAAAAAGATATTCATCAAGGAATTGATCTTCAACTAGAGTATTGTCTTTGATGTTTTGGAGTCTAGATAGGAAATCAGCTACTGTGTTTTGTTTTCCAGGCCTATCTAGAATGGTAATGTTGAATTCTTGTAAAAGCAATAACCATCTTATGACTCTGCCATTAGTGATTGATTTATTCATTAGATATCTAATTGCAGAGTGATCTGTGTGAACAAAAGTTTCATAGCTTGTTATATAGTGTTTGAATTTTTTTATGGCATGAACAACAACTAAAAACTCTTTTTCAGTTACAGTATAGTTTAACTCTGAAGGAGTCAAATTTTTACTGGTATAGTAGATGGCATAAGGAATCAGGTCTTCTTATCCCAATACTGCTCCTAGAGCTATATCCGAGGCATATGTTGAAATATGAAAAGGTAACTTCCAGTTAGGTCCCCTTAAAATAGGTGCTTCAAAGATTTTTGTTTTCAGGGTCTCAAAGGCTAACTAGAAATCAGGATTCCACTTGAATTCACAGTCTTTGGTAAGCAATTTGAAAAGTGGAGATGCTATCTTGGTGAATTTTTCTATAAACCTTCGATAATATCCTGTAAATCCAAGAAAAATCCTAACATCTTTTTGAAAACTTGGAATGACTCGTCAAATCTAATCCCATCCCCTGAAATGTGATGTCCTAAAACAATTCCTTCAGTAAACATCATAAAACACTTCTCATGACTAAGTGAAATATTTGCTTCATTACATCTCTTTAAGAAATTTTCCAGGTTTTCTAAGGCTTCTTCAAATGTGTTTCCATAAAGTGTGAAATCATCCATATATACCTCTACACAATCATGTATTAGATCTGAAAAAAAAATCCTAGTACTTCCCTTTGAAATGCTGCAGGTGCATTGCATAATCCAAATGGCAATACTCGGTAAGCATAGGTACCCCAAGGATAGGTAAATTTGGTTTTGTCTTGATCTTCTAGTGCTACTTGGATTTGATTATAACCACTAAACCCATTTAAAAATTATAAGTACTTTTTTCCAGCTAATGTATCTAACACCTGATCTATGAAAGGTACGGGAAAATGATATTTAAGAGTAGCTTTTCTTAATTCTCGGTAGTCAATACATACCCTCCATTTACCATTTTTATTTGGCACAATTACCAATGGGGAAACCCACTCACTATCTGAAATGGGATAGATAAAGTTGACATTTAACAATTTCTGCAATTCTTCTTTAACAATCTCCCTAAGATTTGGATTCATCCGTCTCTAAGGTTCTCTGATTGGTTTACAATTTTTCTTTATGTAGATGTGATGAGTGCAAGTCTTGGGACTTATCCCTTTCATATCAGTGTACTCCCATGCATATGCAGAAGAATGTCTTTGTAATATCTTGACTAGCTCTTCTTGTTGAGATTTCTCTAGGTTCTTGTTTATGTTTAAATTTTTGCCTGGAAATATCTCAATTTTAGAACTGCCAAATTTATCCATGGAGTAAAGAGAAATCTGTCTTGATGATAGAAAACTCAATGTTGGATTCTTCTTGAAATTTTTCATGTTTGTATTCCGAAGAGGATTCAAATTTTTCTAAAGTATTCAGAATCTGGCTATCTTCACTAATTTATGAAATTGTGAAGAGAGGTTGTAAGTCTTCTTCATCCTCTATCCATTGAGTATCATCTAATTCTGTAATTTTTCTTGTTGGAGGATATAAGGTAAATTTATTAGTTGAACTACCATCAGAGATGTACATATCACTGGATCTACAACTAATGAAAGCATCAACTGTAGCTAACCAAGGTCTTCCTGATATAATAGGGTGTCCTCCTAGATTATTCTTAGGAGTTAGGATCATAAAATCCATAGGATACTCCTAAGAATCTAGGGACACTGGAATGTCTTCTATTACCCCATCAGGTTTGATCATAGATTTGTCTACTAATTGTAATAATGTGGGTGTAAAAAGAAGATTACGAAGTTTTAGTTTATCCATGATTTGTCTACTCATAATATTGATTGTTGCTCCTAAACCAATGAGTGTGTTTTGGATCTCAATTCCATTGATGTGAATTTTAACAACTGGATTTCCTGGGTCTAGATACTTTGGCATAACAATCTTACCCATCATGATATCTACTATTTTTCCTGCCAGTTGAATTTTCTTTGTCTCTCTTATTATTTTTCTTGTTTTCTTCATGCTCAACTCCTTTATTGTCTTTGGTAAGATTGGAATTTCCTTGATGGCTTGTAATAATGGGATCTTGATACAAACATTTCTCAGCTCATCTAAGAAATCATAATTAGGCACCATAATTTGTTTTTATACACCCTTATCAATTTGTAATCTTTCTGGAAAGGGAGGTGTAGAGGTGGATGTTGATGGATGCTCTAATATAGGAGTTGAAATTATTGGTTCTTTTTGTTTTGATTTTTCAATGTTTGAGTCTTGGAAAGTTTTGTTCTCTTCAAGACTTTTATTTACCCATAGAGAATCTTCCTCAGAATTGTCTTCCTCTTGTATGATTACAGAAGGTTTCCTCTTTTCAAGTATTCTTCCAAACCTAAGTTGAACATCACTAAGGTCTAAAGGAGTGATCAAATAAGTTGGAAACTGTTGGCCTTCTATCATGTATGTGTTCTAAGGAGTTTTATTGTTGGGGTTTGGTATGGGTTGGGCAGGAAACTGATTTGTTTTCTGAGGAAATGGTAATGGAAGTGGTTGATTTTGATGTTGTGGATTTTGAGAATTTTGTTGAGGATTTTGTTGAAAATTTTGTTGAGGAGTGAAATGTGGATATGGTGGATAGGATGGTGGATATTGGTAATACTGAGAGTATCTTCCATAGGGATTTTGTGCTCCTTGCGCCCAAGTTTGTGATTTATTTTGAAATTGGGGCCAAGGTTGCTGCCAAGAATTCCAATTTGGTGGGGGTTGATTATACAACTGATCATGAAATCCTTGTGTTTGAGGTCCTTGCCAAGGCCTCCTGGAGAAAAAATTGAGAGATTCTATGGAACTTGTAGGAGTATGTTCTTGAAAGACAACTTTATGACCAGGAAGTGAAGGAGAACTCTTGGTCTCATGTTTTTCTGAACAAATTACAAAAGTCTCCACAACTTTTGCATCCAAAGGGCACTCTCTTAAGGCATGCTTCTTTCTACATTTGGGACAAAAGATTGCTACGGCATCAGATTCAGCTTTTTGCTTGTTTTGTAACTTAAGGGTGTCTATCTGTTCACTAAGACTCCCCAAGATATCAGATTTGAACTCATCAAGCATATGTCCTATTTCTTCCCTACTTATTGTCCCAGAAGCAGACTTACTTTCCCTTGCAAGAGCAGGGTCTCTTGATCCTTTTTCAGTTTTAGATTTCCCTCTTGAAAGGTTGATACATAATTCAGCTATTTCAGGTAATGTGAGCTGAGATATATCCCCTTTTCCCATAATGTTAAGGATATCTAACCATTCATCCCTAATTGTATTCAAAAAAAGAGCTTTCAAGGTGTCTTGGTCTAAGTTTTCCATTTTTTCTCTTTGATGTTGTAGTTAAATCTCTCCAACAAATCTTCCAGATTTTCATCCTCTTTTTGTAACATTTTAAACACTTCCTCCTTATGGTTGATTGGCATACAATAATCCAAATACCTCTCTAGAAATTCTTGTTTCCTGTCTTCCCATGTCCTAATAGAACTTTTGATCAAACTCATAAACCACTTCAATGCTTCTCCTTTCAATGTTGAAGGAAATAGTTTAAGTTTTTGAGCATCTTGCAAGTAGTCATAGGTTCTACATAGGAATTCAAATTCAAATAGGAAGGTTTCAGGATCTTTGGTTTTAAGTCCATAAAATTTTGGAAGAACAGAGGGTGAAATGTTTTTCATAATTGTATTGGTTTCTTCATCTACTATAGGAAACCCAAAAGAGCTTCCCATTTCTCTTCTACCTCTTCCTCTACCTACTTCTCCTTCTGCACCTCTACCTCCTTCTCCTCTACCTCTACCTCTAGCCCCTTCAAATAGTGTGTGTTATCCATTAA
This sequence comes from Pinus albicaulis, assembly GCA_034641835.2. Classification (NCBI taxonomy): domain Eukaryota; kingdom Viridiplantae; phylum Streptophyta; class Pinopsida; order Pinales; family Pinaceae; genus Pinus; species Pinus albicaulis. The sequence continues at coordinate 199,672,929 of CM076582.1, forward strand.
AAACTCCTCCTCTCCCTTCTTCTGCCATAGTTGATTCTTTTGTGGAATTTGAAAAGTTTATGTCCCTAGTAGGGGTTCCTGAATCTTCTTCTAAGACAGGTTCAATGGGTAAAGTGGAAGGTTTTTCTGATGGAATATCTGATCTTAAATCCTCTGGAAATCTAGGATCAGTAAAGTATGGAATGTAGGTTTGAGTTGGAGGTGTGTTGGCTCTTGGTCTTGGTGAAATAAGTGGTGTTCTAGGAATCAAGCTTCTGCTTCTTATGAATCTACCCCTTGAATCTCTTTCTCTACGCATATCATTGTTTTTGGGAGGTAAGAAACAAGGCTAGCTAGTTACACTTCCCCTTCAATGGCGCCAAAATGTTGTGCTCAACTTAGTGTTCCTAAATTGAGGTCATAAATTGTTAACTAGGGTTAGTAAACTGCTGAAGTGAGGTGCACTATATGTGCCTAGGTATATGTTTCTCACCACGTTGTGTTTATTGTTTTTCTGATGTTTTTGGTTCTATGGTTTTATGTTGGAAAGGAAAAGAACTAAGTTTTGACAAAGAGAAGTTGTTAAAACAGAGAAAAACCTATTCTAAACTGTGTATGGCACTAAAGAACAGAAAATGCAAAGCTTGATAATGACTCATAGCAAGGAAAAAAATCACAACATGAACTCAATATCTCATAACATGAACTCATCCAATTCATTCATTAGAAGTATGTTGGAATAGCTTGAGAAAAGGACAAGTTTAGTGCAAATGAGGTTCTCCTAAGTAAATAATCATCTTACAATATTACAAAGAATCTCATCCATGGCTAGAATTTTATTGGAACACAATTGGAAAAGACTATTTGTAGCACAATAAGATTTCTACTATGAACTTGTAACGCTAAGACTAATCCATTCTGCCACTCAACTTATCATTACTAAGCCTTATTCAAAAGTTAAAGATTTTTTAGAATAGTTTTTGGAAAGAGGCTTATTTGTGAAATTGCAAAAGATTGCGGAGCAATCAAGGCCTTAAACTAATATCACTAATTCCTATCCATATAATGATGCATTAATATAAAGTCAGAAAAAGAGTAGTTTGTAAACAATGAACGTCATGAAGTCTAATTTTGACAGTTGATACAACTCAATGGATAACACTGAACTAGAATGCAATTAATCAAACTTGAAACACAGTGACCTAACTTGAAATACAGTGAACTGGAACTGAGCTAAAATGCCACTAATATAACTTGAAATATGATGAACAGAGTTGAGCTAGAGTGCCATTATCAAACTTGAAATATATTGATAGAATTAAACTAGAGTAACATCTACCTCCGGAGTACTACAACTAAACTAAAATGCAACTAATTATATGAAATTTTTCAGCTCTGTCTCATTCAGAATTAGTGGTTTTTTGGAATAATTTATAGAACAGGACTGGCTACAACATATTATGTAAATGAGCATAAAAGCATCAAATTCAACGTAACACAATAAAGCTCTAAAACACCACAGCTATGTCTCATCCAGAGTTAGTGATATTTTGGAAGAGATTAATAAGAACAAGACTAGTTGTAACAACTGATGTCATTGAGCACAAAAACATAAAGTTCAAGGAAATGCAACTAACTCCTAAAATACTACAGTTATATCCCATCCAATGTTGGTGGTATTTTGGAATAGTTTGTAAAGATAGGACTGGCTGTGGAATCCACTGCAAGTAAGTATAAAAACACAACGTTCAGAAAATTGATTAAAATAGGAATGAAACAAGGCTAAGCTACTTATCTAAACCATATAAACAAAGCTTCTCTGGTAGCAGGGGCCCTCTACCACTAGATTAGCACGCAAATCTACTCAATATTGACTCAGCTCTTGCAATAAAGTAATGCTTCTTTCATTAAAGGATAATTTTTTTGGAAAACAGAGTATTACAGTCTTCTGACATCTAGCAACAAAACAAAATCTAACTAGTTGTTTCTCGGTCTCCCGAGTCATACTTATAACAAAATTACATAACTGTCTTTGAGATAAAATAGGAATAAATGTCTTTCCCAACTAAAATCAAACTAGAACTCTGGTGGCGGTCTCGTACTATGATTAAAGACATCTGTACAGTCCTTGTCCTATTAGAAGTCTATCTCCTAGTTTTGGTTTCCCACGTGCATAACCACCTGTAGAATTCCGCTCAAACTTCGTGAAGAATAAGAAATGATGGGGGAGTGATGTGGAATATGACCATATGTGTTTTTCCTTGCAGTGACACCTGGAACCTACGTAAACATGAAGAGAGCTGCAGAACAAACAAATAGCTACAGAATTCCTGCGTTCTGTAGCCCAGTCCAGTAAAAAATTATTACAACAACAAAATCATGAAAACATAGCAATTTAGTCATTATATACATTCTTAAAGTAGTCCTAATCAATCCTATTGATCATTTAAGCCTGAAATTGTTGAGGGAAAAAGGAAATGAAGTGAAATGTGGTGAAAAAGAAGGACATCTTTGGGGCTCAACACTTTTAATCATCATTTTCATGCAGAGACCTTCAATTGTTATCTCACTGCACCCAAAAAATATGCCTTACAGTCAGTGCAATTCTTAAAATCAGACTTTGTCCATTAACCCTCTACTTATAAAATGAAGGAGGCTTTTTAGTCATCAAACCCTCTACTTATAGATGAAGGAGGTTTTTCAGTCATCAAACCCTCTTCTTATATATGAAGGAGGCTTTTCAGTCATGTCATATCATCAGCCTTTAATAGTGTTATTTTTCCTTTCACTATCTTTTCATGCTTTGACTGTGATCGCAAGAGCTTAACGAAACACTCTATGTCCTGTAGCTGCATCCCAGGTTCAAAATCACATTAAGAAGCAACTATCTTCTCATGTGGAACCAAATAATGTCTCCTGGAAATGCTGGTATACTTCTGTTCTTGAAAGATCCATTAAAACACTATAAAACCACCTAAAATCATTTTGACCTATGGTATATGTATTGCTGAGACTTGAGGGTTTATGAGTGGCATGACCTAGGGTTGTAACCAACTTTATTTGAAGAATGGGAGGTCTATTATGACTTGTTTGTAGAAGATGGAGGTTCTTTGGCTTTAGGATAGTTTTCCAAGGGAGAAATGCCTAAAGCGCCACTTCCTAACTTAGGGGAGATTTCTTTGGACAGATTTGGATTTCTTTCTTTGGAGTTGATGGACAAGCTAGTATGGCTGAGGCTAGATAGGACTTGTTAATGAGGTTTCATCTCATCATGGGCGGACTGAAAGGTAAGAGGGAAAAAAAGGTTTATGGGTGTTTTCCAGCTGGCAAATTTGACAATTTTGTAGATTAGCTGCTAGAAAACTTGGCTGTTACAACTAGTCATCACCAACAAGTGAAAAATATTGATGACTAACAAGGAGGATGTTAATTTGATTATAACCAGAAAAACCATCCATGAGGGAAAAAATCTCACCCCCGGCATAGTAATCAATGATTTCATCGATAAAAGGAGTACGATAATTATCCTTAGGAAAAGCTCGATTAATGTCAAGATAATCAACACAGATGCGAATATTTCCATGTTTCTTATCTACAGGAAAAATATTAGAGACCCATTCTGTCAAAGGAATCAGATAAATGAAACCATCTCTCAGAAGTTTTTCAACTTCGCCTTTAATGGCAGTAGCTTTTCTAGGGTGCACTGAACGAGTACGCTGGGGAACAGGTTTCGAACCGGGATAAGTAGGAATTTAATGCACCAATATACTAGGGTCAATGTTGGGCATTTCTTTGTAGGACCATGCAAACACATCACGTAATTTTCGGAAAAGGATAGTATAAACTTGTACTTCATCGGAAGAACAACTAACCCCAATATGGATGTTCTCGACGATTCCCAGTTTGATGGAAATGTCAATAGGAATCATCTGTGTAATTTTACTCAATTTACCTTCTGTAAAGATGTCATGTATCAGGATAGGCATTTGAAGTGGAGGGGAAGGAACCTGAGATGCAAAATGCTTGAGACAAGTAGACATGGCCCTAAGGCCAAGCATGAACGAGGAACGATGATTACCATCATCTCACGGAAAATCCTTAGGAGACATGGTTTCCACGATGGCTTCATCGGAGGGAAACACTTCTTTCAAAGGATTAGGCGAATTTGAATCGCCAAGACATGGGGATTGAGAATAAATGTGAAGAGACATGCTCAAAGGAGCACGATAAGAGGACGGAGCTTCCAAATCCCCGATGAGTTCACAATAATCAATATCAATCAGACTCAAAGGCATCAAATCTCGGAAGGAATCGATCTGTTCAGGTGAAGGAATAATCCATGGGTCATCAGACCGAAAGATCATGTGGATATGAACAGTGTTTGGTGGAGGAAGAGGAAAAATACCCATGAGGGCAGGATATTTAAAATGACCAGGCCCTACACTCATGTAGAGAGTAGGAATTTGGTCCACATGTGGAACGCTGTTCTCAGAAGAAGAGGTGAAGAAGGACAACTGATCAAAAGTAATAATCTTCCCTTCGTGTGGAAATTTCAGAACACGAAAGAGAGTGGATGGAACACATAACATGGCATGAGTCCAAATGCGACCGAGGAGAAGATTATAATTGAGTTTAGCATCAACAACTTTTACCTTGACATTGACTGTCTTCCCCTTTAAAGTAATTGGCAAACTAGCAAGAACACCTAAAGGTTTTGATTCTCTTCCATCAAATGCTTCAAGGGAATTTGGAGATGAATTCAAGGCTGGAGAACCAATATCTTTCCAACACGAAGATGCCATGACACAGGTTGAAGCACCTTCATCCATAACTGCTCGATGGCTGTCGAGACCATTAATAACAACTTGAATAATGAGCGCAATCTGATGCAGAAGTCGTGGAACGAAATTATCTAAATCGAAAGCAAGAGGGCTAGTATCAGCAGGATCAATCCCACCAATCATAGATAACAAAGCTCTTCGCTGAGATGGAAAAATTTGAAGTACTTATAACACGAACATCGCGGATGGCGCCTAAGCCAAATCCTAAAAAATATTGTAATGGTGAGTGGCATGGGTGTTGGGATTATAAGAAGACTTGCAGAGTACACCTTTTGATGGTGGCCACACAACGGATTCAACATTGGGCCTTTCAATTTCAAGAGGGCTAGTAAGAGGCAGAGGAGGAAGACCATCAGTAATCTCTTACCCCATGGCCTGATGCGAGCCAGTATAATATTTTGGCCTAGCAATAGAAACAGCTATAGAACCATTCATCATGAGCACCTGAGAGCCAAATGGGGTAGAGGACTGAGGTTTCTCTACCATCTGAGTTTGCTGAGATAGGAAAGGTTCTTTAAGAATGGCCGAAGTTCCTTGGGTGCCTTTGAGAAATTGGCTCACTTCGGACCGTTGAGGATAGTCCTTGGTGAAGTGCTCCTCATCACAAATCAAACAAGGGTACTTTAGATTGTGTTGAGAACCATCGCCAGCATGAGGTTTCTGAGAATCTTGTTTTGGGGTATCGGCTTTGGCCTTACCTTTACCCTTCTTCTTACCTTTAGAAGCATTATCCATAGGATTAGCCTGAATGGCATTAAATTTTGTGGGTTTACTAGAATTTAAAGTGGATTGAGAAGCAAAATTATTAGAAGAAGTGGACTTCAGCTTCCCAGAGTTTGAAGAAGAAGAATTCTGAGAAGTCTGAGACACGAAACCAATAATACCATCAACTGAGATTATACAAGATGAAGGTATTGGGCGTAAGAAATGGCTTGTTCCTCACTTACACATGCCCCCATAGCTATGTCTTTGGCGATTTGATTGACAAAGGAGGTGGTGAACCAATGAGTTAGACGCTGATCAGGAATTTCAAATTTGATCATGCAATGACGATGTCGCCAGTCATGAATATGATCCAAGATATGAGTAGCTCGGTCCTGTTTCAATGAAGTGAGGAGGTGCATCCTGGTCTCATAGCAGACTGGTAACTGAAAATGCATGAGGAATGTCATGGATAAAGAATTGAAGTCTTGGAAGACGCCACGAGATAGCTTAATGTACCACTTTGCAGCGACACTAGTAAGAGTTCGCTGGAAAATTTGGAGTCGAGTAGAATCATCAACCCAAGAGTTAGAGGAACAACACAAATGGTAAGTCATAACATGCACTTGGGGGTCTTCGCCAAACTTGCCCTCAAATTTAGGACAATCACCAAGAATATTGGCATGAACCATAGGCCAATACGGGTTATGAAGAATGGGATCGTTCATCAACTTTGACAGATCAGGTAATTCCAATGTAGCAAGAAACAATAATTGAGTATTGAAATTCATCGAAGGTCTTTGATAAGGACCTGTGTGTACATTCCACCTAGTCCAAGTAGGATTCTGTCCTCATACATTCTATCCCAGAGGATTTAGATCATAGGGGTTAGAAGCAGGATAATTTGGTTGATACTGGGGTTGAGGACCAAGATACTGAGTTGAAGTAGACCATTGAGGTTCCTGCTAAGAAGCGTATGGAGTCTGTTGTGGAATGTAAGCATGGCTTTGAGGTTGATGATATACAGGTTGATTTTGAGGGTAAGAAACCTGGGGCACACTATATACCGATAGATATGAACCTTGAGGGTAATAAGCGCCTTGTAGTTGAACAGGTGGTCCCGGATGAGCATGCTAAGCAAGATTCTGAGTGGGAAAACTTGGTTGACTATAGACAGGTATAACTGGCTACTGAAATGATGGAACTGGCTGAGGAGCAGGTTGAATCGGTTGCTGAGATGGTTGAACCATGTACTGAGGGCCACTGGGTTGGCCTTGTGGAAAAGGTTGGCCCGATGGTTGTGATGGACCAGGTTTTCCCGGATAACTAGGTTGACCCATAGAAGGGTCATAGGGTTTTCCTAGTTGCACAACATTTTGGCAATACTAAGCATGTGACTGCGGTCGTGGTGCAATAGGTTGTCCCTGTGGTGGGTAGATTTGCCCCCCAGGAGCATGAGATACTCTTGTTTCATTGTGAGGTTGACTAAACAGACTGGAGGGTTGTCCTTGTCGGATCGAAGGTTGTCCCTGTGGATCAGAGGTAGGGCCTTGTTGAGCCAAAGGTTGTCCCACGGAGGGTTGTCCTTGCAAGCCAGAGGGTTGCACAGGTAGGGGAGGTCCCAAATGAGCAACAGTCTAATAAGGATCATAAACAACCTAATGAGGATCAATAGGAGGCAAATAGACCGGATTACCATACACATCATAATGGTGTGGATATACATATACGGGATTACCAATAGAATCATATTGATGCAATCAAGGATTTCCAGGAGATTGGAGCAACAGAGAACCCTTAGAATGCTGGTGGTGAATAGCCAACAGATACTCTTCAAAAGTAAGGCCACTAGGAATCACAGGAGTAGTAGAAACTGTACTGGAAGCAGGCGGGGCCTCCGCAGCAATATATTGTGATCTATTAGGACCTGGATTAACCGACCATGTTGGATTGAGAAAAATAGGCCTGCGAGTGTAAAAATATCCTTACGACTGATGGGTAACGACTGGTGTCGATGAAGCCACATAGACAGTCAGTTGGACTGGAACAGATGTAACAATAAGCAACGAAGCAGGTGTCGAAAGTGATAGTCCTAATGAAGGGAGGTCTTAACTCTGAGGAGGAGTTAATGTACTGGATTGCGCTATGGAAGCAACACCAGACATAATCTGACTCAAGGACCTATACCCAAGCAGAAGTGACATCGATGGTGGAGAAGACTGAGTAGAAACATGAGGGACATATTCTGGAAAAAAATGATATTCTCCTGTAGAAACAGGCATTCCTTCACTACCAACAAGACTAGATGAATCCATGTCTGACTCCACCGTGAGATCTTCAAAAAAACAATGGAGACTAGGAGGCATAGTAGCAAAAAAAAATGGCGAACCCGACTTAAGAGGAGGAAAATCTCCTTCTTCCTCAAAACTAGATCAAGCACCAGAAGGAGGCCAATTGAATTCAACTAGCTCTTCAGGAGGAGACTGACTAGCCATGGGCAGAACAGATAGGAGAATAGGCTGCGAGAAATCAACATACATAGTGGACTGAGGCGTTTCAAAAGAAATGTACGAGAAAGAAATACCACTAGGAGGCAGTGAGGATGACCAAACCGGTAGTTCCGCCACCGTGACTGTATATCAAAAAAGAAAGGAAAAAGAAAACCAATCAAGGGCTCCAAGTTCAAAACTAAGGAAAAACAACAGGCCAAGTAAAAAAAAAAATTAACAGGCGTATGATCGTAGTTGATTAATTTTATGACACTGAAACCAGATTTCGTTGTTTCATTTTTTAAGAGTCGAGAAACAGGCAAAAGATGACTGTAGTCACTTTCAATTTTAAACGAGGGTGAAAGGGAAAGTTCTCAACGATCTCTTCTCTTTTTAAAGAGTCGTGAAAAGATCAAAATGACTACTCTGGTGCTCTAAGAAAGAGGGTATACCAGGTTTCCGTGAACTACCATATACAGCTTAGTGATCAAATGAAAGAGAAATGACCAAGTACCTAATGTACGTGTAGGTAGTCTCCCCGAACGTTATGTTCGGTGTATCACGGTTACAAGGCTGCAGACTTGGCTTCCTATGGATAAAAGGATTGCAACTTAGAGGGGTCTCCCTTTATATACTCAACGATATGGGGAGCACAAGTTCGTACAAGCATTGTCTAAAGCGAGATGGCGAATGATAGCTACTAGGTTTTAAGACATTGGAACACGTCTCTAGCCTAGACTACTAAAAATATTTCGTTAGGTTTCAATGCTTCCTTACACTAATTAAATGAATTTTAATGTTGATCTTGGATTATGTTTCAGTTTTAAGGCCCTATCAAATTTGGATCTCAAATTTCGTAAATGCAAGCTATATGTGAATGAACATAATTTTTGATTCAATAAATGCTAGTTACGAGAAGGATAGAGATCTTTCAAAAGAAAACAATGACAATACGCGAATAAATCCACTAATGCATCTAACACAATAAAAAAAAAATGGAACTCTTCCCTAGATAATCAGATGCTAGTGATGCAAAAGAGTATTTCACTTTCAATGCAAAGAAAGGATGCAAAATATGTTTTTTTTTTATATTTTTCAATGAAAGAAGCACATGATGCACTAATTACATGAAAAAATGAAAACAAACACTAGCTTGAGTATTGTGTAAGAATCGAAATCGAATGACTCAATGAAATGGAAAACAAACACAAGAAAGCACTCAAACTAATGCTGCAATCTTCCAAATCAAAAGAAAGTTCTCAAAACGGCCTGAAAACAAGCAATGTAATCTATGCTTGGAGCAACATGGAGAAGAATCAATCAAGAAACGAAATTATCCTGCAATCAAAGCAATCACTCAAAAGGATCAAGAAAACTAAGTGCAATTGACCCAAGAATGAGACTGACAATAATCAAACCGACTTGATTTCCAAATAGAAGGCTTACTGCACTAAGACACCTAGAAACTTTAAGGCCTCAATTTACACAAATTAGAATATGGACAAACGATTGAAAAAAGAAAGTCGACAATAGTTAAAACAATCCCAAAGGCATAATTACACATAAAATATAACTCAAAAGCAAGCACAATTAACCAAAAGACTCATAAAGGAGGTCAAATCAAATCCTACAGGATTCGGTGTGACTGTAAGTCTGTAATCCATGCCAAACAGGTGTTGACGCGGATGCAACAAAAGCAACCTGTGCCAATTGGCACAACTGTCTAGACGAAAATCACGCCAAGCAGAATAGCTATGGGAAAAAGGGAAAAACCAAGAATTAATGAGAAGAGGTCAATCATGACACTCTGGAGCTAAACAGAGGATATAAACTAACCAAGAAAACTAGAAAATGACAGATAACCAAATCAATAATTGAAATTGACCCAATAAGATGAAATGACAAACTCACACTGATCCCTAGTGGAGTTGCCAATTTTTTAAGCAAGTAAATCCTCTCTGCGGACAGAGATGATCCCTCAAGCCCTAGAGTGGGTCTAGAAACAAAGAGACATGCTATAGTGTTGCTTCCTAATTATTGAATGAACAAAGGACACGGTAGGTCGACCTCCCTAGAATCCAACACTGTCGCCATTGCTGTAGTGGTGGTGGCCTCTCGCTCCTGCCTTGGAAAGTCACAATCCTTCCGTAGTTACGCTCGAATACCTACACATAGAAAAACAACATACGCCATAATAATTTCACTCATAACTAGTAGCCAGTCAGAAAGGGCTAAGCATATTGCATTAAACATCTAACATAATACAAAATGGGAACCAAACAACAATCACGTATATGTATTGATAGAAGGAAGAGTTACAACCAATTGTTTGACGTCGCAGTCCCCTCCAGCGGGGTTGAGTCGAAGCGCGTCTCAGATGCTCATCAAGGAATTTGGACAGGATGAAGGCATGGACTCAAGCTCTCTCAGAAGTCATGGAATTAAGCTCTCTCAATGTAATTTCTTCTTATTCTATCTTCTTCAGTAGTTTAGCTATAATATGTTCAATTCTCCAAGTTCAACTAGCTTAGGCTAAGAGAGATAGCTTCTTTTTATAGAGGAAAAGGAGGAGGTTATGATCCCTACAAAGGTAGGAGGGAGGCCTATCCTTTAGGAGGTTCTCATGGGAGCTGAAAACCATAAAATAAAGGAGGGAGTCTGTGGTTATTCAGTTCAACCACTCCAAATGACTCATCCTTGAAGTTGTTGAAGTGTAATCTTAGCCTCTATTTTTAAAAAACATTCCATAAACAACTCGGCGTGGGTGGCTAACTAAGACAAAGCGCCAACTGGCGCGGGGCCCAGTGTTAATCCTCCTCTTCAGCATAGGGGCATAACTGACTACTCACGCTAAGGAAAAAACAAGGGTTTTTGAGTCTCTTCTTAGGGAGTTGTCAATAGAAGGAATATTTCTCTCATGTAAAGGGATGTAATGATGTTCTTTGTAAGGCATGACACTTCTTATTGATCACGGAAATGACCCTCCAATGGGCGAGATGGGGATTGTAGGGACAATGACAAAGTGTTGTGTAACACACACTGAAAGCCATTCTCCACTCCAGAGGCACTGAAAGCCATTCTTTGGGCACTGAATTCCATTCTCCACTCCAGAGGCATTGGAATCCATTCTCTAGGCACTGAAAGGAAGTCTAGTCTCTGCAAAAAGGCCAGATCAACAAGAAAAGGAAGCTTAACGATCTCAACCAATTTATCCATAAGCATACCCATAAGAAGAGCTAGTTTCTAACCTTGAACCAACATCAAGAAGAACATATCCATAAGCAAGGGAATCAGGTGTTGTATCAAATTGAGATAAATGTTGATATAGGTGGGCGAGGATCATCATTTGATAAGATCCATCTCAAGATCAAGACAGTGAGAGGTAGCTCGATTTTGATCAATTAGGTTAACAAGGGCCAACATAGTGTGGTGCAGTTGATTGATTATCTACTAAAGGATGGGTGCGAGATTTTCTTTGTAGGTCTCAGTGATAGGCGAGTGCTCCGACTAAGCGCAGGCTATCTAGCTAATTTGATATTCTGACGTCAAATTATGAAAAGGACTAGTCAAGATCCTAGATGCATTTATGCATTACACGGATGTGTAACTGAAAGAACCATGCCTAGCTAGCCTCATCATCAACTCTATGCCTTTCGAACCCAGCTCACAGATAGGAAGCATTAGCCCTGTGGATTTTTTTATGAAGGTGTAACTTTACAGGCCCAAACGGCCGATACGGAAGGGTCTGAGCCTCAGTCAGCTGCACTACTATGTAAGGCAACCACTCACCTATTTATTTACATCTTTTCGACTGGGTCATTGAGAAAAGGGGAATTAATTTTCTAACAGAGATGGCATCCATAAGGTTATTTTCAGCTCTCATTGTAGCTCATCATCCAGATGCAAGTTTTTCCCCTTGCACGATGAATCGAAGAGATGTAATGTAGTTAAGCAGTTCGCACATCGTTGAAGCATGAGTGGCGGAATAAAGAAGTCAGAGCTCACTCCTAAGGGCTGGCCAGTTGGATTTTCATCCCATGAATTGAGCTAGACAAGTGAATCTAGCAATAAACGCATTTTTGTTGCTTGCGTATCGTAGCTGATTCAAAATTGTTAAATTCTAGCTGAAAGTACTACTGAAATATGGGTTGGGAGAAAAAACATATGGCCCAAGATTAATGTTCAAGGAAGATTACATTTCATCCATAGAAGAGGGGAGAGTCAAGTTCGAGGAATTCTACTATCAAATTCTTGACAAGCTCTTCGAAAAACAAGGGGATTTCGCCCTCTCATATCGATATATTGATTGTCAACGTTTCTTGTTTTTCCCCCTCTGCATCGCAGGAAGGCAACATCATAAACTATCACAAGATGCAAGAAAATCTCAAGGTCTACAACCTCGAAGGATGGGCTGTAGTGAAACTTTGATTTCCATAGACATGGCCAAGGGTTTTCTTAGAGTTTGTGGGAATTCATTTATGGTAATAGTTAGCTCTTACAGCATTTTGGAGAGCTAGTATGTCGATACCGATATATCCATGATGGTGATCAATTTCCTATTTAGGGTAGGGGGCGCAACAATTTTGTTGACCAACAAGCGCTGATATAGGGGGTCTATGAAATTCAAGATACTCCATGTGATTGGAACCCACATCGGCGCAAGCCAACAAGGGTACTCCTATATTCAGAAGAGGGAAGATGAGAATGGGCTTGTTGGGTATTCTCTTAGAAATTGTCTCTTTGATTCTATGACCGAGGCATTGAAGAAATACATAACGACACTCAGAACCAATGTTCTTCTTCTGTCTGAACAACCCTTGTATGTTTACCATATGTTGAAGGTGAGGCTTCAGGGCAAGGGTTCAAAACTAGGGACACCCAATTTCAAGAAAGCCTTTGAGAATTTCTCCCTTTAGCCCGAGGCTCTTGTAAGTTTCCCCTACTACTGTTGCTGGACCAACTAGATCAATTTTTGGTTCCTAACCAGTGGGGTTAATGTTTTCAATAGCGAAGGCTTTGTATGGTCAATGTTGTCAATAGAAATAATATCTCGTATATAGAGGAATAATCATTCTAAACTAGGTAAATCTAGGATTTCATGAGAGATAGGCGTACCCACCCTCCCAAGAGACAAATTCTTGCAATAAAATATTCGTAGGGGTGTGTTTTTGGGCGTTTGCAAGGCGGTGTAGGTGACACAAACATGTGCATGGAAATGTATGTGGTAGTATGAGAGAAGCTTTGATGGCACTAGTAGTCCGGAGAAAATGCATTATGCTATATGATTATTAAATAGTTGTATGAAGAAAAGAGTTAATTATTAAACATGCTTAACCATTTATTGTTATTGAAATAATGCTAGGTAATCCTAGCATTACTTTACCAGGAAAATTTACCAAGAAAAGACTTGTTCATCATCCAACTATATCCTAGCTTTTAATAGGCTTGGCCTAGGAAAGAGGCCAATAATACTTCAAGTTAAAACTTTTATTAAAATCATAGAAAGGCATAAATTTTTTGAAAAATTAATGTATAATTTCATGGAACTTGGGTTTAGTAATTGATATTCATTTTGGTTTTCATGCAAGACTAATACGTCATTTCAAAATCGATTACTATAGTCCCTTCTTACCTTGGGGCACAGACTAATTAATTTAAAGTGCTATGAACATCCAACAAGTGCAAACTCAAGTAGCCAAAATCATATTTCCTAATCAATCTTAAACAAAATCATGTAACTTTTGGAAATTCTATAGTAATAGAAAATTCAATGCATTTATCATTTTGAGATATGACAAACACACAGCACCACATTGACAGAAAATGAGATTTCTACCCTAAAAACGTATTTAAACTACTATGAACATCCAACAATTCAAACTCAAGCGGACAAAATCATATTTCCTGGTCAATCTTAAACAAAATCATGTAACTTTTGGAAATTCTATAGTAATAGCAAATTCACTACATTTTGGAAATTCTATAGCAATAGCAAATTCACTGCATTTATCATTTGGAGATATGAAAAACACACAACAGCACATTGACAGAAAATGATATTTCTACCCTAAAAACTAATTTAAAGTAATATGAACATTCAATAGTGAAAACTCAAGCAGCCAAAATCATATTTCCTAATCAATCTTAAACAAAATCATATAACTTTTGGAAATTCTATGCAATAGTAAATTCACTGGATTTCTCATTTTGAAATATGACAAACACATAGTAGTACATTGATAGAAAATGAGATTTCTACTCTAAAAATTAATTTAAAGTGTTATGAACATCCAACAACACTGCAGTAGCAAAAATCATATTTCCTAATCAATCATAAACAAAATCATGTAAATTTTGGAAATTCTATAGCAATAGAAAATTCACAGCATTTATACATGAAAGTAATGATCTGAAATATGCGGTGGGTGAAGAAACATATGGCCCAGCATTTATGTTCAAGGAATATTACATTCCATCCATAGAAAAGGGCAGAGTCAAGTTCGAGGAATGCTACTATCAAATTCTTGACAAGCTCTTTGAAAAATAGGGGATTTCACCCTCTGATATTGATATACTGATTGTCAACATTTCTTGTTTTGTCCCCTCTCCTTTGCTTCCAGGCAGCATCATAAACCATTACAAGAGGCAAGAAAATCTCAAGGTCTACAACCTTGGAGGATGGGTTGCAGTGCATGGGAGAGTTCATGGGAATTCATTTATGATAATAGTTAGCTCTTACAACATTTTGGAGATCTGGTATGTCGGTACCGAGACATCCATGATGGTGACCAATTTCCGTTTCATGGCAGGGGGTGCCGCAATTTTGTTGACCAACAAGCCCTAATACAGGGGATCTACAAAATTCAAGCTACTCCATGTGATTGGAAACCACATTGGTGCGAGCCAAGAAGGGTACTCCTGTATTCAGAAGAGGGAAGAAGAGGATGGGCTTGTCAGGTATTTTCTGAGCAATCGTCTCATTGATTCTGCAACCGACGCATTGAAGAAAAACATAACGACAATGTTCCAAGGTTCTTCTTCCATCTGAACAAATCTTGTATGTTTACTGTATGATGAAGGTGAGGCTTGAGGGCAAGGGTTTGAAACTAGGGACACCCAATTTCAAGAAAGCCTTCGAGCATTTCTACATTCAGCCAGGGGCTCTGGTAAGTTTCCCCTATTACTGATGCTGGACCAACTGGATCAATTTTTGGTTCTTCACCACCTGGGTTAATGTTGTCAATAGAAAAGGCTTTGTATGGTCAACGTCGTCAATAGAAATAATATCTTGTATATAGAGGAATAATAGTTCTAAACCAGGTAAATGTAGGATTTCATGGGAGGTAGGCATACTCATCCTCCCAAGAGACAACTTCTTGCAATAAAATATTCATAGGGGTGTGTTTTTTGGGGTTGCAAGGTGGTGTAGGTGATACCAACATGTGAATGGCAGTGTAGGTGGCAGTCTGAGAGAAGCTTTGATGGCACTCACAGTATGGAGAAAATGCATTGTGCTATATGATTATTAAATAGTTCGACGACGAAAAGAGTTAATTATTAAACATGCTTAAGCATTTATTATTATTGAAATAATGCTGGGTAATCCTAGCATTACTTTACCATGAAACTTTACCAGGAAAAACCTTGTTCATCATCCAACTATATCCTAGCTTTTAATAGGTCTGGCCTCAGGAAGAGGCCAATAAGACTTCAAGTTCAAACTTTCATTAAAATCATAGAAAGGCATAAAATTTTCGAAAAATAAATGTATAATTTCATGGAACTTAGGTTTACTATTTGATATTCATTTTGGTTTTCATGCAAGACTAATACATCATTTCAAAATCGATTACTATAGTCCCTGTTTGCCTTGGTGCATAGACTAATTAATTTAAAGTGCTATGAACATCCATCAGTGCAAACTCAAGCAGCCAAAATCATATTTCCTAATCAATCTTAAACAAAATCATGTAACTTTTGGAAATTCTATAGTAATAACAAATTCACTGCATTTATCATTTTGAGATATGACAAAGACATAGCAAAAAATTAGATTTATACCCTAAAAACTAATTTAAAATGCTATGAACATCCAACAGTGCAAACTCAAGCAGCCAAAATCATATTTCCTAATCAATCTTAAACAAAATCATGTAACATTTGGAAATTATATAGCAATAGCAAATTCATTGCATTTATCATTTTGAGTTATGATAAACACACAGCAACACATTGACCGAAAATGAGATTTCTACTTAAAAACTAATTTAAGGTGCCATGAACATCCAATAGTGCAAACTCACACAGCCAAAATCATATTTCCTAATCAGTCTTAAACAAAATCATGTAACTTTTGGAAATTCTATAGCAATAGAAAATTCACTGCATTTTTCATTTTGAAATATGACAAACACATACATTGACAGAAAATGAGATTTCTACTTTAAAAATTAATTTAAAATGCTTTGAACATCCAACAGTGCAAACTCAAGCAACCAAAATCATATTTCCTAGTCAACCTTAAACAAAATCATGTAACTTTTGGAAATTCTATACCAATAGAAAATTCACTGCATTTATCATTTTGAAGTATGACAAACACACAGCAGTACATTGACAGAAAATGAGATTTCTAAGGTGCTATGACCATCCAACAGTGCAGCAGCAAAATCATATTTCCTAATCAATCTTAAACAAAATCATGTAACTTTTGGAAATTCTAAAGCAATAGCAAATTCAAGCATTTATCATTTTGAGATATGACAAACACAAAGCAGCACATTGACAGAAAATGAGATTTCTACCCTAAAACACAACCCTACAGTGGACATGGTTTTGAGGTCAGTGTCTTGCAGAGAGATCCTCCATTCAAAATGAGACATTTAGGTTATGAGAATAACTTTACTGCTTCTATTGTGACGTGAATCTCAAAGAATTTTCTCGCCTTCTTCTTGCGATTAAAGGAGTTCTGGTAGATACAAGGATCTCTCAGAATATGGTAGTCGGAATGGCTGGATATGGCGGCCGTCCAGTCAGGATCTGAGGGCGACCAAAAGGTCGCCGATCCCCAAAATCACAAGGGTCCATAAGCAAAAATCCCTGTTGGCTGAATCCATATGGGTACTGCGAAACAGAAATGATCACATGATCTCCTTATTCGTTTAAATCAGTGGCATACACGACTCGGCACACATCATACCTGAGCTTCTTCGCTCCTAAACTCTTCAAAAATGTTTCTGCAGTGCAACGATGTTCCTCGTTGGATGCTAAATCTTCACTCTCCCAACTCCCGAGGCCAATTATACTTTTTCCGTCCAACGATGTATAGTATCGGTACGAATGCAATCCCTGTGTCTTTGTGAAGTAGGCTTTCAATATGGCAAGACAACAGTAAGACAATTTGTCTTGGGTTTTCCCTTCTGAATATATTCTTCTCAAGCTAACTACGTCGCCCACACGCTTTTTCAAAAATTGGAACCCCTCTTTGCCTTCTTCACACGCCAATTCAAACCAGCCGGCGTCCACCGTTTGAATAACCGAAGATAAACCCTTGGTGAATGTCGCAGCCTGCAACCAATAAATAATTAACCCCAGAATAAACCGAATATATATGAAAGTAATGATCTGAAATGTTATATATAAATAGTTGGTTACCTCTGGAAGATTTAACCATTGATTGGCATCTTCCCTGGCCTTGCTCTCAGCAACTGCCGCAGCCTGCGATGAAGAAGTTTAAGAAACCGATCAGTTGGATTGCTTTGCCCAATGAAAAAAAATTGTAAATTCTGTCATGAGGACTAGCCACACTTGCTAAATTACCAAGTAAGACTAAATTAATAATCAAAATATCTGTTAAATAATAATAAAAAAATGACTTCAGCATAATTACTCTGCTCACAAAAACCTAATAAAAACCTAAAAGATTACATACCCAATCCCCGCGAATACACCTGAGGATGGTGATGCTAATATTGGTGCTACGCTTTTCAATGGAGGCGGCCGTTCGCACCATCTGAGCCACCACATCATCAGTGACACAACCTTCTCGAGGTTGATAAACCCCAAACGAAACCCTTGGCATTGCACCGTTCTGAGAATGTACTATCCCTGCTGCTACTGGGCCGGCCTGCCAATGACAGACAATTTGGAAATCGAATAGTGTGTGTTGTGCTGAGATCTGAAAACCCAGATCGCTGAATACTTTCCACGCTCAAATGTCACACTTGTAAAAAGAGCCTTTCGTCAGCTTTTCGGGATGGGTTGTCCAGTGCGACACTTTTCTAAAAAATATCATGTTAGTTTGACTACATTGATTGTTCAACAACGCAATTCAACTCGACTTTCAGTTTTCCTACACTGCTATGATACGCGTACCCAATTATTTATTTGCTATTTGTTGACCACCAATTTCTTTGCCATTTGTCGACCGGTTCGGGGCCAATTATGACACGTACATGCTGAAGTACGCTCCTATTATAGAATAAAGTAAACAGAAGGCTTTCTAGGGATTTGGTGAAATCGAACAGATGAAACAAATTGTGATCCGGAGAATACTGCGAGTAAAATGTTTCAATATCCGTCAAGAAACTTCGCTGAATCTCTTCAAACATCTAGAAATGGGTTATAACCATCCAATTTGACAGGTA
This sequence comes from Pinus albicaulis, assembly GCA_034641835.2. Taxonomy (NCBI): domain Eukaryota; kingdom Viridiplantae; phylum Streptophyta; class Pinopsida; order Pinales; family Pinaceae; genus Pinus; species Pinus albicaulis. The sequence continues at coordinate 199,691,586 of CM076582.1, forward strand.
TATTGGATTTAAAATTACAACCAATATTACTAATAATAGCTGTAGTTTAAAAAAATCACAAAATAATTTTGAACTTTTATGATAGTAAATCTATTTCTATTATAAAAATACAATTCAAATATTCTAATTATTTAATTTTTAATTTATTTTTTTACAAAATTCAAAAAAAAACTATCATCAATACTATTCTATTGAATCATAATAATAATATTACTAATAATAACAGTCCAGGAATGACAAAGAGCATTACCTTGTTTACCATCTGTCAATGATATTTAAATATTATTAGATGGATTTTACATTCATATCTCACCCTGATCTTATTATTAAATTATTATTAATATAATATAAATAAATTGGGTTATAACCATCCAATTTGACAGGTAAGTGGGATTTAAAATTACACCCGATATTACTAATAATAATAAGTCCGGGAATGACAGAGCATTACCTTGTTTAACATCTGTCAATGATATTTAAATATTGTTAGTTGTATTTTACAAATAATGTGCGGTTCATATCTCACCGTGATCTTATTATTAAATTATTATTAATATAATATAAATCAATCGGGTTATAACCATCCAATTTGACAGGTAGAGTGGATTTTAAATTAAAACCGATATTACTAATAATAATAACATTCCGGCAATGACAAAGAGCATTACCTTGTTTACCATCTGTCAATGATATTTAAATATTATTAGTTGGATTTTACAAATAATGAGTAGTTCATATCTCACTGTGATATATCTATATATATAATTTTTTTATTTTTAATAATAAAAAAAATTAAATATTGAGACTTTTTGATAGTGTTTTATTTGATCATCATGACTTTGCCAGAGGTCATTCATCACACATACTCAAGCGCACTTAATTATGGAGTTTTCTCCACAAACAAACTTATTTAGCTTTCTACCTTATTTGCAAAACCTTAGCAAGTATTGTAAGCTCATTTAGCTTTCTACCCTATTTGCAAAACCTTAGCAAGTAGAGCTCCTTTCTCTATTTGTATTTAAGTATTGAGGGGTTTTCGCAGTTCATTATATTATCTATCATTTTTTTGGATTCAACTGTTTTAAGTAAGTCATTCATGTATGACCAAAAATTCTCATTATTTTAATATATTATAAAAAAATATAATATAAATTAGCATAACTACAACACACTTGTTCAATATTCCAAGACAACTTTTTTTAGATGACCTAGAAACTTCCTATAATATCTACACTTTTAAAAATTTATTTTTTATTAATATTAAATATTATAAACAATAAAAGCTATAAATATAACTCACTTTTCATTTTTTTATTAATATTAGATATTATTGAGATAAACTATATTATTATGCAATTTGAAAAAAACACATGCTCTTAACTATTAAAATCACTTGAACTATATTTCAAGATAATACGTTCTAGTGCAATAAAAAACTTAATATTATATCTCAATTTCCATTATATTTATTATTATGATGTGAAGTAATGGACATTGTTCAAAAGTAACCCAAAAACTTCATATCCTATGTACACTTATGACACAATTATCATATTATAAAAAAATTATAACGTAAAGAGAACTATCAATATAGATCATGCCTATGCTATATTTTGAGGTAACCTTTTCTAGAGTAATGAAGAACTTTCTATCTTATCTAAATTTCCATTATTATAGTTATTATATTATATAGTGGACATTCTTCAGAGGGCTCAATTGATATTATAAATAATTTGTTTAGTAATTAATTTGGAAAGTTTAAACTAGTGGTCGATTGAATTTGAACTTTCATTTTTATATATAATAAAGAAAATTAAAATAATTTTATATCAAAGTTTTTAATTAAAAAAAAAATTGTTCTTTAATACTAAAGTTTTTAATAATAGTATATTAAAATATATTATCAAAAAATATATATGTTATATTTAAGCTAATGTGAAATGAAACCGATTTAGTGTTTTAATTGACGAATGGAAAATAATAGAAATGGATACTAGTTTTGTTTTCTAATAAAAGTGTTCAAGATTATTAGTATCTAGTGTAGGGTGTAGGAATGACTATATAGCATGGTTGAATGAGGATAATCACTGGGGAGTTTATTCTATGGTAGTAATCGTTATTTTTTTTATGGTGACTATACGAATAATATTTAGTAGTTCTGATGAGAGGGAGTGGATAAATTCTATGAGGGAGATTGAAATAGGCATGAATGAAGCAATGCCCAGATATGAAATCATGTGTATCCTTTAATACTTAATGGAATATGTGCCAACTAACATTTAACATGGTGAACAAATGATTGTATCTGACAAGGGATAGCTTATGAAGCATATGACATGTTTTTGAGGAACTTATATCTCGGTCAACATTAGCCTCTATGTGTAAGTGCCTATATGAAGGTCAACGAGGGTCTTTTTTTTTTTATGTATCTATTATTATAGTCAACATATGATGATAGCTATTTGACCTTCCATCTACCTTAGAGACACATTTGGAAATTTATTTGAAAATTGCATGACAAGAGAGAATAGTTTGGCGGTCCATATTTTCTCATCATATCATAAATATGCCATGATTATGGATGTTTGAATAAATAGAATTGATTTAGTAAATAAGTTCTATGACTACTTATACATGTATTCAAGCTTGGATCCATTCTTATGGAGACATGTAGCATCAACACATTTTGTATAGCGTTGAACTAAATTAAATAACATTGTGTAGTCCTCAATTGGGTTTGAAGTGAGACGTTGTATTGTATTTCTTAAACAAGGGTCATACTTAATGGAGTGATGCATGCTCACATTCATATCATGGTTGTTTCGAGATTCCAAGGTACATATTTACCAAAGAAATCTTTAGCATAACCTATTTCAATGGGGTCTTCCAAATTCAAATTTCCCATGTCTAGGAGCACCTTGTAGCCATAAGAAGCTACGAACATGTGTTAAACCTTTGTGTTCCCTTCTATATCTATAGGAAAGGCATCAATTTAATGTTAGAGAGGTGTTTTAACTTGATGAATTTCATAGAATGCATGGGAGTAAAAGTATATTGGCATATACATATACCAAAATTCCTTTTTGTGCAAGTGTTTTTGCAAAATTTCTTCATGGAAGGTTTCAATCCTTTTATGCATGTATAGAGTGATAATGTGGGGTAATTCAATGATATTATGTGTCACCCATAGTTGTCAAAAAAATAGGTTAGATTTGGGCGCTGCATTTTCATTAGATCATACAATTACATCCATTTTATGTCCACTAGACTAATTAGAATACCAATGTGGGACACTCTAATTGTGTGATCATTTTTGTTAATATTCTCATGCACACTACTACATGTGGTGTATAAATTTGATGGGTAGTTTATATGATATAGATAAAATTGATTGTATATTTAGACGTTTCTAAATAATTATCAATTTTTTGTTATTTTTATCCATGGTGCCTCAACATTCATTGTATTTCTAACATTATCTGACATTCATCAGACTTCCAACGCACATTTCATGTTTTAAGTTGGCTCTTGTGAGATGGAAGGGGTAATGAATGGATGGGAAGGAAAGATAGAAAGTACAAATAAATAAGAAAAAACTTACAAATAGATAATATACAATAAAAATTAAAGAAAGATAAGATAAGTTAATATGTTTATACATCAATGTCATTACATAGTGGGAGTGCTTAATTAGTTTGCATAAAAATAGAATGTAGAAACCAAGAATATGAATCTAATCTACAGTATGAGGAGACAAATTATGTACTTAATAGTTGGATGTCACTGTAGGAGGATGATTTCAACTGTAGGTAGACATAAGAAATGTAAAGTGAAAATAGGCCATGAGAAATATGTCTCATAATCTATCCAATTCAGATATGTTTTATCTCTTGGTGTTCAAGGCCGATGAAAATAAATTTTCATAATGTAATAATTGTATTTATTAGCAAGAGAGGATCTCTACTACCAAATTATTTTACATGACCGATCAAGTCATCTAATGGTTGGTCCTGACTGGTGCAGCTTAGAGTTAACAGCTTGATTGGGTCAAGTTAAGAAAGTACACTAGTTCATGGAATTATAAGGGTCCTCCATCAATTTGATGTTACGCCAACTTATTGAACTAATATTGGTTGGGTGAAAATAGAATTGATGGAGTTTTATCCAAGTATAGGATATATATCATTGTTTTTATCTCGTATGATAACTCATGGTGAACATATACTCTTGGTTTTATTAATTCAACTTATTCCAACCTAATAATCTACTTCAAGTTCCTACTCCTCAACACATCATCAACCATTAACTATCACTTCCTCCACACTCTTGTTTCCTAGAAGTGCATATCCATACCGCACGTAATATATTCGATTATCCCATTTGGTGAAATACGAAGTTTTGAACCACATTTTACCAATTAAGTTGCTTTTATACCACCCTATAATGTGAAGCTAGTACCTAGACAAGACACATTTATGAGTATAGATTAGGTGGTTGAATTTTGCCAACAAGGACGATTGTGCCTCAAATAAGAAAAAAAATATTCTAGCTTAAGAGAAGAGAGAGGAAAGGAGAGTCTTGTTAGAGATACCTTAGTAGGAATATTGTGAGAGAATTAATATGTTCAATACATCTTAAACTCTACCAAAATTTTATAACATAAATTATATTTGTGATGTTTTTTCATGTAAATATCTTGTTTTTATGAGGTTTTAATGGAAGATCTGTATTGTTTTGAATAATACCTGTCTTAACTGCAATATTTGTTGTGGTCTTTGGTTTTTTAGATCTACAGTATTTAGCATATATCTAATGCATATTTATAATAATACCTAAATTATGGATATTCTATTCCTCAGACACCCCTTTAGCTCTATAAAATGGGTTCAAAACCTAAAGGTTGAGCATTCCTATAAAAAATGGTTATGCATAAAAACCATCATTTAAAAATATGATAGGGGTTTTTTTTATCATATAATACCTATTCATAGTGTTAATTTCACAATTTCAAGTATAAAAATGGTTGTTGTGCAAAAGAGGAAATATTTTAATTGTAATTTTGAAGGTTAAAATTGTACTAAGTGACCAAATTAAAATGCACTCCCCACCTTCCTTTTAGGCTCACTTTTTTTTAATTTAAACTTGTAGTATGGAGATAGATATATGTTACATTTTCCTATACCATTTTAAGTGCACTCGAAGATCATGAATCTTGATTTCATGCACCTAGATTTGGAATTTCATCTAAATTTGAAGGAAAATTTTCCTTATAGTAAAATGCATTCCCTAGTCTCAATATTGACCCATATTAAACGGTCAAATTTTCTGAAGCCTTTATTTTTGTTTTCTGCAACAACCTTGGTGAAAACTTCCATGTAATAAAAGTAATAAAGGAAAAAAATAATAACCATGGTGGATGTGACACTTATTCCAGGTTGAGTATTGGGCAAAAAATCCTAGTGGTTGTTCATTTCGGTTAATATGGCTAAGGAAATTGGCAAACGAATTTGGGAAAGAAAAATGGAATTTTTGGCATTTATTTATGAAAATAATAGAAATTAGGAGAAAAGGGAGGTGAAAATTCACATGTTGTACATTAGGAGGAAAATGAAGGAAAATAATGGAAAACGAAGAAAATAGAGGCATCATCAATAAAAACGCTTCTAAGGATCATTTGGTACCTTTTGTAAGTTTAGTTTTGGATATCTCTCATTATTCTCTCTCTCCCTCTCAATCTTGTACACTTATAGTTTTCATGGAGCAGTTTGGCATTGGATAAAGAAAGGTAAAGAAGGAAATAGGAACAAAGAAGCAAGAAAGGAGGAGCAGGATCAAGCAGCTACAAAACGATTCTTTGCAGGAATCAATTTGCATGTGTGATTTACTTACTATATTTAGCATGCATGGTATTGCATGTGGTTGTTATATGTCATGGGATGGGTTTTGCTAGGTGTGATAGTGTTTTCAGCTGAGTCTTTCCTAGGTGTGGGAGTAGGTCTCTTGGTAGACATAGGTCAGATACAGTTGACACAATGAGATATGGAAGGTTGTTGGATACTCAGGATAGGAGAGGTGATGAATATAGGCACTATTATAGCTCTAGTTCGGATAGACATCATGATCTCCGTTATGATCCTTATAGGAGGAGTGACAGGGGATATTTTCCTGATGAATTTAAGAAAGAAAAGACACCTACTTTGGATGGAGACTTGAAGAAACCAGAAGATGCAGAATTTTGGATAATTGGGATGAACAAATTCTTTGAGTTGCATGAGTATACAGAAAACATGAAGGACAAATTTTTTATCTTCAGCCTGAAAGATAAAGCATAAATTTGGTGGGAAGATGTAAAATGGCTTAGAAACATCAAGACAGAGGACTTGAGTTGGCATGAGTTCAAGAGACTTTTCAGGAGAAAATTCTTGTCATAAAGGTACTACAATAGTAATTCCAGAGAATTCTATGAGATAAAGATGGGGCCAATGACAAATGAGGTTCCCCATTGTCATAGAAATATACCTTAGTCCTATGAAGTTATAAGCAATCCATACCCAATAACATACTATATGAACCTAACAACAATATGTTCAAGTGCATTGTTGTAGGCATGCCATTTAACTCAAATCCACACACTCTTACCCAATGATGAACTCTTTCCTTTGTACATGTATCCAAATTCACTAACTAAAACTATGCATGTATTTCATTACTCAAGCCACACTTATTCACCAAATCAGGGCTAACATAACTTTAATTCGATCCAAGATCAATCAAAATAGAAATAAATTAATCACAAAGTTTATTGTTCATCTTAATGATATATTCCTGGTGCTCTACCTTCCTATTGTCCATAACTGCATAAATACAAGGAATGTTATGACCAACATCCCCAATAGTATGCGCCTCCTGTGCACTATATATCTTAGGCCTACCAGCCTAGTTCTGCATACAATATCTCCTAAGGTGCTCCTCACCACATGTCCAACACTCCAACTGTCTCATACCATTACATCCATGATGCTACTATGATCTGTGTTGTTGTTATGATCCATGTCCCTCTCTAGCTGAATTAAACTTCTTTTGAGGTGCACATTCTCTTTCTCATCTATATTCTGAGGCCTTTCTCTCTTAGGCTGCCATTTACTTTTACCTTTGTATTTAACCCTCCATCCTTGATGAGATTCATTCTTACGTTTGGGTTGTTCATATAAATGTTTCAATTTCTTAATAACCTCCTTAAGTGAAAGAGGCTCATCATACTCCATCTGATCCATAAATGCTAATGGAAAACCACTAACAAATTTTTGAACTTTATAATTCTCATCTTTAAGATATGGTACATACCTCAATAGATACAAGAACCTAGTTATTTATTCTTCATCTGTCACTGACCCCATAATTAGCTCATAAAAAATTTTGGCCTTACTGTCATAGTACCTCACTGACAAGTACTTCTTCCTAAAAATCCTATTGAACTCATGCCAACTAAAGTCCTCTATCCTGATATCCTTGAGCTACTTCACATCTTCCAACCATATGTATGCTTTACCTTTCAAACTGAGTATGACAATTCTAGCCTCCATGTTATCTATGTACTCCTACAACTCAAAGGATTTATTCATTCCAAGTATCCAAGCCTCTACATCTTCTCGTTTCTTCAAGTCTCCATCTAAAGTAGGTGGTTTTTATTTCTTCAATTTATCAGGAAATTATCACCTATAAATCTTCCTATAAGGATGATATAAATGACAATCATGATGTCTATCCAAACTAGAACTAGAATGGTACCTATACTCATCACTCATCTTATCCGGAGTGTCAAAAAATGTGACATATTTCACAATATCAACTCTATCTAACACGTGTCTTCTAGGAGACCTAATTTCATATGCCCCATTAGTTTTGTCCTCCTGTCCTTGGCTGAGTTGAAGTGGCCCTTTCCGCAAGAACTCTGACAAGCTTTGAAGGAGTCTTGTGTTTATGTTTTCTTGTTTCTCTTATGTCTGTATGATCCTATCATTTTATTCCTTACAACTCCTTATTTCTTCCTTTATTCTTCTCAATGTGTCTACAAAATTAGAAGAGTTCCCACCATGCTTCTCATATAACTCATAGGGAGAGTCCTTGTCTTCTGCAATCTTTCTAACCATTCTTATATTTCTCCTTCTAAGCATAATATGTAATCTAAACCAAATAATAATAAATCAACGTACCTTTGTGTAATTTGGGGACGATACATCCTACAATATCAACCAATCAATGTAGTACATGTATATACATAATCATAATAACATATAAACTTGCAACACATGCTATATTAGTGAATAAAAATCATTCTAGTTGGATTCAAATCATTGATGCATAACCATACCAAGTACACTCCATGGCCGCTAATGCATGACAACCTCAACCATACCAATGGAAAATTTACCACACACAATCACTAATCCACATAAATTCCTGATACCCTTAACCAAGACCTTTTACTTTGGTTGATGTGTTAGAATTGCATTAATTAAAGTGTTTAATGAACAAAAATGAAAAATTGCATGATGTAAATAAGAGGAGCATAACAAGCATGAGCAACATAAGACATTGATAACATAGTTCATCCAGGAGGGACTACATCTCTGTGCCTTAGTGTCAAGATGGTGTAGGCTGCTGCATTAAGTGTTGTAAGGAGTGAAGATGTACATGGATGATGTTTTCTCTATCATACAAGGAAAATTCCCTCACGTAGGAGTGATTGGACCTCTTTATGATATGTTCCACTATAGGAAATCTCATACACAAAAAGGACTCCTATCAGTATGAAAATGATTCACACATAATGAATATGAGTATCCCGCCAACATGGAAAACAAGGCATCTCAAACAACATACATGTGACAATGAGCATCTCACCAACATGGCATCAAAGGGATCTCAAACATAATACAATTCCATGATAGAAAGTACATCTCACATCAAGAACAAAACAAGATCCCGCATCAAAACATTAACATGGATCTGTACAACACAATGCATCTTAGATACAAAGAGACAAAGAAGTACATAAAATCAACGCATCATATACCTCACACTAAAGAAGACTAAATAATGGTTGCTCCGCTGCTAGATCTAAAATCACCATCACAATCATGGCGTTGAAAGGTGTGAAAATGACTGCTCACTCACTGAATGCTGACACCTACAAAATCACTTCAAAAAGTGGCCGAAAAATATAAAGCTCAGATGGAAAATCTGAATATGCAATCAAATTCGTGACGTCTAATAGTGCAAAATCAACTGTCAAATTTCTCAATTCTTACAAAGTGAAAATCTGGGGCAAAAAGGAATCTTTTAGATTCCCCCTAGATTCCTCAAAGATGCTACTCCATGGGTGGAATGGAAATCTACAAATCAAAAGGTGAATCTGACCTTTCCATTACGTTCCTTGCCAAAAACCATGAAAAATGATTGTAAACTTGACTATATTCTGACATGGAGAAAAATTACCTCCCCGGGAAAATTTCAAGGCTCATGGTTGCGCTCCCTATTTTTGGGCTTGCTCATGGTTCCACCTGTAGTAAAAAAATTCATGCCTCAATCTGTGTGTGCACTCTTGATCTTCCTTGGCTTCCGCACACTTCTGAAAAACTAGGTTTATATAAGAAAAGTGGGCAGATATACCGATGAGGTAGTTGGTGCAATGGTAAAATCAGGGTATGGTTGAGGAGAAGTCGGGGGGTCAAATAAGGACCCTCCTATTTTAAAAGATCGTTTTTTTTGGTTTGATGTTGGCGAGGGCGGTGGGTCCACTGGACCGGTGGCCCACTCCCCACATTTTTGGCGCCAAATTTAATTGTGGAGGGTTATGTTTATGGTGGGGCGAGGTGGCGTGGGTCGAGCCTATCGGAGGTGGCCCGCCCACCCACGGCAACTCTAAATACATGCCACGGGAGCGGGTCCGGTGGGGTCATGGACGCTGGCCCCTCCTTAATTAAAATTTGGTTATGTGGTGTGCGATGGGGGTGGCAAGGGTCATGGCCTGCCACCCCTTAATATTTTTTTTTTGTTTCATTTTTTATTACTAAATTTAAGGCATTTTTAAAATTCCAAAAAATAGGGCAATGGAGACAAATTAACGAGGCCATAAATTTTTTCGAGATCTGTCCTGAGCTTGTCAGAATCCGGTGGCCGAGAAAGGTCGAATTTGCACATTCCTTAAGGCTGCCAAGTCACTAAATCAACCAAAAACATTGACCGCTCCTAGCTTTCTCATACAAGCTCGGTTTGAAGAACTGTTCACACCATTATGATCAGGATGACAGGATATACAACCTAAACCTAGTTCAGGAGAAATCTGAACACTTTTATTTTTGAGCTTCCCTTAGCCATCATTTTCCTATGTGTGTCTCTGGAGCCACTTAGATTAATCCTCCCCTCTAAGGAGATTTTGGTCCTCCAAAAGCATCAACAAGAATCTGCAATTTCTGTGAACTATGTGTACACCACGAGTGTCCTAAAAAGTCACCCTTCCTTCTCCTTCACCCGTGTCCTTCAGAGCCATAAGTGATGAACTGACACTTGCACCTTCTGCAAACCTATAGTACAATCCCCTACAAATTACATGTTCAAACTGACCAACTATGACCCAAAACATCTCCCATACTTGCCACGAGTTTATAACATGTACTCGGTGGTAAAGTTTACATCAAATAGAAATCACACCCCAAATATCATTATAAGACAAGACATCATTGTTGCATTTCGAAGTGATGGTGAACACATCATCACTTTTAAATGAAAGAAATGCATCACATGACTTATAAAACAAGTCCAAAATATCATTGTTGCTTAAACAAGTGATGGAAAAACACATCATCACTTTTACAATGTAACATGCAACAAATGATTTACTGAAATAAGGCCATGACAAGCTAATACCTCTACAAAAGCAATCTAGAAAAACCATCTCTCACTTATCAAAGTGAATGGGTCATCCCCCCGTGGGAGATTTTCTTGTCAATCAGCTCTTTCGACTAGTTCATGCATGGGTGCTTTGTTTTTAAGGTGCTGCTCTGGATGGAATCACCAGCACATGGCTCTGTGATGGCCACTTCGGTCGTAATGGGTGCAAAAGGACTTTTTCCTCCAAACCTACTGAACTTTTTTCTTCCCCTGCTGTGGAGAAGGCTTTCCATGCCTCATCCTCGTTTTTGATGCCATTATTTTCTAGCACTTAGAAAACACATGGTTATGTAAACCATAAAAATGATATGTTTTGCGATGTCATGATTTATGACCGTGGTTATCAACACTCTTATAATAAAAATTCACTCTGGAATATGGAGATTTATTATACCTTCTCAGGTGATCTCTGGTGCGATCATGGTTATGGGAGCTCGCCTCAACTCTATCATTGCAACATGCATTACCATGGAACGATGGCTAAGCGTTCCCATCATTCCTCTTCCCTGGATAGTTCATCAATGCATGTTTGCCTTTGATGTCCTTTGAACATCCTCCCTCAGTGTTCCCCAAACTTGCATAGTGAGGTCTCTACACAACCTCCAATGGTTGGGTTATTCCTTGGCCACAAACACCAAGTCCTCCTCCTTTGTAACCCATCTTGGTGAGGAGTCTCAAGTCGGTTCCTGTAATGGGTATCTCCACACTTCCAACCGAAATGAAATCATGTGAAGAAACTGAAGAGAAAATAATGTTGTTTACCTTAGATGTTGATTGCGAAACAGATGAAGAAGGCTTCTCTAAGCCTTCATTGAGCTTCACTTCCTCCAAGGCCTCTATTGTGGCTTGTAGCTTAAGCTGCAATCACTGCTTCTCCTCCTTCTCTTCTTCTAGGAATGCATTCAATGCATCATGATCTACTTGAAGACTTTCGTTTTTGCACTTAAACTCTTCCCACGCCTCTGTCGTGGCTTGCAACTGAAGTTGCAATCGATGTTTGTCCTCCTCTTCCTGTAGGAGTGCCTTCAATTCGTCATTATCTGCAGCTTGTTTTTCATAAGCGTTGTACAACATGTCTGCTTTCTCAGACACCCTGAGCATGGTCTCGTACATTTCCTTGACATTCTCCATGGCTCAACTTAGCGAATGTTTAATAGTTCACGCCAACAATCCAATCAGCAAGGAGACCTGCTCTGCTACCACTTGATCTGGGTAAATTCATGATACCCTTAACCAAGACCTTTTACTTCGGCTGACGTGTTAGAATTTCATTAATTAAAGTGTTTAATGAACATAAATGAACAATTGCATGATGTAAAGAAGAGGAACACAACAAGAATGGGAAACATAAGACATTGATAATGGAGTTTGTCTAGGAGGGACTACATCTCCACAACTCAGGGTCAAGATGGTGTAGGCCACTGCATTAAGTGTTGTAAGGAGAGAAGATGTACATGGATTATTTTTTCTCTATCATACGAGGAAAAATCCCTCACGTAGGAGTGGTTGGATCTCTTTACGAGACGTTCCAATATAGGAACTCTCATACACAAAAGGACTCCTATCAATATGACAATGACTCACACATAATTACTATGAGTATCCCACCAACATAGAAAAAAAGGGATCTCAAACAACATACATGTGACAATGAGCATCCCGCCAACTTGGCATCAAACAGATCTCAAACATAATACAAATCCATGATAGAAATTACATCTCACATCAAGAACAAAAAAAGATCCCACATCAAAACATCAACATGGATCTGTACAACACAGTGCATCTCATAGACAAAGAGACAAAGAAGTACATGAAATCAACACATTATATACCTCACGCCAAATATGACTGAAGAATGGGCTACTCCGCTGCTGGATTTGAAATGACTATCAAAATCGCGACATCGAAATTTGTGAAAATGACTGCTCACTCAATGAATGCTGACACCTGCAACTTGACTTCAAAAAGTGGTTGAAAAATATGAGGCTCAGATGGAAAATCTAAATATTCCATCGGATTCATGATGTTGAATAGTGCCAAATCGACTATCAAATTTTTGAATTCTAACAAAGTGAAAATCTGGGGCAAAAAGGAATCTTTTAGATTCCCCCTAGATTCCTCAAAGATGTTGCTCCATGGGTGGACTGGAAATATGCAACTCAAAAGGAGAATTTGACCTTGCCATTGCATTTCTTATGAAAAACGGTGAAAAATGAATGTAAACTTGACTATATTTTGACATGGATAAACATTTCCTCCCCAGGAAAATTTCAAGGCTCATAGTTGTGCTCCTATTTCTAGGCCAGCTCATGGTTCCACATGTAATAAAAAAATTCATGCCTCGACCTGCATGTGCGCTCTTTCTCTACCTTGACTTCCCACACTTATGAAAAATTGGGTTTATATAAGAAAAGTGGATGGATATACCAACGAGGTAATTGGTGCAATGGTAAAATCAGATTATGGTTGAGGAGAGGTTAGGGGGTCAAATCCCGATCCTCCTATTGTAAAACATAGTTTTTTTGGTTTGATGTTGGTAGGGGCAGCAGGTCTGTTGGACCGGTTGCCCGCTCCCCACATTTCTGGTGCCAGATTTAATTGCGAAGGGTTATGCTTATGGTGGGGTAGGGTGGCATAGGCCAGCTCCACCGGGGATGGCCCTCCCACCCATGTCAAACCTAAATACATGCCACAGGAGCGAGTCTGGCGGGGTCATGGCTTTTGGCCCCTCCTTAATTAACATTTTTTTATGTGGTGTGTGATGGCGGTGGCAGGTGTCATGGCCCACCACCCCTTAATATTTAATTTTTTTGTTTTTTATAACTAACTGATGCATTTTTAAAATTTTAGAAAATAGGACGAAGGCGAAAAATTAATGGGGCCAGAAATTTTCCCAGAATATGGCCTTAGCTTGCCGAAATCCAGTGGTCTGGAAAGGTCAAATTTTCACCTTCCTTAAGGCTGCAGAGTCACCAAGTCAACCAAAAACTTTGATCGCTCCTAAATTTCTCATAAGAGCTCAGTTTGACGAACCATTCACAGCGTTGCGATCAAGACGAAAAGATCTACAACCTGAACCTAGTTCAAAAGAAATCTGAACACTTCGATTTTTTATATTCCCTCACCCCTCTTTGTCTTGTGTGTATCTCTGGATCCACCTGGATCAATCACATGGATAGACAATACACCAGCTTAAGGAACATGTAACCAAGCATTGCTGACCAATGCATTTTCAACATATAACATCACTCAAGAAATCATACATGGACAACACACAAGCATAACCAATATGTAACCCTAGCATAAAAAACCAATGAATATACAACATACAGCAATATGTAAGAAAGTGTGAATACAAAATACACAAGAATGGAAAACACATAATCAGTCATATAGTCTTGACAACATGTCAACCCAACACCATCAGCCCATCCATAGTGACAACACTTCCACCATAGCCAACACAACACAAATGCTACAAACACATGCATCATGGTTATGAGAAACCCATATGAAATGAACAGAAAATCATGACCAACACATTTCTTATCCAGTCGAAAGGTTGAACTATGCTTTGATACCACTTTGTAACACCATCTTCCCACATCTACCCAAGTAACTAGAAAACTGAGGTAAACATGTGATGAGAGGATACTTTAATGAGATTCAACCTCCTAGGCGACCTTAAGGAAGTGAAACTGAAGGAAACACAACATACAGACCTTTTACATCCTCAATGACAACCCCATGAGCTAACCAAACCTTTCAGGCCTCTTACCCCTGGGTCACACTAACATTTTGACCTCTTTGAGCCATAGTCATAGGAATAACACTGCATGCTAGTGGCTAGGAGGATCTCATAGGCATAACACTAAATTTCAGTAGCTAGGGCTGCAAATACTTAGTTTTGTGCCAACAACCCTGAGATTTGAGCCACGTTTTCAAGCCCAAAACCCAGTGCCCTGCCTAGAACTTCATTAAAATTTTAGAGATGATAAATAACAATAGGAAAATGATACAGAAGCAATCACATCAATAAGAAATCATCTAGACCCCTCCTAGCCATGACATGCATTTTTTCAAACATGTCACAAACATTGAAGCTACAAGTATAAACAACATAACATAGAAAAGGGGTCTCATACTTATCTTAGAATTTCTAGGAATCATTTCTCCCCTACATCATTAGCTTCCATACAATCTATTTGACCATAGATACATTATGCATTCATTTACATGTAAAAACATGGATAGAATCATATATCATCACTGTCAAGATACATGTTTATAAATAAAATAATAACAACAAAAATACAGTGGATACAACAATAATAGATTCCACATAATTAACTAGTACATTTATACATAAAATACCAGAGGAATGAATTTCTCATTAATGAATATAGAAACCAACCAGGGGTGGGACTACTACTTTCCACCCGACCACAGATTGGATGATCCAAGTCTCTCTTCACCCAATCACCCTCATGCCATATTCCAAGCATGAATGTGGGACACATAACGAACCAAAAAAAAATAAACAAGCATGAATGCTATCGAGGTTCTCTACCTACACCATAAGTAATTTGAGTGCATCCTAGTCTCTGAGGCTACCGTAATCCATTTTCTGAATCAGGGATCAATAGGCCCTAAACCAAGACATAATCTATAGGACTTACCGTACATCCCATCCCGGGACTACTAGGACCAATAGAGAGAAATCCACCTCTTGGCTTTATCATATATCCTTCCATTAACTGGAAAGGATTCCTAGGTCCACCGAGGCACACAATATGGCTTTACCGCAAGCTACATTATGGCTCATGAATTACTAGGCCAATGGCTTTATTGTGATCCACAGTCCAGTTTAGGCACCACTGGGCCATGTGTTTGTCATTTCAAATATACACCCCATTCAGCTTCAAATCCATTTGGAAATCTAGCTTAATTGAAGTATGAGAAACCCATATCAAGAAAGTTATACAAAAATGCAAATGCTAGGCTGAAAACATTGCCACACTTGGAAAACCCATGCAAAGACAGAAAAAAAAAATTGCATGCAATACCATGCATGCCAGATCTAGCAAGGAAATCACATATGCAAATCAATACCTACAAATAATCTTGTAGTTGCATGATCTTGCTCTTCCTTGGTTTCTTTTCCTTTCTTGCTCCAATGCCAAAGTGCTCTAAGAAAAAATCGAAGTGTCCAAGAGTGAGAGATAGAGAGAGAATAATGAGAGAGCTCCAAAAATGCACTGACAAAATATACCAACCGATACTTAGAAGAATTTTTATAGCAGAGGTCTTGATTTTGTTCATTTCCCATGATTTTCCTTCATTTTCCTCCTCACATGCAACCCGTGACCTTTCATCTCACTTTTCTCTGAATTTACATTATTTCGATAAATAAATTTGCCGAAAATTTTGCTTTTCCTTTTCAAAGCCTTTTTATTTTCCTTTCCCTTTGCCTTTTCCAATTTCCTTATCCATATTAAACCAAATTAATACCCACTAGGATGTTCTGCCCAACATTTAGCTTGAAATATTTAACACCCTCTTCCCACATCTACTCAAGTAAACGAAAAACTAGGGTAAACATGTGACAAGAGGCTAATAATATGAGATTCAACCACATAGATGACTTCGAGGAGGTGGAACCAACAAAAACATGACAAACATACCTTACATTGCATCATTGACATCCCACGAGGTAGCCCAACCTTCAAAGGCCTTGTTCCCTGAGGGGGAACTGATTTTTAACCGATTTGAGGGTTAGATGCGGGCATGTAATGGAAAGGGAGCGGTTATATACCCTTAGTCATGGGATTTCCTTGTCAAGGTAGTGGCTAAGGACCCAAAAGGTCAGTTTTCTGCTAGCAACTCTAGGATTTGTGCCACTTTTTCATCCCCTAAGCCCAAGTCACTGCCAAGAAATTCCTGTAACTTCAGGAGACGATAAATAACATTAAAACAAAGACATGGAAGAAATCAAATCATCGGGAACTGATCCGAGTTTATGTAGGAACGCAAACAAGTACACATATAACCATAAGTAAAAACATGCAGCAGAAAGAAAAAAAATCATTTCATTAATATCAAAGAACTGAATTTTGTTTACAGACATAATGGAAATAAACTAGCTAGGGCACTGGTACCTTATTTTTGAGAAGCGATGTGGTGGCTCAAGGTATTTGAACTGTGTTAAATGAGGCTCGAGAGCCTATTCATTGTTGAGAAGCAATGGAAAACCCTAAACATCCAAAAATGTAACCCTAGGGGATGAAGTGCCAAAACTATGTGCCCCGTTTGGGTAAATTGGTACAATAACTTCCAGGGGACGTAACTTTGGCATACGATCTATGTTTGACGCGCACAATCCCTGATTAGAAATATATATTTGAGGAATACAAAATTAGATGTGGGAAACAACATAGGGATTTCCATGTGGCTCCTGGTTTTCCCAAAAAATGTCATTTAGGGCCTCAAAATGGCTCCGGAAGTTCAGGACTTGGAAAACTGCTAAAAATAGTAAACTGTGATACAATTAAAGAAAATGAAAAAATGAAAGGAACAATGGTGGGGCCCCAATTGGAATAGGTGGGTGGCCACCAATAAACACCTAGATCATTCCTCTCCCATTAGGAAGAAATGGTCCCCATTGTGTTGAGCTCCTCCACGAGATGAGGAAGCTTCTCCTGAACTTGGTCCCTAGTGAAACACTTGCCTTGGTGTACGAGTTGTCCAACTTTGATAACTTGATATAGTTGGATATTCTGTTGGTGAGTGTTCTTGATTTTCATTTCCATAATATTATCCGTGGTGGCCTATTCCATGCAGTTTTGGTTTAACTCTTTTGGTGTGAGTTGTTCTGCAATGTCGGATGTGTCTCGTAGAGGGGGGAAGTAGGGCCGAAGGTGGTCCACATTGAACACTGGGTGCAGACCATGGAATGGTGGAATACTAAGCTCGAAGGAATTGGCCCCTACAGCCTTCATGATGGTGTATGGACCATATTGGAGTGGGTGAAGCTTCTGGTTGGGTCCAACGAGGCGCTCCTTCTGCAAATGTAGCCACACTTTGTCCCTGACCTGGAAGTTGTGTGGCACTTAATGTTGATCATGTTGTTTCTTGTACTTAACATTGGCTCTATCCAATATTTCATGAACCTGTTGGTGGATGTACTGAATGCGCTCAATGAAGTTGTTCTCCTTGTCAGCTTCCGACTGGACATGAGCCGAATAAGCCGGAGTAGCCGCAAATGACATGGGTACCTCAATGGGACATAGTTACTGGAATCCCAATCCCACTTGAAAGGGGCTATGGCTAGTTGAGTTGTGGAGAGTCCGGTTATAACTATGGTGTACATAGGGAAGGCTCTCAGCCCATGTGTGTGGATGCTTTGAATTTTACATGCACAAAATGTGTACAATAATATTGTTGACGACTTGTGTCTGGCCATTAGTTTGGGGATGGAAAGCTGTGGACTTGGAGAGATTGGTGTCCTTCATTGACCAGAGGTTGGACCAAAATTTGTTGAGGAACCTGCTATCTTAATCTGAGATGATAGAGTGTGGGATCCCAAAGTGCACCCACACTCGTTCAAAGAAAAATTTTACGGTGGCTTCTGCTATGATATTACTCTTGCAGGCCTCCATAATGGCCATCTTCAAGAATTTGTTGATGACCACAAAAACATAGTCATTTCCATGCTTAGTAGAAGGAAGGCCCGACATGTAATCCATGGAGATGGATTCCCATTGTCGACTAGGGATAGATAGGGGAGTATAGAGGCCTTTCTTCTTAATGGTTTGTTTGGCAATGGTGCAAGAAGTGCAATATCTTATGTACTTCCAGACATCCCGTCGAAGGTTCGACCAATAGAAATAATTCTGCAGTACTTCCACTATTTTCTCGACCCCAAAATTCCTAGCAACCTGACAGTAGTGTGCCTCCCAAATCATCTTGGCATGCTCGCTTGAAGGAATGCAAAGGTTGATCCAGGTGGATATTGGTGGCCACCCACCTATTCCACTTGGGCCCTCACCATTGTCTCTTTCAGTTTTTCAGTTTCGGCATAACTTACTATTTTTAGCAGTTTTTCAGGTCTTGAACTTCTGGAGCCGTTTTGAGGCCCTAAACGACGTTTTTTGGGCATCACGCCTCCAGCGAATATCATTCCGTTTCGGAATGATATTTGTGGTGAAAGTTGTATTCCTCGGATAGAGCTTTCTAATGATGTATCATGTGCATCAAACGAAGATAGTATGCCAAAGTTACGTCCCTGGGAAGTTGAAACACCAATTTACCCAAACGGGGCCCATAGTTTTTGCTCTTCATCTCCTAGGGTGAGGTTTTTGGATGTTTAGGGTTCTCCATTGTTTCTCAATAGTAAATAGGCCCTCGAGCCTCATTGTAGCTCAGTTCAGAGGCCTGTAGCCGTCGCATCTCTTCTCAGAGATAGCTACCAGCGCCCTAGATAGTTTTATTTCCAATCTGTCTGTAAGCAAATTTCAGTTCTTTGATATTAATGAAATGAAGTATTATTTATGCTGCATCTCTTTATTTATGGTTATATGTTTATTCTGTTGCGTTCCTGCATAAATCCGGATTAGTGGTATCAGAGCGGTTTGATTTTTCTTGATCCTTCTTTGCATGTCCCTAACGAGGTCGGGGTATAAGGCGCTAGGGCTTGATCTAGTGGAACCTTTGCAAGATCAGCCTCGCAAACCTCGACGGACGCCCATGGGGGACGAAAAGAAGGATGAGGGAGCAGGATATCCTATCAAAATATTTCTCGAGGAGGCCCTCAAAAAGCAAAGGAACACGATGATGGATAACTTTGCTCAGATCCTTCAACGGCTACCCACCGACGACACATCTACATCCAGCAGCCACTCTAGAGGTGCGACTATTTTTAAGGTACAAGTATATTTTGACATCCCCATATTTGAGGGTCAAATAGACGTAGATGCCGTAGATATATGGTTGAATCTATTAGAAGGATATTTCTCTATTCATGACTTTTCAGACCGGGAGAAGATTATTTTTGCACTCCTCAAAGCTACCCCCCATGTTAAGGACTGGTGGGAAACCTACTATGAGAACAAGGACCAGACAGAACCCTCTCTGTTCTCGGCCGTACCAACTTGGAATTCTTTTTGAGACGCCGTCAAGGAACAGTACTATCCCGTGGGGAGCTATGAGGACAAGTATATACAATGGACCACGCTGCGACAACAAAGGGATCAAGATGTGCATGAGATGACGAATCTGTTCCATACCCTGCGCACAAAGTTGGGTATCAAAGATTCAGAGAAACATTTGGTGCTAAAGTATCGCAGCTATCGGCACAGATACATTCAAGAGGAAATGGAGTTCCTTGACATCTCCTCGCTTGGTACGACATACCGGTATGCTGCCAAGATTGAGCAGAAATTCAAACAGAAGAAGCGAGACTTTGGATCTGCGAATCAAAAGAAAGGGAAAGGTGCTTCCAAACCACAGAACAAAGGACAGAGCCAAGGCATGGCGGCTAAAGACAACCCGTCAAAGCCACAAGAAAAGAACAACACTGCAAAGCCAAAGAAGGATACTGGAAAGTGGTGTGAGTTCCATAACAGCTCCACTCACAACAGAAGTGAGTGTCGGTCCAAGCAGTCGCTAGTGGCCGAGATGAGGGCTTCTGAGTCAGATGCATGCTCCGACTCTGAATCAGAACCTGAAAAGGGGCATGAAAAAGGGAAACAGATTATTGATGCGGAGCCCAATGCCACTGTTGCCAATACAAAGATCCAGAAGGAGGAACCGAAAGATCCATAGGAGGAGGAATGTCTCTTCCACTCCCAGATGTGGGT
Source organism: Pinus albicaulis (assembly GCA_034641835.2). Lineage (NCBI taxonomy): Eukaryota > Viridiplantae > Streptophyta > Pinopsida > Pinales > Pinaceae > Pinus > Pinus albicaulis. The sequence continues at coordinate 199,712,399 of CM076582.1, forward strand.
AAAGGGCTCCCTTGTACAGTTCATTGTCGACAATGGGAGCCAGAAGAAGCTCATTTTAGTAGACACCGTGAAGCGGTTGGGCTTGCCGACCACAGCTCACCCACATCCATACAACATCGGGTGGCTTCACCAAGGATGAGATCTCCGCGTCAGCCAGTAGTTCCACCTTCCCTATAGCATCAAGCCCTTCACAGATGAGGTATTATGTGATGTTGCTCCTATTGATGTTTCTGATGTATTATTAGGACAACCGTACTTGTGGAAGCATCATGTTGTTTATGAGTCTCAACCTTGTGCTGTTATTGTTACTTTGGGAAATAAGTTGTACAGGATACCAAAGGTACCACCTCCTGCGGCTATCTCTTTGGTTACTGCAAAAAAATGTAGTAATCTCATTTCCCAAACCAAGAAATTCGTTTTCCTGATGATCCACCCCCAGGGCAAGAAGAATACTATAGCCACGACCTTCAAACAGGGCTCCTCTACACAACAACAACAAATAGATAAGGTTATGGAGGAGTATGGGGACATCTTCACCTCACCCACAGGGGTTCCTCTGCACTGTCAGGTCAAGCACCCGATTGATCTGACCCCAAGTGCGTCGCTACCCAATGGACCAATCTATCGGCGCTCTGTTATGGAGAATGATGAAATCAAGAGGAAGATTCAGGAGCTGTTGAAGAAAGGTCACATCAGACCAAGTTCATCGCCCTGTGGGAGCCCGATCGTGTTGGTACAGAAGAAGGATGGGACGTGGAGACTCTGTATTGACTATCGGGCGCTAAACAAGATCACTGTCTAGAATAGGTACCCAATCCCACGGATTGATGACCTTCTGGACCAACTCAAAGGTGCAAAATATTTCAGCAAGATTGACCTGAAGTCTGGGTATCACCAGGTACCAATTGAACCCTCTGATGTGTGGAAGACTGCCTTCAAAGCCAAGGAAGGCCTTTTTGAATGGCTAGTCATGCCTTTCGGGTTGATGAATGCTCCCGCAACCTTCATGAGGATGATGGACGACATCTTGCGGCCATTCACCAACTCATTTGTAGTGGTGTACTTGGATGACATCCTGATCTTCAGCAAGACTTGGGAAGAACACCTTCACCACATCCGACAAGTCCTCCAAACACTGCGGCAACACAAGTTGTGTGCCAATTTGGAGAAGTGCACGTTTTTCATGACCCAGGTTCAATATCTGGGATACATTATTGATGAAAGGGGGGTGCATGTGGATCTAGCCAAGATCCAAGTCATTCGGGATTGGCCAGCCCCAACCACTATAACAGAGCTTTGCAGCTTTCTGGGTCTTGCTAATTTCTACTGTAGATTCATGTTGGGATTCTCTCATATCACTCGGCCCTTGAGTCAAGTCACCAAGGGAGGAGCGAGAGCAAAATTATTTTGGTCGGAACCTCAACAGAAGGCGTTCAAAGAATTGAAAAATCACCTTTGTTCTGCCCCAGTGCTCACCTTACCAGACTTGCAGCAGCCATTTGAGATCGAGACAGATGCCTCTGACTATGCTATTGGGGCAGTTCTTACTCAACAGGGACATCCAGTGGCATATCACAGTGAGACATTGTCTGAGACAGTTCGCAAATATCCCACCTATGACAAAGAAATGTATTCCATTGTGCAAGCCTGTCGACAATGGAAGCATTACATTTTGGGGAAGGAAACAATCATCCACACAGACCACCGGCCCCTGCAGTTCATACAGACACAAGGGAAGTTGCAGAATGATCGCCATCAGAAGTGGTCCACATATCTGCAACAGCTTCATTTGAACATCAAGTACAAGAAGGGTAGCACCAATAATGTTGCAGACTGCCTCAGCCGACCACCGATCGTGGCGCTCACCACCATGCTCAACTCTTATGGGCACGAGACTTCTGATTGGCCGCTTCTCTATGAGAGTGACCCAGAATTCGGCCACACTTACAAGGCACTCTTGGGGGGTACGCAAGTTCCAAATTTTCACCTCCAAGATGCACTTTTATGTCACATGGGACACCTTTTTGTTCCTTCAAGCGAGCGTGCTAAGATGATATGGGAAGCACACTACAGTCGAGTCGCTGGGCATTTCGGGGTCGAGAAAACAGTAGCAATCCTGCAGAAGTATTTCTACTGGCCGAACCTTCGAAAGGATGTCGAGAAGCACATCAGATCCTGCACTGCTTGTGCCATTGCCAAACCGACCATCAAGAAGCAAGGCCTATATACTCCACTACCTACCCCTAGTCAACCTTGGGAATCCATCTCCATGGATTACATGTCGGGCCTGCCTTCTACTAAGAATGGAAATGACTGTGTTTTCATGGTCGTTGACAGATTCTCGAAGATGGCCATTATGGCGACCTATAAGAAGAATATCACAGCAGAAGCCATTGCTAAACTCTTCTTTGAACGAGTGTGGGTGCACTTTGGGATCCCACAGTCTATCATATCAGATCGAGATAGTAGGTTCCTCAGCACATTTTGGTCCCACCTCTGGTCAATGTTGGACACAAAGCTCACCAAGTCCACAACTTCCCATCCCCAAATAGATGGCCAGACAAAGGTCGTCAACAGAATTATTGTACACATTCTGCGCATGTATAATTCAAAGCATCCACACACATGGGATGAGAGCCTCCCATATGTAGAACATAGTTATAACATGGCTCTCCACAGTTCAATTGGCCATAGCCCCTTTTAGGTGGGCTTGGGATTCCAGCCACTATGTCCCATTGACGTAGCCATGCCATTTGCAGCTGCTTAGGCCGATTCATCTCATGTCCAGTCTAAAGTTGACAAAGAAAGTAGCTTCATCGAGCGCATTCAACACATCCACCAACAGGTTAATTATATATTGGATAGAGCCAATGAAAAGTACAAGCAGCACCATGATCAACACCAGGTGCCACACAACTTCCAAGTGGGTGACAAAGTATGGCTAAATTTGCAGAAGGAGCGCGTCACTGGACCCCACCGCAAGCTTCACCCACTCCGATACGGGCCGTACACCATCACCAAGTCTGTAGGGAACAATTTCTTTGAGCTTAGTATTCCTCCATTCCTTTGTCTGCACCCAGTCTTCAATGTGGATCGCCTTCGTCCTTACTTCCCACCTCTACTGGACACCTCGGACATTGCAGAACAACTCACACCAACAGAGTTAAACCAAGACTGCATGGAACAGGCCACCATATATTGTATCATGGACATTCAAATCAAGAACACTCGCCAACAGAAGATCCAACTGTATCGGGTTGTCAAAGCTGGCCAACTCCTGCACCAAGGAAAGTGGTTCACCAGGGACCAAGTTCAGCAGAAATTTCCTCATCTCATGGAGGAACTTAACGCAATGGGGACCATTGCTTCCTAAGGGGGAGGAATGATCCAGGTGGATATTGGTGGCCACCAACCTATTCCACTTGGGCCCCCACCATTGTCTCTTTCATTTTTTCAGTTTCGGCATAACTTACTATTTTTAGCAGTTTTTCGGGTCCTGAACTTTCGGAGCCGTTTTGAGGCCCTAAATGACGTTTTTTGGGCATCCCGCCTCCAAAAAATATCATTCCATTGCGGAATGATATTTGTGGTTAAATTTGTATTCCTCGGATAAAGCTTTATAATGATGTATCATGTGCGTCAAACGAAGATAGTATGCCAAAGTTACGTCCCTGGGAAGTTGAAACACCAATTTACCCAAACGGGGCCCATATTTTTGGCGCTTCATCTGCTAGGGTTAGGTTTTTGGATGTTTAGGGTTCTCCATTGTTTCTCAATAATAAATAGGCCCTCGAGCTTCATTGTAACTCAGTTCAGAGGCCTGTAGCCACCACATCTCTTCTCAGAGATAGCTACCAGCGCCCTAGCTAGTTTTATTTCCATTCTGTCTGTAAGCAAATTTCAGTTCTTTGATATTAATGAAATGAAGTATTATTTCTGCTGCATCTCTTTATTTATGGTTATATGTTTATTCTGTTGCGTTCCTGCATAAATCCGGATCAAAGGTGTCCCAGGTGACATAGTTGTGCATCTAGGAGGTGAAAATTTGGAACTTTCGTACCCTCTAAGGGTGTCTTGTATGTGTGGCCAAATTTTGCATCACTCTTGTAAAGAAGTGTCCAATCAGAAGTCCTCTTCCTAATAGAGTTGAGAATGGTTGTTAGCACCACGATCGGTGGTTGGTTGAGGCAGCCTGCAACATTATTGGTGTTTCCCTTCTTGTACAATATGTTCAAATGAAATTATTGTAGATATGTGTACCACTTCTGATGGTTATCATTATTCAACTTCCCTTGTGTCTATATGAACTTCAGGTGTCAGTGGTGTGTGTGGATGACCATTTCCTTCCCAAAAATGTAATGCTTCCATTTTTGACAAGTTTGTACAATGGAATACATTTCTTTTTCATAAGTGGGATACTTTCAGACAGTGTCTCACTGTGATATGCCACTTGATTTCCTTATTGAGTAAGAACTTCCCCAATACCATAGTCATAGGCATTTGTCTCAATCTTAAATGGTTGTTGCAAGTCTATTAATGTGACCACTGGGGTAGAGTAGAGGCAATGTTTCAATTCTACGAACCCCTTCTGTTGAGATTCTTACCAAAATAAATTTGTTTCTCTTCTCCCTTAGTGACTTGACTAAAGGGCCAGGTGATATGAGAGAATCTCAACATGAACCTGCAATAGAAATTAGCAAGACCCAGAAATATTTGAAGCTATGTTAGAGTGGTTGGGGCTGGCCAATCCCAAATTACTTGGATCTTGGTTGGATCCACAAGCACACCCACTCATCAATAATGTATCCCAGATACTGAACCTGGGTCATGAAAAAAGTGCACTTCTCCAAATTAGCACACAACTTGTGTTGCCCCAGTGTTTGGAGGAACTATTGAATATGGTGGAGGTTCTCTTCCTAAGTCTAGCTAAAGATGAGGATGTCATAAAAGTACACTTCTACAAATGAGTTGGTGAATGGCAGTAACGTGTCATCCATGAGCTTCATGAAGGTTGTGGGAGAATTCGTCATCACAAAAGGCATGACCAAACATTCAAAAGGGCCCTCCTTGGATTTTAAGGCAGTATTCCACACATCAGAGGGATCAATTTGTTCCTGGTGATACCCAAACTTCAATTCCATCTTGCTGAAATATTTTTCCCCTTTGAGTCGGTCCATAAGGTCATGAATCTGTCGGATTGGGTATCTACTATAGAAAATGATCTTGTTCAGTGCTTGATAGTCAATACAGTATCGAAGTACCATTCTTCTTCTACACCAACATGATCGGGCTCCCATAGGGCAATGAATTTGGCCAGATGTGACCTTTCTACAACAAATCCTGAATGTGCCTCTTGATTTCATTTTTCTCTAGAAAAAATCATCGATAGATTGGTCCAATATGCAGTGGCGCACCTGGGATCAGATCGATGGGGTGCTTTACCCGACAGTGTAGAGGCACCCCTATGGGTGAGGTGAAGATGTCCTCATACTCCTCCATTATCTTGTTCATTTGTTGTTGTCATGCAAAGGATCCTTTTCTGGAGGTCGTGGCCATAGTCTTCTTCTTGCCTTGAGGGCGGATCATCAGGAAAACAAATTTCCTGGTTTTGGAAATGAGCTTACTGGATTGTTTTGAAGTAACCAAAGAGATAGTGGTAGGTGGTGGTACCTTTGGTATCCTGCATAACTTATTGCCCAAAGTAACAATAATAGCACAAGGTCAGGACTCATATGTAGCATGTCGCTTCGACAAGTATGGTTGGCCTAATAATACATTACAAACATCAAGAGGATCAATGTCACATAATACCTCATCTGTGAAGAGCTTGATGTTGTAGGGAAGCTCACACTGTTGGATGATGCGGAGATCCAGTCCTTGGTGAAGCCACTCGATGGTGTATGAATATGGGTATGTTGTGGTTGAAAATCCAAATTGCTTCATGACCTCTGCTAAAATGAGGTTTTTTTGGCTCTCATTGTCGATAATGAACTGTAGAGAGGAACCCTTTACCCATATATGAGACTGGAAGAGACACTCCTCCTCCTCCTCTAGATTTTCTCATTCCTCCTTCTGGATCTTTGTTATGGCAATGGTTTCCCTTTTTCATTCCCCTTATTGGGTTCTGATTCAGAGTCGGATCATGCACATGATTCAAAAGCCTTCATTTTAGCCACTAGTGATTGCTTGGCCTGACACCCGCTTGTGTTGTGAGTGTAGCTCTTCTGGAACTCACACCACTTTCCCATGTCCTTCTTCAACTTTGCGGTTTTTTTATTTTCTTGCGACTTTGGCAGGTTGTCTTGGGCTACCATGCCTTGGATTTTTCCTTTGTTCTGCATTTTGGGGGCACCCTTCCCTTGCTTTTGATTCACATATCTAAAGTCTCGCTTGTTTTGTGTGAATTTCCGCTCAATCTTGGCAGCATACTAGTATCCCGTACCAAGCGAGGAGATGTCTAGGAACTCCATTTCATCCTGAATGTATATGTGCAGAAAAATGAGGTACTCCAATACCAAATGTTTCTTGAAATATTTGATACCCAAATTTTTTCCCAGGGTATGGAATAGATTCGTCAGCTCATGCACATCTTGAACCCTTTGCTACCGCAACGTAGTCCATTGTATGCACTTGTCGTCATAGCTCCCCACGTGATAGTATTACTCCTTGGTGGTGTCTCAGAAATAATTCTAGGTGGGTATGAATGAGAACAGAGAGGCCCATTTCCCCTCGTCCTTTTTCTCATAGTAGGCTTCACAACAGTCTTTGACATGAGGGCAACTTTGAGGATTGAAAAAATAATCTTCTCCCGATCGGAAAAAGTCATGAACCCAGAAATATCCTTATAATAGATTTGAACATATATCTACAACATCTACATCCATTCTCCCTCAAATATGGGAATGTGAAAGTTTACTTGTACCTTAAAAGGTGTTGCACATCGAGAGTGGCTATTGGATGCAGATGTGCCACCGGTGGGTAGTTGTTGGAGTTTCTAGGAAAATTTATCTGTCATCGCATTCCTTTTTTTTTCGAGGACTTCCTCTAGCAATATTTTGATAGGATCTCCTGCTCCCTCATCTTTATTTTCATCCCCCATGGGTGGTTTTCAGGGTTTGCGAGGTTGATCTTGCAAAGGTTCAACCAGATCGAGCCTTGATTCCTTATACCCCAAGCTTGTTGGGGACATTCAAAGAAGGATCGAGAAAGAGAAGATTGCTCTGATACCAATGATCTAAATTTATGGAGGAACAAAATAGAATACAAATATAACTATAAATACAAAGATGCAGCAGAAATAACACTTCATTTCATTAATATCAAAGAACTAAAATTTGTTTACAGACATAATGGAAATAAACTAGCTAGGGTGCTAGTAGCTTATCTCTAAGAAGAGATGTGGTGGCTATAGATCCGAACCATGTTACAATGAGGCTCGAGGGCCTATTTATTATCTAGAAACAATGGAAAACCCTAAACATCCAAAAACCTAACCCTAGGAGATGAAGCGCCAAAACTATGGGCCCTGTTTGGGTAAATTGGTACATCAACTTCTCGGGGATGTAATGTTGGCATACGATCTCTGTTTGACACGCAAAATACCTTTTTATAAATATCTATCCGAGGAATACATATTTTGATGTAAACAACATAGAAGGAACTTCCTAGTTTCTCCCGTTTTTCCAAAAAAAATGTCATTTAGGGCCTCAAAAATGCTATGGAAGTTTAGGACCCGAAAATTTGCTAAAAAAAGTAAATTGTGCTACAATTAAGGAAATTGAAAAAATGAAAGGAATAATGGTGGGGCACTAAGTGGAATAGGCTAGTGGCCACCAATATCCACCTAGATCATGAACTCATCTGACCCCACCCGGCCATCACAGGAATTTCGTCAAACTTGTCACAAACATTGCATCTATAGGTGTAAAAAACATAATTAAACATGGGGTTCTAATACATATCTGAGAATTTCTAAGAAGAATTTCTCCCTTACACCATAAGCTTCAATACAATCTATCTGACCATAGATACATTTTGTATTCATTTACAAGAAAAAACATAGATATAGCCATACATCATCATTCATAAAATACAAGCTTATAACCAACATAACAGAAACAGAAAGACCATGGATATAACATCAATGAAATCCAAATAATAACCTGTACATTTTCATACCAAATACCAAAGGAATGATATTCTCATTAATGGGCTTAAAAACCAACCAAAAATGTGACTTCCATGTTCCACACTACCATAGATTGGCTGAGATAAATCCCTCTAAAGCTAATCACCCCTGTGCCATATTCCAAGCATGAATGTGGGGCTCAAACTGAAAAACCAACCAGGGCATCCCGAGGCTAAACCACCTCACCCTCATCAATCATAAACCTCTATTTATCATGATCTACACCCAATAACTAGGCCAACACAAGCATGGATATCACTGGATTCTCTCCGCCTAAACCGTGAGGAATTTTCCTCTCTCCTAGTCTCTCAAGATTTATAGCAACCAACAGTCCAAATCCGGGGTCACTAGGCCCTAAAATGGGAAAAAATGTCCATGATTTATCACAATCCAAAACATGAGATACCTAGGTCTGAATGGAGATAAAACCACCTCTAGGATTGACCATATATGCCATCATTCATCAATCGAGGATTCCTAGGCCTACTGAGGAAACACTTTATCTGAATTTACCACAACCCATAGTCCGGTTCAGGGATTAATAGGCCATGTGTTATATCAATTTAGATATCAACCACACTTAGCTTTGAATCCATTCATTAATATCTCTAAACTAAAACATGAGAACTCCACAACACCATGCCAATCTGGAAATTGCAAGGCTAGGCTGAAAACACTATCACACCTGGAAAAACCAATTCCAAGACAACAATAAACCACATGAAATACCATGCATGTCAAATATAGCAAGGAAAATACACATGTAAGTCAATATATGCCAATGATCCTGATGTAGTTTCTTCATTCATGCTCCTCCTTGCTTGCCTCCCCCTTTTCCTTCTTTCTTTCCTTTCTTTCTCTAATTCCAAAGTGCTCCAAAAATTATAAGTGTCCAAGAGTGAGTGAGAGAGAGAGATAGAGAGCAATGCGAGAGCTCCAAAAAATGCACTGAAAAAAGGTACCAAATGATCCTCAGAATCCTTTTCATATAAGAGGCCTCAATTTTCTTCATTTTCCTTTATTTTCCTTCATTTTCCTCCTCACATGCAACCTATGACCTTTGATCTCCATTTTCTCCTAATTTCCACTAATTTCATATATAAATGTGCCAAAAATGTCATTTTTCCTCTCTAAATCCCTTGCATTTTCATTTTCCTATTTCCTTAGCAATATTAAACCAAAGTAACATTGCCTACGATGTTTTTCCCAACATTCAGCTTGGAATAAGTTTCACATCAATCGTGGTTATTATTTTTTAACTTTTATTACATGGAATTTTCACCGGGGTTGTTATAGAACCGCCCCCCTTGGGGGACACCATCCTCAGTGTTCAACCACACATATACCTCAGGAAAACTGCTGAAAATAAAATAATGCCCATGGATATTTATAACATAGCTCATTGCATTACATACAATGAATAACCTGTTCAAAAGTAAAAACAATCATGACAATCATACCATGTAATGGAGCTTTATAACAAAGCTCATTATGATATTTACAATAGTTTACACATTTCCTCAACCAAAAAATAAAAGAATATGATGCCCATATCAGCAACAAGGAAATCACGAGGCTCACACCTCCACCCTCAAAGTAGTACCATGATTCACTTCCTTCCCAGGAAGTCCCAAATCAATGTTCATAGTCAAAGTATGCATCCAATGTCTAGCGCTACAATCGTATGCCTTTGTACCCTTAGTGAATAGTTATCGAATCATTGTTCCAGGGTGCACTCCTGTTACACAAAATTTTGTCACCATCCCTGCAATCCCTCGTCCCATACATTGGAGGAATATTCCTGTGACCTATGAATAGTAAAATGTCCTGAAAACAACTTGATGGCATCCTTATGCATAAGGACAAGAATTATCCTGAAGAACATTTCCTCTAAAAAACCCTAAAAACCCATGTTTGGCATTGCCACGAGTAGCTAGTTTATCCCTCACGTTGATGGGGAAAATGCACAGTAGTGGGTGCGCCATCTGGTGCTCAATCCCTGTGTTTTTCCCGCGCCAAGCCTATTAAGGAATTTATTTTAACAATAGAAGGTGGAAGTTTGATTCTAACAACTTCAGAACGGATCATCAAAATGAGGTTGGGTTGTTTACCTTCGGAACTCCCTGTTTAGGAAGTGGTTTTCCACCTCTCATGGAACCTTCCTAAGAGATAGGACTCTCCCCCATGATTATAGGGAGCCTAGCCTCTCCTTCTTCCTCTATAAAAGCCTGCCTTCTCCATTTGCTAGCTAGCTGAAATTTTGGGAAGGAAATTATAGCTGAGTGACAATCAAGAGCAGAGCTAAGGAGAACCCTGTGAGAGAGAGAGTTTTGTCAAATCCCTGATGAGCTTTGTGAGACACGTCCCACTAGAGCCCTGTGGAAGGAAGATCATGATGTTAGAGAATCGGTTGTAATTATTCTCTCGTATCTTAATATATATGACTCTGCTGTTGGTTCCATGATTGTGTTTTTCTATGATATAATCTAATTTCATTCGTTCCTCTCTGACTGATTGATAGTTATAAAGTTTGAAATATTACATTGCATGTTGTCTCTCTTATTTGCATTAGTACAGGTATCTGGATGTGACAAGCTCACGGATCGTGACCTGTCCAGCTAGGAACAGAAGTGCCGCTTCTTCTTCAACAACATCAGCAAAGGAATCATGGTAAGCGATCTATCGCGAGTATACTCTTTGTAATTAGGAGCCAATAGCTTTCCATGTTTCGATTGTTGCTAGACTCACTCTAGGGCTAGTGGGATCGCCTCTGTCTGCAGAGGGGATTTACCTCCACAAAAATTTGGCGACTCCACTGGGGATCAGTGGGAGTTGTTCATTCCTCCATTGGGTTGTTTTTTGGATTTTCGTTTGATCAGTCTACATTTCTGCTTCACCTTCCTTGGTGTTAAACCCCTGTTCAACCACCAGAAGACCAGATCTAGTCTTTGTTTGTCCATTTTCATCATTTTTCTAGGGTAAAACTGATTGGCGCGGTTATCCCCCTGACAGTTGAACCAACTAGTGCTTATTGCTAATTAGGCCCCCACGGTAACCCCTTTTTGGCGTAGATTACAACCAAATAGGCACGCCAACCCTGCTTGGTTTTAGGGTTTTCCTATTCTTGGACTCTCTGAGCTCGAATTTTGGTCCTGGTTCATTTTTTCTAACTGATTGGGTGCTTTGAATTCATTTTTGACTTTTTTTATCCCTTTTCCTCTGGTTGTTTGCCCTTTTCTGTTAGTTTTGGATTTTAGCCCTAGGGCTTCTAGGTGCTTCAGTGTGCTGAGCCTCCCGTGTGAGTTTTGGGTCTTTGCTTTCCCGATCAACTTTGTTTTTTTCTTCTTTGCATTCATCTTGTTGAATCCCATTGAATAATTGCGTTTATTGAGTGATTGTTCTCTCTTTCGTTCAATTTTTCTTTGTGTTGCTCCAAGCCTAGATCACACAGTTTGTTTGAGTCTCTTTCCAGATTCTTCTTCGCTTTGAGGGATTTCGTCATTGGTTTGAGTCTTGATTGTGTTTGTTTGAGTTGAGTCAATTTGTTTTTGTTAAACTCTCTCTTTATCATTCTCAAATTAATGTTTTCATTATTTTTTCATTCATTTAGTGCATTTTCTCTAATATATTTAAAAATACAAAAAAAATTATTTTGCATTTCAATTGGCATAGTGGAAATTGAAAACTCTTTCACATTACTAGCATTATATAATTCTAGAGAAAAGTTTTCTAGTTTCATTAGCTTGCATTGAAATTGGTAGTGGATGTTTTTATGTGTTCATTTCACGATCATTTGAAAGCTCTCAACTCTCCCGTAGATAGCTCTTCATTGAACGAAATGATGTTTTTTGTCTTGTACTTTGCATCTAGAGGTTTTGTGAGATTAAACATTCGATAGGGCCTTGAAATCGAAATGTAAATTGAAGATCAACTTTAAAATTTACTGAATTAACCTAAGGCAGCATTGAAAATTAACGGAACATTTAGCAGTCTAAGGTAGAAACGTGTTTCAGCGTCTTTAAGCCTAGCAGTTGTTGCTCACCATCTGTCTATAGACAGCGCTAGTACGGACTTGTGTTCCCGTACCGTCGCATATATAAAGGGATACGCCATTAGGTTGCAAATCCTTTATCCATAGGAAGCCGAGTCTGCCACCTTTTACTCATGATACACTGGACATAACATTCGAGGGGATTACCAGCACGTACGCTAAGTCCTTGGTTGATTTCTCTTTCATTTTTACCAAGGTGTATAAGGCATTTCATGAATATGTGGTACACCCATTTACCTAGATTACCAGAGCAGTCATTTTGATCTTTACTGACTCCCTAAATTTGAAAATATCATAAAGCGATTGTACTTTAACGCTTGTTTCCAAAATGAAAGTGATAGAGTCATATTTTACTCATTTCTAGACTCTTAAAACACGAAACAGTAAAATTTCCAGTTTCAATGTGGTAAAATTAATCACGTACGATCACACGCCCATTTAGAGATTGATTTTTTCGGCCTATTTTTGTTTGCCTTGGTTTTTTCCTGTGCGTCTTTGTTTTTGATCTCTTCCTCTTTTTTTCTATAGTCATAGTGGCGGAAACATCAGTTTTGTCTATTGGTAGTCCTTATACAGATGATTCGTCAGAGGTCTTTTAGTCCTCTACTGAGCATCAGTAGCCCGTTGTATCTGAGTTTCCCGACGGGGAATCGGTTATATCTGAACTTCCCTTTGGAGGACCAGTTGAGTTCAATTGGCCCTTGTCCAATGCTTGGTTTGGATTTGGAGTAGGGGAACACTTCCCTCCTCTTACATCGGGATCACCAGTTTTGGCTGTTGTCATACCTCCTAGTCCCTGTCGTCTTTTAGAAGATCTTACCGCAGGGTCAGATATGGAATCATCCAGTCCTACTCCTAGTGAGGGAATTCCTACTTCTGGTGAAGATTACCAGCTTTTTCTCGAAGAAATCCCCGAGCCTTATGTTATGTCCTCACCTGGTCCATTGCTCCCAGCTAGATATAGGTCTTTAAGTCAGGTCATGGCCGCTATTGCTTCTATGGGAATATCGACTTTGTCCACGAATCCGACCATTCCCTCGTTAGGGATGTCGCCATCAACACCTCTCACGACATCTCCTTTTGTCACATCGGCACCTGTTACACCTACTGTCTACGTGGTTGCATCTATGCCTGTTGTCACTACTCAGTCAACTAGGACCTCGTCAGTTCCTGAAGACGTTTATATAGCTTCTGCCATTCTAGAGAACATTTCTCCCGAGGATTATCGGATGTCTTTACAGCCGCCAATCTCTGAGGTTGGTCAGTCCTCTCAGGATCTTAATCATCCTTACTTTTCCCACTATGGAACGGATGGTGCCCTGATCTACGTATTTCCATATCAATATGATGAGCAGGGAAACCCCCTTCGTTTTCCTACTCCTGAGGCTTATCAGTATATTAACAGCTTTCTATCTACCCAGCCTGTGCAACCTTCTAATCAACAAGGGCAACCCTTTCGGGGAAAACCTTTGCTTTAGCAAGGATATGCTTCTAGCCCACAAGGAAAACCCTTCTAGGCACAACCTTCGGCCCAGCTAGGGTATGCATACGACCTGCAAGGACAACCCTTCCACGATCAACCTTCGGTCCAGCAGGGATTATTTTACGACCCACAAGAGTAGTCTTACAATCCTCAAGGTAAACCTCTGCAGCCTCACCCTATGGTCCAACCACGGCAACCTCAAGGACGGCAGGGCAATCGGGGTATCAACCTAGACCTCCATATGGTCCTGGGGGGCAAACCCATCCTTCTCAACCTTTGGTGCAACCTAAGCAACCTCAATTTTCAATTGGTCAAAATGTTGCACAGCCAAGGCTATCTTATGGTCCTATCACAGGTCAGCCTAGTTACCAGGCACAACCTTGCCCACTCCTGCCATTAGGCCAACCTTCTCAGCGAGGGAAACCTAGTGTCCCTCATTAGCCAGGGCATCATGTTCAACCAGGACAACTTGCGTAGCCAAGTCAACCTGTTCAACCAGGACAACCTACACAACCTGTTAACCCTGCTTAGCCGCCGATATATTCTACACCACAACTGAATCCACCTGTGTGCCCGACTTATCCGACTCAGCAGGGCCCCACTTACCAGCAGCCCGTTCGACCCCAAGGCAGCTATTACCTTCAAGGTCAGTCTCGACCAGTTTACAACCCGCCCCAAGGTTCTGGTTATTACCTTCAACAACTAGGTTATACTTATACTTCACAACAAAATCCGTACACTGCTCAATCGGGGCCCACATATAATCAGAATCAGTACCTTGGTTATCAACCCTCGTATCCTAGTTTTCAACCGCCATATCAACCCAATTATCCAGCTTATACACCCTATGGTTAGAATCCTCTGGGACAGAACCAATGGGGGAAGATTCATACTCAACCAGGATGGAGTATAGGTAAAGGTCCTTATCGGGGACCTGGTATGCCTTTTAACCCTCAATTACCTTTTCTCACCATGTTGGAGTTACCGGACGTGTCCAAATTGACCAATGATCCGATTCTTCATAATCCATATTGGCCTCTGGTTCCTATGAAGCTACCTATGATTTTCCTAATTTTGAGGGAAAATCTGGTGAATATCCCCAAGCACATGTCATGACATACCACTTATGGTGTTCTTCGAATTCGTGGGTAGATGACTCGGTTCGTCTGCATCTTTTCCAGTGTATTCTTACCGGCGCTACTGCTAAATGGTACATAGAACTGCCCCGTGGTACTTTTCAAGATTTTAATACTCTATCTATGGAATTCCTGATGCATTTCCAGTTATCGGTTTGTTACAAAGCCAGGACGCATCTCTTGACTTATCTGAAACAGGACAAAGCTACTCACATTTCAGACCATATTCATGAATGGAGACGTCGTCGTCGTCTGATCAAGTTTGACATTCCGGATCAGCTTCTAACTCACTGGTTCACTACCTCTTTTGTCAATAAGATTGCACAAGACATTTCTATGGGGGCATGTGTAACCGAGGAACAAGCCATTGCTCATGCCCAATAGCTAAATTTAGTGTAATCTCAGTCTGGTATGTTATATGACATCTTAACTGATGCCATATGACCAAGGACCTCTAAAGCACCAGCTACCCCATCGGTTGATGGTGTTATTGGTTCCATCTCCCAGACTTCTCACAAGTCTTCTAATGGGAAGAAGAAATCGAATTCTTCCAATAATTCTGCTCCCCCACCTGCTCCAGATTCTGGTAAGACCGTGGAGGTCAATACCGTCCAGGCCAATCCTGTGGACAAGACTTCCAAAGGGAAAAAAAGGGCAAAGGCAAAGCCAAATCTGATGCCTAGAAACCAGAATCATCCAAACAACATGCTGATGATGGTTCACAGCGAAAACCGAAGTACCCTTGCCTGATTTGTGATGAAGACCACTACACCAAATATTGTCCTCGATGATCCGAAGTTAGTCAACTTCTCAAAGGCTCTAAGGGAACTCCGACAGTTCTTAAGGAACCTTTTCCATCACAGTAGACCCAGATGGTCAAGCATCCTTCGCCATCTGCACCATTTGGGCCTCAGGTTTTCATGATGAATGGTGTTGCACCTGTTTCTATAGCCACTTGGTTGAAGGATTATTTCGGATCATGCCAGGTAGCTAGGAAGGAAGTCGTTGATGGCCCTCCTCTCCCACTTGCCTCTGGTCATCTTGAAATTGAAAGGCCAAGTGCTGAACCTGTTGTACGACCCCCTTCTAAAGGTGTTCTCTAAAAGTCTTCCTATAATCCGAATGCCCATGCTGCTCAGCGTTACAACATTGTTGAAGATTTGGCATAGGCGCCTTCCACAATGTCCGCATTGGAGGTACTTTAGAGTTATCTGTCTCAACGGAAAGCTTTTTTATCTGCAATCGGTGGAATCGATCCTCCTGATTCTAGCCTTCTCACCTTCGATCTAGAGAATTTTGTCCCCAGACTTCCACATCAGATTGCGCTTGTTATACAAGTCGGCATTAACAGCCTCAATATTCACAGAGCCATTGTGGACAAAGGTGCATCTACCTGCGTGATGTCATCTGCTTGTTGGAAGGTCATCGATGCTCCAACCATCACTTCATCTCCTAATGCCCTTGCGGTATTCAATGGAAGGGAATCAAAACCCTTGGGTGTTCTCGCGAGTCTATCGATCAAATTACAAGGTAAGATAGTCAATGTTGAAGTGGAAGCTGTTGATGCCAAACTCAACTACAATCTTCTACTTAGTCGCAGTTGGACCCACGCCATGTTGTGTGTTCCGTCCACCCTCTTTCTAATTTTGAAGTTTCCACATGAGGGCAAGATTATTACTGTCAATCAGTTGTCTTTCTTTACCTCGTCCTCTGAGAAAAACGTGCCATACATGGATCAAATTCCTAATTCCCCCAACAGTGTAGGACCGGGTCTTTTCAAAGACCCTATTCTCGTGGGTATTTTTCCCATTCCACCACCAAACACCGTTCAAGTCAATATGGTCTCTAGGTCAGATGACCCGTGGATCATCCCTTCTCTTGAACAGGTTGCCTCTTTTGGAGAATCGATGCCTCTGACCCCGGTTGAAATCAATTATTGTGAGATCATTGCTACATCAGATCCTCCTCCTGCTGATAATGCTCATTTGAGAATGGATCCTGATGTTTATTTTCAATCCCCTTGGCTCGATAATGCAAATTCGCCAAATCCTTTGAGAAAATTATTTCCGTCTGACGAAGCTATCATGGAGACTATGTCTCTCGAAGATCTGCCATGGAGTGATGGGCATCATTGTTCCTTGTTCATGCCTAGCCTGGGGGCAATGTCTAATTGTCTCGAGCATTTTGCATCTCAGGTTCCCTCTCCGCCACTCCAAACGCCAATATTGAATCATGAAGTTTTTTTGGAAGGAAATATGAGTAATATTACCCAAACGATGCCTATCGACATCTTCGTTAAACTGGGGCTCGTCGAGAACATCCATGTGGGAGTCACTTGTTGTCCTGATGAGATTCAAGAGTAAACTAGTCTCTTCCATGAATTCTGTGATGTTTTCGCATGGTCCTATGAAGAGATGCCTTGAATTGATCCCAGTATCCTCATGCATGAAATTCCCACCTATCCTAGTGCAAAGCCTGTGCACCAACGTCTGCGTCCAGTGCTTCCTCGGAAAGTCGCTGCTATAAAAGATAAAGTTGAGAAACTTCTTAAAGCAGGCTTCATATATCTGTTCCCTCTAATAGAGTGGGTTTCCAATATTGTCCCTGTCAATAAGAAGTAGGGCACAATTTGAGTCTGTGTTGACTATCAAGAGATCAATTGAGCTTGCCCTAAGGACAACAATCCCACCACCTTTATCGATCAGATCATTGAAGATTTCACAGGGAGTGAGATCTTTCCCCTTATGGACATCTTTTCAGGTTATAATAAAATCAATATCCTCCCATCCTATCAAGATAAGAAACGCTTTCATCTATCCATGGGGAACATTTGCTTATAAGAAGCTCCCTTTCAGCTTAAAAAACGCTAGGGCTACCTTCCAGTGTGCCATGTCCTACACCTTTCACGACATACATAATGTTGTTTAGTTGTACCTGGATGACCTTTTGGCTCATTCAAATCTATGCGAAGACCATCCGAAACATCTCAGCCAGATTTTTCTCTGCTATAGACGTTACAACATCAGGCTTAATCCTCACAAGTGTGTCTTCTGTGTTGACTCTGGTCGACTTTTAGGATTCATTGTCTCTAAGGATGGAATTTTCCTTGACCCTCTCAAGGTTGAGGCTATTTTTAATCTCCCCTCCCCATCCTCGTTGCATCAACTTCATAGTCTTCAAGGGAAAGCGAATTTCTTATGTCGCTTTATCCTGAACTATGCAGAGGTAGCTAAAGGGTTTACACGACTTCTAAAATAGGATGTCCATTTTTGTTGGGACGAGATTGCTCAAAAATATTTCGATAACCTTAAGACATTGCTTGTCAACACTCCATTAATCGTGACTTTACCCTCTATTTGGCTGCCAAATTCAGTACAATTGCCATGGTTCTGGTATAGGATGACGATGACGGTAACGAACATGTGGTTTATTATCTGTCTCGGAACCTCCTCGACACTAAAACACGTTATGCACACATCGAGAAGTTGGCGTTGGCCGTGGTCCAGGCCATTTAGTATTTTTTCCATTACGTCCTGTTGCGTACGGTAATCGTGATTTCCGATTGGAACCCCATGAATTACATTTTGTCTCGAAAATTGCTGGGGGGAAAGTACTCAAAGTGGATTCTGATCCTCCAAGAGTTTGATTTGGAGTTCACTAATACCAAATCTAAGAAATCATTGGTTTTTGTTGATCTCATTTGTTCTCTCCCTACCGACTCTGTTCCGTCTCAATCCGAGGATCATATCTTGGATGAAACTCTCTCCTTAATCAGTACTCTCAATCCATGGTATGGTGATATCATCGTGTACCTCCAAACATCAACCTTCCGATCTGAGTTAACGAAGGATGCTCGACGCCGCGTTCAACATCAGTCACAGCCATATCACATTGTCATAGATACCCTATATCGCATTGGAGTAGATTCCGTACTTCCCCGATGTTTGACCTTAGAAGAGGTTGAGAAAGTTCTGAATGACTATCATAGTGGTGCCTCTAGCGGTCACATGTTCGGTTATGCTACCGCACATAAGATCCTTCGTGCGGGCTATTTATAGCCATCTATAATTAAATACTATATTGTCGCAGTATGAAAGTGTGACGTGTGCCAGATTTTCCAACGCAAGATGCGTGCGACGCCTCTCCCATTACATCCTATCATTACCGTGGTCCCTTTTTCCAAATGGGGCATTAATTTTATGACATTTAATCCTCACTTGGCCGGGGGGCATGCTTATATTATCGTTGTCGTATATTGTTTCACCAAGTGAGCCGACGTGATGCCTACGCTGGCCGCAGATGTTAATACGGCTGCAAAATTCATTTTCAACCATGTGATCACGCGTTTCGACGTTCCTCAAGCCATCACAATTGATCATGGCTCTCATTTTCAGGACTACATGATGGGAGAGCTGACATCTAGGTTGGGCTTGCATCACGACAGCTCAACGCCATATTACCCTCAGGAAAATGGCCAGGTTGAAGCTGTGAAAAAGGTACTTGTCACGATGCTTCAACAAACAATTGGTATACACAAATCGAGTTGGCATCTCCAGTTGTTTTTAGCTCTTTGGGCCTACTGAACGTTAGTGAAGAGTGCAATCGGATTCACACCATTTCAGTTGGTGTATGGTCTGGAAGCTACTCTTCTTGTTGAATGTGAGATCCCTTCAATTAAATTGGCTGTGGAATTACTGCCCAACACTTTTTCAGAGGAAGAACGTCTCCTATATCTCGAGAGATTAGAAAAAACTCGCCGCTTGGCTGCTTTGGTTATCGAGGCACAAAAAAGGTGGGTTAAAGCTCATTTCGACCAAACAGTTTCTCTGTGCTCTTTTATCAAAGGGGAACTCATCCTCTTGTATGATCAAGTTCAAGACAAGCTTGGGGTAGGAAAATTCCAACCTATGTGGCATGGGCCCTATATCATTAAACGTCTATTAAAAAATGGGGCTTATGAGCTGATTGATTATGAAGGTCTTCCTTTGGTGCAACCCAGAAATAGGTTGTACCTAAAGAAATATTATGCTTGAATCATTCTTGCATAGTATATGTACATAGGTGATTCTTTCATTTTTGTGCATGTGTGGTGTGGTGTGCTTTGTAAGCGTTTTTCTGCTCATTGGGTCTTCTCAATTGTGCAGATGTATATTAATCCTTATGTTGGTTTTGTAGATGGTGCCTCCTGCAGTACCAGGAACCTGTCTTCAGCAGCCTGGGTAATTTACAATCTTGTTGGTGAGTTGGTTAATTTACAAGGTGTTTGTCTAGGGCCTGCTACAAATAATGTCGCGGAATATAGTGCCATTTTGGAATTATTAAATGAGGCTTCTAACCTCAATATTTGTGCGTTACTTGTACATCTAGATTCACAGCTTGTGGTTTTATAGCTCAATGGTCATTATTTAGTTAGAAACCCTTGCACTTTAAGATTGTATCTACGTATTCATTTACTTGAAAGAAATTTTGATTACATCACATATCAGCATATACTAATATGAATGAATACACTAACAGATGCAGTAGCCAATATGGTATTAGATAGACATTTACGCAATTTGTAAAAACATCATCATATGTAAGTAAGATCCATGTAGAAAATAGATGTATATATATACGTCGAGTGTTTGCAATGTGTGCATCATATAAAACCAAAAAATATACATGTTTGTTTCAGTTACATCTAGAGACAACATGTCTCTAAAAAAATATACAAATAAAATCCTAGGCGACTAATCGGCATGGTGCTCATGGTAGCACATCACTGCCCGCACCAACCACCTCAGTAAGTGGTGGAGTCGGCTCGACACCCCCAAAGTGTTCCTCTGATAAGCTAAGGGAACATCAGCTAAACGGGCATAATCCAAAACTCCACGAGCGATGCCCTCTAGGTTCTGTACAAGCTCGTCCCATGGCATGTCTCATGTCTCCGGACCATAGTTATATTTCCTACAGGGAATTTTTTTTATATATTCTATGGAGGATTTGGAGGGCAAGAAATTACTCAATATTTGCAGGAAAATTTTTGGATATTAAATTGATAGCTTTGAAAATTTTTGTCTACTTTTATGAAATTAGTCCTTGGAATCCCAAGGCTAATGCATGATCTATTACCCTTTTTTTATGGGGAATCTTCAAGATTCAAATGTGGGTGTGGCGTGTTCCTGCGAATCGATCCCTCATCTCATTATAGGTTTTGCTAGTTTGGATGTTTTGAGGATAACTGTAGGGCTGAAATTATCACATTATGGGGAGCCTTGCAATGTATCTTATGGATGGGCATTGAGGGGATCTCGATCATTGGGGATTCACTCACCTTGATACA
Source organism: Pinus albicaulis (assembly GCA_034641835.2). NCBI lineage: Eukaryota > Viridiplantae > Streptophyta > Pinopsida > Pinales > Pinaceae > Pinus > Pinus albicaulis. The sequence goes on from CM076582.1 coordinate 199,733,582, forward strand.
ATGGATTCAAGGCAAGAATGCACTACAAGTCCCCTCCTTATGCAACAAGATGCAACTGATCTTGGACTTAAAGGCTATTATAATCAATGTCTCCTCTTGGCATGTATATCGGGAACAAATTATTAAAGTTAATATTATCTCCAAACATTGTTAAACTCTTCCCTCGGGATTTTGTATTTTGAATACATCGATGATGGAAATGAATATGAGTAGTTATTTTTTGAGATTTGATTGCTAGATATCCTTGGTTTTTTTACATTCTCTTTGAGGTCCTTTCATGACACTATTCTCTCTATTATATCACCTTGTGTGATGGTGCCTATTATTATTTTTTATTTTTTTGTTCTGATTATCTCTTGAATTGGTTGCTGCATTGTTCCCTTTCTTAGTGCGGTGCTCTATTCTTTTTTTTGGTATAATTTTGATACTTATGGCCTATCCCTAGGCAGGTAACTAGTTGGCTATAAGGATGAATCATACCCATGTAAATGTAAAACATCTACTCATTTTTAAGAAGACAATTTTTTGTTTTTGTCCTCTGAAAAAAAGCCAATTTTTAGCTAAATATGGATCCCACGCAAACTCTGATTTTTAGTCTCTCCAATGGCCAATCCAACTTGATACTTAGAATTTGAATGAATTTCCAAATTCCCTTTCTTCCTACAATATTCCAACATGTGGAACACACCCTACTATGCCAATTTCTATTTTAGATGACAATGATCAACCATGGGCAATAGTTCCCTTAGGGACTATACATTATTGTTGTATTAGTCATACACCAGGAATTTCTTGCATGTAACGTAGGAACTCAATCTGGCACAAATTCCCTTCTCTAATTCACCATCACATATTAGTGGGATTTAGGCTACTGAATAGGACACAAAGATCTTTTTCTCAACTTATGGTGCTGGACAGAGAAAAAAAGAAATCCATATGAAAACTAAACGAAACTTAGGCTCTTTCCTTTTCATAAAAACATATTTGTAGGGTATTTCAGTTTAATTGTCTAGTTGCAGGATTCCCTATTCAGGTTCACTCTACATAGGCATCAATAAGTATATTTTCAATTATGAAATTGAAAACATAGGAAATGGCTAGAGAAAACCATATTTATATTTTAATATAGGACAACATATTTACAAAGGAAATATCATGGGCTTCCTTCTTGAGCTTTCTTGGACTCGCGGCCAATTAATTTCTATCTTGAGCTATCAAAACCACCCCATTTTAGACCCTACTATATATATGCATATGTCTAATCGTTGGACCAAAATATCCTAATAGAACTAGAAATAATTGGACATATGTCCTAGCACTACATTATTGGAATTATGGATAATGTGTTGGCCTTGATGCCAACCTATATGTTGAATTGGATACTTGGTTGTCAACATTGGATTATGTCATCATGTTTGAGTGTATGATTGATGGAATATTTCACTTAATGGTTATATAGTACATGTAGGTGTTTTGATGGTTGCATATGAGGTACAAAAGCTTACTTAAGGTCTTAATCAGTTGCAAAAGATGAACGAGGCTTGGAAGTGATAGAAACTACTAATTGATTAGGTATAGTGATGACAGCAAGGTTTATTGATGTATTTCATAGGTTATAAATGTTTAAGAAAGCGTTATAGAGGATGAGGAAGTGTGTGTCAATGTATTGTACTAATATGAGCATTTTTTTCCTAAATTAAGATATAATCGTTGGGGGTTAGACTTTCAAAGTGAAATTATAGGGTCTTAGTCATTGGGAGCTAGTTATAGTCCTAACGTTTATGCATGTAGGTGATGAAAAATAAAAATCATGAGTGAAACCAAAGGTTCACCCATGGATTTTTTGCACGCAAGGTTGAATTGAGTTGGTTAATAATACCATCAACTAAATCGAATGCAATTACTTGTGGTATTGGTGAGATCTAGTAGCTATAAAATAAAAAGCAAGTTGGAGCATCCATGTGTGCATTCGATGCAATATTCTTGGGTGAATTTTCTTTGAATAAGAGTTCATGAGGGAATGAGGAAACTTAGGTCTTAGAGATCTAAAGATGTTTTGAAAATCTAATAAATACATTTGTTTGATATTCTTATTGTAGGTGTATTGATGGAAAAATGAACCTTTTGACTAGTCATCCAGACTACTAAATCTATGCAAGGCCAATAGTTTCAGTAGATCGATGATCTGAAGAATATTGGTTGAGAAATGTTTTTTTCACTATTATGCACACTCTGTAATGTTTTGGATTAACATGATTTTATTATTATGAATGAATTATTTTATGCATTTCCTTTTGTATGTGTAATATAGAGGAATAACACTTATTTTATGAAAATTAATTGTAGATATATGATTTTATGGTTGGATTAGCTCACTTTTTTGTGTTGCAGAGATCAAATTCAGAAATTTTCATTGTGCATTTGGTGTTGCATTAAAGAGAAATTTGGGTTGATCTGTTGCAAGGTTTATATAATAATGTAGGACAACATCATGTGTGCAGAGAATGTTGCATGTAGGATTCTTGACAAAATTCTTTGATGATTTTATTGTAGACAGAGGTTTGAACTCAGTAGTGAAGATATGTGTATGAAAAATATTTAGTGTGTTAAAAATGATGATTGCAGGATCAAAAAGACTATAAAATGGTTGTTGCTACTTGTAGGTATTGGTTTCATTTTTTTATTATCATAGAGATTGAATCTGTGTGCGGATACCTATGTGAAATTTTATTGCTGAAATTTTTTCCTTTTGTGTGTAGAAACTGATGTTATGAGTTATTGACATGGTTAGCTTGCTACTATTTGTTGGTGCAATGAACACAGGTTTTGGTTACAATATAGAGGAAAAATATTTAATAATTTTGTTGCTTGTATTTATGTGATATTGTTGCTTGTCCCCTATGGATAACTATTAATGAGATTGAGATTTGTGATCAATATTGTTTGAGTTTGCTAATATTGGTAGTATGTGAAGAGATCAGTGCTTTGTTGGTAAAGTTCTATGTTTGCAGAGATCTAGGACAGAATGTATGTAGAGATGAGTGTGACAAAATGACAAAGCTTCATGTATGCTTGCCCCATAATGTTTGATTTGTTTGACAGAGATGTTATAGGTTTTCCTATGGCTAAGGTTACTTTACTCTTCATGGATGGTATTAATGGCAGAATATCCTTGATTTTTTTTGACATTAGGATTGATGACATTGAGACACTCTATTGACTGATCTACAAGTTGATAAGGTTGTGCCTTGAATGTTGCAGAAACATGTGTCAGAACTTGGTATGTCAGAGACTTTTATATGTTATTAATCTATGATGTTGCTTGCTATTAATATAAAACTATGATTTCCCAGATGCAGGTGATTAAATGGACTAGGAAGGTGGCTGGACCAAAGCATGCCACTTGGTCAAGCCACATGGCCACGCTGAAGGCAGGTACTATGGAATTTAATGCCCACAGCTACATGCGTCTGTCATTCACCTCTCCTGCACTTGGCCTTTACTCTGGTTTTGATATCTGTCTTGCCCCTCCTTCAATGGCACCACTTCCCTCCTCATTGTCTTTCTCGATTCATAGAAATTCTCTATCTTTTTCATTTGCCTCTGTTCAACCTCCGAGCTCCTCTGAGTTGCTGCTTGACCTCTACCTCCTGCTGGCTCTACAGCCCTCCAGTGATGATAGCCATTTTCCATTCCATTGTGCTCATTCGCCCTCTAGTACTAATAGCCATCTGCCAGACCACTATGCTCATTCATCTCGCTCGACCTCCCATATCCCTTGTTCGCCCTCTAGCTCACCCTTTAACTCCATTATGCCATGAAGGCACCATATAAGGTGCAAATGGGGAAGAGGAAGAGGTGATGGCTCTCTCCCGCCTCTCTCCATTCATGATGAGCACAGCTCCCCGCCTACAACTAAAAATGTATATTTTTTTCACTTTGATATTCTCCTGGATAGACCAAGGGTCACCGCCACAATTTCATTCACGTTTCAAGAAGTGCAACCCATCTCCCTGGGCTCGGGCTCCATAAAACACATGCAGAAGTCTACTATCTCCTTGGTGCCTCCACAAGACTCTCGAAATTCTGCCGCCCTACCTGTGAAGTCTCGTTCGCCGTCCTCAAGTAGTGAAAGTAGCGGTAGTGGGAGCTCTGAGCACACGGTGGGGGAGCTGAGGAAATGCAACAGTCAAGCACACATAACATCCTCACCTGAGCCTACAACACAACATTCCAAGAAAGATGATGACTCGTCCGAAGAGTACAAATGTCTCATTGTGGAGGAGCCTCCTCCAACACAAAAAGACACCTAGCATGATACACAATCATTGCAAGGACAAGTTTCCTCCTCTATTTTTGGTTAATTTTCATGTTTTGTTGTATCTTCTAGGCATGTTTGTCATTTCTATCTAACTCTGGGAGGTTACTGAACAAAGCTAGTTTCCCCACCAAGGGCGGTCAGTTTTTTGGTTTTTTTATTAAGACTCCCTCTGGAATTGGCTAGTACAACAATTCCAGAAGTCAGTCCTGCCATGTACATTATGTTTCATATTAATAGATTAGTCCAACTTAGAAAAAAAAATATAAACCTATGATCATGGTGCTATGATGTGTCCAGTTCAATGAACTTGATTTTTCAGTTTTCCACTATTGAAGAAGGGTTTGATAGTTATATTTCATATTGATATGGATTAAGAATCATAGATATTGTAGTGTCTTACGTTCAGAAAGGTTTTATGAGTATGATGATAAATGAGTATTAGCTTGATATTTGAAAGTGTTATAGTTCGACTTGGAATTTGTCAGTTTATGAACCAAGAGTTTTGACTTGGTTAGTGTTGTTGATATTTTTCTTGGTTTGATCAGTGTTTGGTTTCAGATAGATTATTGGTATTCAGTTTGAGCATATTTGTTTGATTAGTGTTTGGAGAAGGTTTTGGTATTCATTGATTGATCATTATGGTTGTTGTGGGTCTAATTTTAAAATTTGATGAAATGTAACCTAAAGGTTTTGGTTTGTGATTGAGTCAGGTGGATCCAGTGTGAAATATTTTGAAACTTGGTTCACATAGGTGCTAAGCATTGAAGCGTTCAGTGAGTGTCAATTTTAGTTAACAATGGTATGTTATATGCTTAGAAAAATTACTTCCATCTAATTTTAGCAACCTAATGAAAATTTCCAAATTAGTTTCCAATAGAAATCACACTAACCATAAATAGCATTGAAAATGATTTTAGATAGAACATGAAAAATAAAATGCAGAGGACAAGACAAGATAAGGGAACACCAGGAATTGAAAATTTCCAAGGAAAAACCATTTGATCAATTATTATTATTATTATTATATCAAATTTTCAAGACAAAGAGAGAGAGAGAGAGAGAGAGAGAGAGAGAGAGAGAGAGAGAGAGAGAGAGAGAGAGAGTAAATAAATTCAAAATTGACTTTCCAAATGATGATCAAAGCAGCCATGTCAGATCTAAAATTTTCCTGCATTAGTCAACAACCGTAACCAGAAAGTCAACATTGGTCAAGGAAGCAATAAATTGTCCACAATGTAGCTCATTCATACCCAGTCAAAGAAAACCTTCTTAGGTGGTCAAAGCCTGCCCAGAACAGTCATTAAAACAGTTATCAAAATTGGTCAAATTCTGCACATCAGTCCTACAGTCAAACCTGCGGTCAACCCATAAAACATGCCTAGAAAACCTTGCTTCCTGTGAAAATTAATGCATCCTTATGAAACCGAAATTTTGGAAAACATAATGCAGCAAAAGGAGGTCAAAATGGCCATGGCCAATCCTGGTCAAACCCTGCAACAACTACTGAACTTCGAGACTATAATTTTTTTTAAATTCAATCTTATTTTATTGCCACATGTGTGAGGAAACGAGATTCCCAATAATTTATATGAACCAATTAGATGAGGAGAGAGAAGAAGAATTTGAGTTTATGAAGTTCCAAATGAGGGTGGAGGTCTATCTTATTTATACAAGTCATTGACGGTCAAATGACATGCATGTTTGACTTCATGGGCTTACATGATGATGTGGCTGACCTTGAAAATTTGCACGCGTGTGGGCTAGACCTCAAAAATTATTTTTCCTTCTCTAAATTTGATGATATTTAGGTCTATTGTATTCCTCTCGAAGAGAGGAATTCAATGCAATAATCATCTCCATCAAATGAGTTGTCCAAAGTGGAATGTGGCCTTATTTTCCAATTTTAAAACTCCCTCTCAACTAGGGAGAATTCTACATGTAAATCCATCTATAATCATGTCATCCTGTCATCATGTACCATATATACATCTCATCTCAACTCTGTCGAACACTGAGTAATAATGAAAAAAAATCAGTGGAGAGTGAGCATAAGACCTTGCCACTCTCCATTTACCAAAGTCATTCCGGCAGTAGAACCGAAATCAGACTTGATCCCATATAATTTTTTTGAATGCCATGCATCCTAGATAGAGGGATTATAAAAATACACAATTCATCCATATGTAATGATATGGTCGCTATCAACTTTTCCCAACTCATTGGCCAAATGAGATGTACTTCCTATTATCCTTGAACTACATGGGTAGGATGCATGCTATGGAATCTGGAGGAGAAGGTGAACCACTCATCCTACTCATATTCCATAGGAGAAAGTGAATCGATCATCCTATGCATATGTCATCAATCGTAAGGGAAGTTCAATCACTCACCCTACACATGTGTCATCAACCATAGGGGAAGGTGAACCACTCACCCTACACACGTGTCAACCATCACGGGGTATCATAGGGGAAGGTGAACCACTCAACCTGTACACAACACACATATATGGAAAGGTAAACCACTCACCCTATGGTTTCTCATAGCTTCCAGAAGTACCCCAAGCCCCCAAGAGATCCCTGAGCTCAATGTCCAACTCAAGTAGGATCTACATGGGAGGGTCCTACCTCGAGTCCAAGTATCTCTTGGAAAGCTAAAAATTTGACCTTCCCTAAGGGATTCATGAGAATTTCATCAATCTGCTCATCATTCCTCATGTGATGGCACCTTATTTCTCCTGGTTGTACCATATCCCAAATAAAGTTGTAACTGATGTCAATATACTTAGAGCAGTCATGGAACATGGGATTCCCCGAAAGTCGAATCCCACTCTAGTTGTTGCAATAGATCATGGTGGTATCCAAAATGTGTTCAAATAGCTCACTAAAGAGCTTCCTCAACTAGACAGATTCACAACATGCCATACTAGCAACAATATATTTGGCCTCGGCGGTGGTTAAAGAAATAAATTTTTTTCTTCCTTCTCATTCATTAAATTGAAGCAGGCCCCAATAAGAAGAAACATCTTGACATACTCTTTCTATCTACCACATTACCAACCCATTCAACATCAAAATATCCATGCAACCTCAAATTCCTAGTAGTGTATCTCAACCCATAGTTGATTGTGCCATAGAGATATCGCAAGATATTCTTAGCAAAAATCCAATGTGTGCATTGAGGCTCAACCATAAATTGACTCAACGTATTTATAATGAATCATATTTCTAGACAGGAGTTTACCAAGAAAATTAGGGCCCCCACAAGTTGTCTGTACTTGAAAGGGTTTGCCAATTCGGGTGCAACAACACTTCCACATATATTTTTGAAATTGTGTTCCATCAGAGTAGACACAAACTATCAATCCACCATACCACATATCTCTAGAAGCTTTACAATTTATTTTCATTGAGAAAGGAAAATATCGCCTTTCTTTTCTAGACCTTTACGCATAGGAAGTAATGCATAAGCCCTAGATCCTTCATCTTGAACTCAGAATTAAACTCCCTCTTCCATTAATAAATGTGAGGGCCTTCACTTGTTAGAAAGATATCATCAACATAAAGGAACAAAATAATAGGCATGCCATTTTTAACTTTGAAGTATAGGTTAGGATCAACATAGCTCCTTGTAAATCCCAGCTTCACAGGATAACTGTCAATCCTCTCATTCCAAGCCTTAGGGGATTTCTTCAACCCATAGAGATATTTATTCAACTTGCATATATGTGTCCTTTGATATTCTACTTCAAACCCTTGAGGTTGCTACAAGTAGAATTCCTCCTTAATCGAGCCATGAAAGAAAGTATTTTTGATGTCAATTTTATGTAGGCTCCATCCTTGATTGTCAACAAGAGAAATAATATATCAAATAGTGGTATATCGGGCCACTACTTCAAATATCTCATCATAGTCCACTCCTTCCTTTTGAGATAAGCCATAGGAAACAAATTTGGCCTTATATTTTTCAGCGCTCTCATCATCTCCATGTTTAATTTTGTAAATCCATTGAGAAGTGACCATAGACTTGTTCTTGGGTCTAGGAACCACATCCCAGACATAATTCTTCATGATTGACTCATACTTCTTATTAATCGCATATTTACAAACATGGTGCTTTACGACTTCCTTGAATGTGCATTGTTTAGCTTGAACAATAGTAGTAATAGCAGCCAAATAACCTCGATACCTACTCGACCTGTTATTTCCATGAAATGTCCCTTTTGGAGCAATATGTCTTTCAACATATTTGAGAGTATCTTTGAGTCATAGTGGATTTTTCCTTGAGGTATATGGAGCACTAGAAGGTGGATCAATAGGATCCATATGTCCTTCAACATCAGGCGTAGGCTCATCTGTCAGAGGTTCATTCATTTTTTCGGCAGCATCATCATCATCCTTCGTTGGGATAAGGAGATATATAGCTTTCCCAAGGGCAGTTTCGTCATCAAAGGTGACATCATGACTTAATTCCACATATATTTGACCAGGCACATATATTCTATATGCAATTGAATTTTCACTATAGTCGACGAATATTCCTTTCTTCCCAGAAGCTTCCAAATTATTCATTTTCTCTTTAGGCAGATGAAAATACATAGGAGAAAAAAATATTCTAAAATGAGAAAAATCATCTTTATTACCAGTGAATACTTCCTCGGGTGCCTTGAAATCTAAGGCTTGATGTGGTGTCCTATTTTGAACATATATGATAGTGTTGGAAACTTCTCCCCATAAAAACTTTGGTAAGCCTTGATCATGGAGCATGGTAGGGGTGGCTTCCATGATTGTTCGATTCTTCCTTTCAACAACACTATTTTATTTAGGAGTGTATGGGACAATTTTATCCATCTTAATTCCAACCTCTTTGTAAAATTCATTGAATTCATTTGATTCATATTCGGTTCCATTGTCGGTCTTAAATATCTTGATATTCTTCCATGTTTGATTTTCCACCAATGCTTTGAAAGAACGAAACCATTTGAACACTTTGCCCTTGCTCTTGAATAAATATTCCATGTTTTTTGAGAGTATTCATCCACAAATATTTCATAATATGAGTATACTCCCAACGATGTTACGAGTAACATACTAGATAATTCATAATTGACCAATTGAAGAATATCAATTATGTTGCGCTCATTAGAAGGGAATGGTACCTTTGTATGCTTCCCAGCTGAAAAACTCTAACAAACACCTTAATGGTTCATATTAAGCTCAGGAATACCCGTTACCATCTTCCTTACCCCACGTAAGGCTTTGTAATGTAGGTAAGAAAATATCGGTGCCATAATTCACATTGTAGAGAAGTATCACTTGCCAAAGCTCCCAAAGGACTTCCTCCAAATTGATAGAGACCATCAACCCTAAATCCAAGAGTAAATGCATAATTATGGTTCCTTTTCCAAATACATAACTTTCCATCAATGAATTCTACCTTGAAGCCTTTGTCTTCCATCCTAGAAATAGACATCAAGTTCTTCTTCAAAACTAGCACATACAACGCTTCTTGTAGATGTACGATTCAACCTTGATTCAAGTGAAGAGTGATTATATCTATCCATTTCATAGGGTTGGTGGTGTTATCTCCAATTATGATATTTAGATTAGTCTTGTTTTCAACCAAATTTGAGAGGGCCTCTTTGTATCCAATGAAGTGCCTTGAAGCTCCACTATCAATAAACCAATGATCCAATGTATCTGGAGGAGATGGAGTAGATAGAGTGGAAATAAGATAAAACTCATCTTTTTTTTCTACAACATAACTTTCATCTTACCTATAATTTTTGTCCTCTTGGGAGGTCGACCATTTCCATTTTGAGCAGTGGGAGAATTCCTCTTTCCTTTGTTGTTGAACTTGTTGTTCCTTTGATTGCCATTGCCTTCGAAATTGATGTTATTGTTGTTTTCATCATCCCTTGGAGTATTATTCTTGTGAGGAAACTCTCTGGCATGGTGTCTAAACCTGTTGCAATTGTATCACCTTCCTTTTATTCCTTCTGTTGTCAATCCTAGAGACAACCTTGAGTTGTGAAAGACCAGTGCCTAGGAGATCTTATATAGCAAGGAGAAAAATGATATGACAGGGATAATTAGTAAGACAAAGCTCTCATGATATTTCTTGTAGCAGGAAAATTAACTGGAGTAGGACCAAAACTTTCAGAAGTTTGATACAAAGAGAGTAATATTGCAGAGGCAAGATATGAAACTTTAACACAAATTGTATCAGAAAATTCAAAGGAAGATTTACTGCAATGAGGGCTAGATTCTAAATACTTCACAGAGATTGATAATCATAACGTATCTATTACATACGTAGAATAAAGAGAATACCGACTACTGTTGAGACAACATCCATAAATATATACCAAGGGGTTGAGGCAGTTGCAGACACTGGTGGTGGAACATTTGCGGATGAGCTGGCAATCTAACTAGTGAACTGAGTGCATCTTTGCTAGCTGTCTGCTGATGGTTCGGGCATCGCTGCGAATTTTTCCACCTTGACATAGGCCTCTGTGAGGTTGTTGAAAATTTCCTCGGTGTGGAACTTGTGCTTAATAAGATGAAGGAGGGCGAACTCTTGGAGGAGGGATGGAACAATTGTTTCGCCTTTTAACCAAGAGATTTTATCTGACAGGACGTCCGTCCTGTCTTTTTCTTCCTGTAGGCGTGTATTATACTCTGTAAACGGTTGTAGCACAGAGGGAGTGGTTGGGTCCCAAAAAGACGGCAGTCCGGCTATTGTAATCTCGTTCCACACTGCATCGAATCGACCCACGTTTGCTACCACCTGTTGCAGGGCTCTTGAAGTTGTAACTTGAGCCTCCTCCTTGTCAATGATTTTCTGGCATTCAAAGGCTTCCATGAATCGAATTGGTATACCATGCTTCTCCACCTCATCAGATTCCAACTCCACCAAGAATGAAATATAATTTCTGGCATGCTAGACTCTGTTAGACAAATTGAGGTCTGCCTCCTGTAATTTCCTGTTGAGATAGGGTATAGCAGACTTGTTTTCTCCCATCATTTTTAGGAAACCCCACTGTTCGATCACCGATGAGATTATGTCCAACCAAATCATGCTTCTTGCTTCACGGAGGGTGATATTTCCCTTCATGCGGATTTTGAGGTCAGTGATGGTTTTCTGCTAGTCGGCTTTTGTCTTCTTTTCTTGTTCGATCTCTTTCTGCAGTGTCTCTATTTTCCTGCCATTCTCAGCCAGGATATTTTCCAAATCAGTGATCCTCTTCCTTGCGGTGGATGCCTGATTTTCTAATATATCATTTGCAGCTTTTATTGCGTTCAGTTGTTCTAACATCGGACTCGTCTCTGGAGGGGTTGTAGCAGGTGCACAGCTGTGTGTGTCCCAGGTGTTCTGCAGCTCCGTCAAACTACTTTGAAGGGTGGTGATTGTTTCGACCATTTTTTCTTTTTCCTCCCTCTCCTTTTCTAGTGTGTCAGTCAGTTCTGCTTTTTCCTTCTCCGCTTGCACCAACTCGGTCGTCTGAACGTGGTGGGAGTTTGCTATGATGACCTTACCTTTCAATGACGCAACCTACTTCTACAATTGTTCTATCAAAGCGCCCTACGGGTTTTTTTCTCCCGTATCATTTCCTTTGATTAAATCTTGGAGGCCGCATATTTTAATTTCTCCAGCGCGAGAGTTTACTTGTTCATTCTTTAGGGTCGCCCTTACCTGTTCATGCTTTTTCTCCAGCTTTCTCAGTGCAATGGTGACCCACATCACCTCTTCCTTCAACATATCACCCACGACCTGAAACAAGTTACACATATCGGTTGTTGGCACCTTGGCCATGTCAATTGCATGCTCGAGCACCCGGTAACTAGTGGCACCTATATCGGGATCCAAGATGGCCTCAGCCATAGATAATACCAGGTGTTCTGTGTCCACATTCATGGTGGCGAAAACCCTGGTGTGATATTTCTCTACATATCCTTCCAGCTCGGATTTGTACTTATCCCTGATCATTCTATTTGCCTAGCTCTTTGCGACTGCCCTTGGTGATGTAAGATCTCTAATGGCCTATGAGACTTCCGAGAAGTCAAAAGAGGTGGTACTGTCTCTCAACACTTTTATCCCGGCTTTACTCTTGTACAGTTGACCATACGGTGTAAATGGTTCTAGCAGTTGCTCTTCCCCTATGACTTCTTCCTCACTGGAGGCTATTTTCTTCTTTTTGCGAAGGGGAGAACCTACTCCCGAGGTACCTGCTTCTTCTCCGCCTCGGCCTTTATTGACATCCTCTTCTGCCCCTGTGGCAGATGAATCTGTCTCCATCTGTAAAATCAAAGGCCAAGTTTCAAGGTTAGCCCTCCACTCTATGAACGACCTCGATTCATGTACATAAGGTGTGGACTTGTTCCTCTTCCTTCTGTTTGAGATAATTTCTCGAGGATCATAGGCCCAACCCTTTCCCAGCCTTAGGTCTATGCCTTGCAACATTTTCTCAACAATGGGGAGGGCATGTCTTGAATTCACAACAAAAGGGCTGATAGTGATAGGGATTCTTAGGATGAAACCCTTCTTTGCAGGGACAAAGTGGAGTTGGTCGGCCTTGAGGGTCTGTCGAATATACTCCAGAGCATAAAATCGTCGAACAGGAAACACAGGCAGCTGGTAAGGGGAAACCTCGGCTCCGTAGACCTGAATTTCAGTGTAGTTGTCAAATAGATACCAATCACCAGTGCTCTGGGATTTTCCGGCTTGTAGCCAGCTCTTCATTTCAGGAAAAACTCTAGGTGAGGGTGAATCATGGATAATAGTATAGGCAATGGACATGAACTCATTTACGAACCTGGAATAACCCTCCCCCTTAGGCAATTGGCGTACAGAACAATTCCAGTCGAAAACTGGTCGGGGTTGAGAATTCACCTCATACACCCTATCTAAACCCAAGCCCTCAAACTTATCAGAGTCCTGATGTAGGAAAAGGTAAAAGACCATTGAACAAAAGCGGAAGTGACTGGTTTCTGAAAGCTCTTGGAACTGGGTCCAAATGTTAGTGGCGAGGAAGCCAGGGATATCTAACACTACCCCCTTTTGAGACATTAACCACAAGAAATAAACACATACCCTGGTGATTTCCCCCAAAGCCCCTACACCTAAAAGACCAGTGATGAGGGAAAGGATGGGCTGCACTTCCTCTTTGAACAGGCTCAGTGGAAAAGGTTCGACAGTAGGGAGAGACGTAGCCTGGTTGCTGGTGATAGAGGAAATGAAGTCTTTTTGGTGCTCCCATGGTAGTTTGGTGAATTGGGAGGTTAAAGCCACTTCGATGAAACTGATATAAGTGGCGCTGGTGGGAAAGCAGAGGGCTTACCTGATAATTTCGGGGGAAAGAGAAAAAATCTTATTCCCCTGAGGAGAGGTAAACATGCCTCGATGCTCATCGTAAGCATCTATGAGCCAGCAAATAAAATCAACCACAGAATAGACTTGGGGGGTAATTTGATGGTATAAACCAGATACAACCACCTGGTACCGGTCTCTATTCTCAACATGTCGTCTAAAAAGCTCGGGTTTAATGCTGCTGATGTGAAAAGGGTATTGGGGATCATGGATTTCAGCTTGCAAGTCAATGAAAGGCTCAAATCCGGGAGGGTTTCTGGTTTCTTGGACCTGAGGGGTTTCTAGTTCGGCTTTCTTGGGCATTCCCCTTCCCATGACTGACATATAAAACTTTTAAAAGATGAAAGGAAAGCAGAGAGAAAATGAGAGGCGGAATGCCCATGCAACAGGGAAATATGCTCAGGAAAATGACGCGGGGGTGTTGATAGCGACTGGGTAGACCTTGGCACCGATTCCCACTTATTTTATACCATAGCTGGAAAACCTGCGACTTTTACTATACTAAACTACGGGAAGACTGTTATTTTACGACTGAGCATTCTGAGGTAAAAATGTGGATAGGTAAAATAAACGGGGGAAAGTGTCATAAGGACACTGACCGTGGAGCATGCGGCGCGTAGGGATTTGGGTGTCAGCTGAGAACAGGTGAACACCGCGTGCCGGGTTTAATACTGGTACGAGCCTCAGTACCAGCTCGCCTAGAAACTTACCTTACCTTTCTGCTGCAATAAACCATACGATTCTTGGAACATCTCGTTCGTAGGACGGGTTAAATACGCAGCGTACCAGTCTTTAGGTCCCACATTCCATTCTGCCTTGTTACCGAAATCCCAATTTCTTTGATCTGCCACGTCACTCTTTACCTTGGGCCCACCCCGTGATGCTTCAATATAATTCCGCAGGGGTATGGGTCTGTCCTCCCTTCCGCCTCTCAACCCTCGCGGAAATTCCCATATGGAGAATTCCCTCACGTGCCCATTTGGGAACTGGCCAACTTTTAAATTATGTCACTTTACACCCTTAGTATCGGATCTTTGCGCTTTTTGAATTACCGTTCCCATTTTTTCTTTATATTTTGACCTTTCTCGTATGCCTGTTTTGTTTTAAGCGCAATAATTGTTACATCCTCATCTTCTTTTCAACCAAACTTTTAAATGTTTTATCATCAGCCATAACATTCGAGACACATCTATCCAAAGGTGAATTCAGAAAAATGACTGATGTCACTTTATGATCAACACCTTCCTTGAATCCCTTCTTAGATCCTTGGACCTCTTTCCTTGGACCAACATTATTCTTCATTTTTTTCAATGAGAGGAGAAGGAAATAGGGTCATTTCCATTAGAGGGCTTATGTCTCTCCATCATCATAGTATCCTCTTGAGTGAATCTACCTAATAAATCATCAAAACCAGGTATCCTATCATTGTTGAGAATGGTGCTGACAAATACATCCCATGGTCTTCGAATACCTTCAAGAGAAATGAGAGTGAGCTCCATATCATAAATAATTTCTCCAATAGGCAACAAGTGTTTCTTGATTTGAGGTATTCTCATGAATTAGGATTGGATAGATTCCCTTTCATTCATTTCAATATTATCCAACTTGTTTTTTAGAAAGAGGATTTGATTTTCATTTTTTACTTTGAACATCCCAACCAGCTTATCATATATTTATTTAGAAGTTGCCATATCAAAAATATAGGAAACCAAATTCTTTTAAATGGAGTCAATAAAAATTTTATTTTCTTTGACCTCACATTTTATATACTTTGTCTTAGCAGTAGTCGATGCATTTGAAGGAGGCTCCATCACTTTTCCCTACACATAGTCCAATACTTAATGCTCCTTCGAATTCAGATCCAAGGTCATATTTAATGCATGATAGTCAGATTTTTCATTGATCTTATACTTAGTATTGAAGTAAGATGTAGAAGCCATTGAGGCTTGTCCTTTTCCAACAAATTTCTCTTAGTGATTGTTTTTCTCTCTCTTGCTTAGGCGTTGTCTTCACATGGGCTCTGATAATATGTTAATTTTAGTTAAAAATGGTATGCTCTATTATTAGCACAATTAATTCAACATCCTTTTAGAATCCCAATAAAAATTTCAAAATTATTTTCCAATAGAAATCACATTAACCATAAATCACATTGATAGTAACTAGAGATAAAACATGAACAATAAAATGTAGAAGACAAGCCAAGACAAGAGAACACTAGGATTTGGCGAATGCCAGAGAAAAATCCCCAATATGTGGAAAATCCTTTGGTCAAATATTCTTATTATTATATCAAATTTTTAATAGAGAGATATAGTATAGTACAGTCAAAGTTGAATTTCCAAATGATGATCAAAACAGCCATGTCAAATCTAAAATTTTCTTATACCAGTGAACATCTCTAATAAAAAAGTCAATGCTAGTCAAGGAAATAAAAAAACTCTCTAAAATGTAGCTCATTCATACCCAGTCAAACTTGACCTTATTAGGTTGTCAAAGTCAACCCAAAATAGTCATTAAGACATCGGTCAAGCTTGGTCAAATTCTTCACTTCAATCCTACGTTCAACCCAGTCAACCTGTCACAAAAACCGTAGTTCCTGTGCTAATTAATGCAGCCTTCCAAAACAAATATTTTGGGACAAAAAATGTAGTCAAAGGAGTTCAAAAGGGCCCTAGTCAATGCTATTCAAACTTTGCAACAAGTCTTGAAATTCGGCCTTGTAATTTGTCGTGAAAGTCATCCTTGTTTTATTACCACACGTGTGAGGAAAATATATGCCCAATAAGTTGTACAAAGAAATTAGAGGAGGGGAGAGAAGAATAAGTTGAATTGATGAAGTGCCAAATGATGGTAGAGTTCTCCCTTATTTATACAAGTTGTTGAAGGTCAAAATACATGTTTGTTGGGTGTCATTAGCCTACATGATGATGGAATCGACCTTGACAATTTGTACATGTGTGGGCTTGACCTCAAAATCATATTTTTCCATCTCCAAATTTAATGATATTTAGGTCTATTTTGGTACTCTCGAAGAGAGGAATTCAAATGAGCTATCCAAATTGGAACTTAGCCTTAGTTTCAAATTTTAACATTGAGGGAGTGGTAGTTTCCTTCTGATAGAAGCCAATAAACTTGATCATCAAGTAGTAGCTTCCTTCTAGTCGGAGCTGGAGAAAATAGGAGGTAGTATCGTCCAATCGGTAGGAGCCTACGTACTAGTAGGAGTCTGTGCTAGTACAATATGTAAAATATTTTCTTCAATATAAGGAAGAAGAGAGAGATGAAAACAACATTGGTTCTCTCCCAAATTGGGTTTCCACCTAAAAATATTGCGGCCCTATGTGTTGATGATTTTTTTCATTATATGGTTTACACATTATTATGTTTAATGCTACTCGTATATTCTTATATCTTTAACACTTTGTGGTGATAATGAAATAATGGATCAGATAAATTTGAAAATAAAAATTATAAGCTAAGTAAATTTTGATTGGACGTGAAATACTGATTCAGCCCCCATCTCAGTATTTACAACAATTGGTATCAGAGGAGGTATCTCCGGTAAATATTATGTAATATTCCAAATTGGGAAAAGAAACAATATTAAAAAATTATGCAGAGAAATAACCTAGATCATCAAAGTAAGAGTAGGAGGCCAAAATGGAGGCTTTTTAAAACTATTTACATCAGCAAAATATATGCACAATATAGCCCATGAGATGTACAACAGGAAATAAAAGACTTTTATAGAAGAAAATCCTCAAAAAGAGGTGTTGCAATGATGTATAAAGATTGAAAAGAGCTGGACAACGTTATTTTATTGGCTGCAATTTCTGTAGATTACAGTTCATATATAGAGCAAATATGTGTATAAAAAATTATATCTATATCAGATCCATACACTAGATAGGCTCTTCTTCAATTTCCCCTTGGGTTTTTAAGAAAAACATGAAGTACAAGGAGTAGATCTAAGATCTAATGCTGCATATATGTAGAAATATTCAAAAATTCATGGACATATGGATTTGATCTAAAGTATGCAATATGAAGATCTTCTCCAATGGATCTCAAATGTAAAGGGCCGATCCCCAACACATGAAAACCATTCCTCCAAAAAGTGTGCCAAAAGACCCTGCAACAATACCCACACAAATAATGTAGTTCTGGAAGCAAGAATACATTGTAGCCTATAGAACATGTTTGGCCTGATGCCAAGATCTAAAAATGTGGCTCCAATCATCCAATACTCTCTTTCCAATGGGATATAAGCCTTCCCCATTGAAAAGGAGCACTAGAATGGCCTAGATCTAAGTAGATCTAGCCTCCACTTGCTGCAGCTTTCAAAAACAACCAAAACCTCAATAGGATCTGTGTTGTAGTTGGAAGAAGAAGCTTGGCCTTCTCCCAGATAGTGGACAAGAAATTTAATGCTATTCTAAGAGGCCTCTCAAGGAAAAAGGTGGTATTCCCGATCAGGAACACCCAGTGCTAAACAACACCATTCTTTGCTAAACAACAATGAGAATGAGATATGTCTAAATACAAAATATACTTTGAAAATGAAATACCATCAAAAACCTTCTCATGTTTCCATCCTCTTCCTTTTATAAGTTTGAGAGCTTGAAAAACCCTAAACCATCTCAATTGAATATCTCCTTTCACATGAACCACCTCCAACTAAAACTGCGCTGTGCCTCATTGATGGCCACTCCTCCAAGACAACACTGTTGATTTGGTCATGGTTGACCCAGTCAAAAGATTCAACCCCTTTCACACCTAAGGGTGATTATTTGAGTAGCCCAGATTTAGCCTTATTCACACGTGGCATTGATTTATTTACTATTTTAGAAGTTTTATGATCCTCCTTTACACATTTATTCATGAAACAGAAAAATAAAACAAAAATGAATACTCCCATTAGCTTGGGCTAATTGGGAATATTACATATTAACTAATTGAGATTAAATCAAGGGCCAAGGGAAGGAAGCAAAAGAAGAAGGCAACTCAAATGAAGAAGTCAGTCTAGGAAAATTGTGATAGTGATAGCAATGTATCTGATGCCATGTAAATAACAACAATCATAAATCAAGGAAAATCAGTAATAGAAAAATCCAAGTCAGAAAGTATGGATAGTAAATGTATGTTCGTACTTGATGATGCTAGTTATTAGGATTAGAAAGAAAATATGAATTCTACGACAATATCCCTCAGTTTTGATGTTTGGGATGTAGTCTGTAATTGTTATACTAAAACTCCAAAATCAGGACAAAAACTCTAGAATAATAGTTAGCCATTAAATGAAATATTTTTTGTATACCTGATTCAATATTAGAGGAAATTATGCACTATTTAACCATAAAGGAATTACGGGATAATCTGCATGCCATCCATGAAGGAGAAGGAAAAACAATAAAGAAAGAAGTTTGTTCATCAGGTAAACTGAAGAGTAATATTTTTTTTGAGACATTAAATGAATCTAAAGGAACTTGTATTATATTATAAGATGAGTGCAATTGTTAAACAACCTTTAATATATCAAAAGAAGTTATTGAATCATAAGAATAAAGGTTAGAGGAAATGTTTAATCTTAGAATAATTTTTTTTTCTGCTTTAAATACGAATGACATCCTTAAGATGAAGTTGCAAGAATATGAAAATAGGAACCATGATGCATCTGTTGATCTAAGTGGATATTAGTGGCCACCCGCCTATTCCACTTAGGGCCCCACCATTGTCTCCTTCAATTTTTTAGTTTCGGCACAACTTAATATTTTTAGCAGTTTTTCAGGTCTTGAACTTCTGGAGCCATTTTGAGGCCATAAGCAATTTTTTTGGGAAAATCGAGAAAAACATGGGTCCATGGATAATTTTTTCTCACACTGAAATGTATTCCTTAGATTGATATTTCTAACGAGGTATGGTGCACGTGAAATGGATATCGTATACCAAAGTTACGTCCCCGGGAAGTTGAAACACCAATTTACCCAATCGGGGCCCATAGTTTTGGCACTTCATCTCCTAAGGTTAGGGTTTTGGATGTTTAGGGTTTCCCATTTTTTCTAAATAATAAATAGACCCTTGACCCTCATTGTAACATATTTTTGAGGCATGTAGCCACCACATCTCTTCTCAGAGGTAAGCTACTATCGCCTTAGCTACTTTATTTCCATTCTGTCTGTAAGAAAATTTTAGTACTTTGATATTAATGAAATGAAGTATTGTTTCCACTTCATCTTTGTGTTTATGGTTATATGTGTATTCTGTTGCATTCCTACATAAATCCAAATCAGTGGTATCAGAGTGGTCTGCTTTTTTTTTATCCTTCTTTGCATGTCCCTAATGAGGTTGGGGTATAAGGAGTTAGGGCTCAATCTAGTTGTACCTTTTCAAGATTAGTCTCAAAAACCTCGACGACCACCCATGGGGGCTGAAAATAAAGATGAGGGAGCAAGATATCCTACAAAATATTTCTCGAGGAAGCCCTTGAAAAACAAAGGAACATGATGATGGATAACTTTGCCCAGATCCTTCAACAACTACCCACCAACAACACATTTGCATCCAACAGCCACTCTGGAGGCACGACTCCCTTTAAGGTACAAGTAAAGTTTGAGATTCCCATATTTGAGGATCAAATAGATGCAGATACTATAGATATATGGTTGAATCTATTAGAAGGATATTTCTCAGTTCATGAATTTTCTGACTGGGAGAAGATTATTTTTGCACTCCTCAAAGCTACCCCATATGTCAAGGACTGGTGGCAAACCTACTGTGAAAAAAGGACGAGACAAAACCCTCTCTGGTCTTAGTTTTACCCACTTGGAATTATTTTTGAGATGCCATAAAGGGACAATACTATCTTGTGGGGAGCTATTAGAACAAGTACATACAATTGACAACAATGCGGCAAAAAAGGGATCAAGATGTGCATGAGATGACGAATCTGTTCCATACTCTATGCACAAAGTTGGGTATTAAATATTTGGAGAAACATTTGGTGCTAAGGTATCACAGTTGTCTGCATAGATAAATTCAGGAGGAAATGGAGTTCCTCGACATCTCCTCACTTGATATGACATACCAGTATGTTGCCAGGATTGAGCAGAAATTGAAACAAAAGAAGGGAGACTTTGGATCTGTGAATCAAAAGAAAGGGAAAGGTTTCCCCAAATCGAAAAATCCAAGGCATGGAATCCCAAGACAACCCGCCAAAGCCACAAAAAAATAACAACATCGTGAAGCCAAAGGAGGGCATGGGAAAGTGGTGTGAGTTCCATAAGAGATCCACTCACAATACAATTGAGTGTCGTGCCATGCAGTCACTGGTGGCCGAGCTGAGGGATTCTAAATGAAATTCATGCTTCTAATCTGAATCTGAACCTAAAAAGGAGAATGAAAAATGGAAATAGATTATTAATGCGGAACCCAATTCCATTGTTGCCACTATGAAGATCCAGAAGGAGGAACCGGAAGATCTAGAGGAGGAGGAGCGCCTCTTCCACTCCCAGATGTGGGTAAAGGGTTCCCTGCTATAGTTCATTGTTGATAATGGGAGCCAAAAGAACCTCATTTCAGCAAACGTCGTGAAGTGGTTTGGCTTAATTACCATAGCACACCGATAGCCACACACCATCAGGTGGCTTCACCAAGGAATGATCCCCGCATCAGCCAGCAGTGCCACCTTCCCCACAACATCAAGCCCTTCACGGATGAGGTATTAAGTGACGTTGCTCGTCTTGATGTTTCTGATGTATTATTAGGCCAACCATACTTATGGAAGTGACATGATGTGTGTGAAGTTCAGCCTTGCCCTATTATTGTTAATTTGGGAAATATGCTATTCAAGATACCAAATGTACCACCACCTACCACTATCTCTTTGGTTACTGCAAAAAAATGCAGTAAGCTCATTTCCAAAAATAGGAAATTTTTTTGCCTGATGATCCGCCCCCATGACAAGAAGAAGAGTATGGCCACGACCTCTAGACCGGGCTCCTCTGCATGACAACAAAAAATGGACAAGGCTGTGGAGGGGTATGGGGAAATCTTCACCTCACCCAAAGGGGTGCCTTTTCACTGTCAGGTCAAACACCCCATTGATCTAACCCCAAGTGCACCGATACCCAATGGAGTGATCCATCGGTGCTCTGTCCTAGAGAATGATGAAATCAAGAGGCAGATTCAGGAGTTTTTGCAGAAAATTCACATCCGACCAAGTTCATATCCATGTGGGAGCCTAATCGTGTTGGTACAGAAGAAGGATGAGACTTGGAGACTCTGTATTGATTATCAGGTGTTGAACAAGATCACTGTCTGGAATAGGTACCCAATCCCATGGATTGATGACCTTCTCAACGAAATAAAAGGGGTGAAATATTTTAGCAAGATCTACTTGAAGTCTGGGTATTAGTAGGTACCAATCAAACCCTCTGATCTGTGGAAGACTGCCTTCAAAGCCAAGGAGGGCCTTTTCAAATGGTTGGTCAAGCCTTTTGGGTTGAAGAATGCCCCTACAACCTTCATGAGGTTGATGAATGACATCTTGCAACCATTCACCAATTCATTTGTAGTGGTGTACTTGGATGACATTCTGATCTTCAGCGAAACTTGGGAAGAGCACCTCTACCACATCAGACAAGTCCTCCAAACATTGCGGCAACACAAGTTGTGTGCCAATTTGGAGAAGTGCACTTTTGGCATGACCTAGGTTCAATATCTGGGATATATTATTGATGAAAGGGTGGTGCAAGTAGATCCAACCAAGATCCAAGTTATTTGGGATTGGCCAGCCCCAACCAATCTAATAGAACTTCGCATATTTTTGGGTCTTGCTAATTTTGACCACAGGTTCATGTTAAGATTCTCTCATATCACTTGGCCCTTGAGTCAAATCACCATGGGAGTAGTGAAATAAAAATTCTTTTGGTCTGAATCTCAACATAAGGCATTCACAGAATTGAAACATCGCCTATGTTCTTCCCCAGTGCTCACATTACCAGACGTGCAACAACCATTTGAGATCGAGACAGATGCCTCTAACTATGCTATTGGGGCAGTTCTTACTCAACAGGGGCATCCAATGACATATCACATTGAGACATTGTCCGACACAGTTCGAAAGTATCCCACTTATGAAAAAAAAAATTATTCCATTGTGCAGGCTTGTCGACAATGGAAGCATTACATTTTGGGGAAGGAAACAGTCATCCACGCAGACGACTAACCCTTGCAGTTCATATAAATGCAAGGTAAGTTGTGAAAAAATCACCATCATAAGTGGTCCACATATCTGCAACAGTTTCATTTGAACATTAAGTACAAGAAGGGTAGCACCGATAATGTTGCAGATTGCCTGAGCTAACCAGTGAGCATGGTGCTAACCACCGTTCTCAACTCTTGTGGGCATGAGACTTATGATTGGCCACTTCTCTACAATAGAAATCTAGAATTCGGCCACAGATAGAAGGCACTCTTGGGGGGTATGCAAGTTCCAAAATTTCACCTTCAAGATGCACTATTATGTCACCTAGGACACCTTTGTGTTCCTTCAAGCGAGCATGCCAAGATGATATGGGAAACACACTACAGTCAAGTCGCTGGGCATTTCAGCGTCGAGAAAATAGTGGAAGTACTGCAAAAGTATTTCTATTGGTCAAACCTTTGGCAGGATGTCGGGAAGTACATCAGTTCATGCATTGCTTGCACCATTTTCAAACCAACCATCAAGAAGCAAGGCCTATATACTCCGCTTCCTACCACTAGTCGACCTTGGGAATCCATCTCCATGGATTACATGTAGGGCCTTCCTTCTACTAATTATGGAAATGACTATGTTTTCGTGGTCATCGACAGATTCTTGAAGATGGCCATTATGGTGGTCTGCAAGAAGAATATCACAATAGAAGCCACTGCTAAACTCTTCTTTGAACGAGTATGGGTGCTCTTCGGGATCCCACAATCTATCATATCAGATCGGGATAGAAATTTCCTCAACAAATTTTCATCTAGCCTCTGGTCAATACTGGACACCATGCTCACCAACTGCACAAATTTCCATCCCGAAACTGATGGCCAAATATAGGTTGTTAACAGGATGATTGTACACATTCTGTTCATGTACAATTCAAAGCATCCACACACATGGGATGAGATCCTCCCCTATGTACAAGACAGTTATAACCGAGCTCTCCACAACTCAACTACCCATAGCCCCTTTCAGGTGGGCTTGGGATTACAGCCACTATGTCCCATTGATGTAGCCATGCCATTTGCAACTACTCAGGCCGATTCAACTCATGTCTAGTCTGAATCTGACAAAGTGAATAAATTAATCAAGCACATTTAGCACATCCGCCAATAGGTTCATGAAATATTGGATAGAGCTAATGCTAAGTACAAGCAATGACATGATCAACATCGAGTGCCACAAAAATTTTAGGTGGGCGACATTTGTAGAAGGAGCACCTCACTGGACCCCACCGCAAGCTTCGATCACTCCAATATGGGTCATACACCATCATCAAGGCTGTAGGGAAAAATTCCTTCAAGCTCAGTATTCCACCATTCCTTGTTCTACACCCAGTATTCAATGTGCACTACCTTCGTCCCTACTTCCCACCTCTATTGGACACCTCTAGCATAGTAGAACAACTCACACCAACAGTGTTAAAACGAAACTGCATGGAATAGGCCACCATAGATTATATCATGGACATGCAAATCAAGAACAATTGCCAATAGAAGATCCAACTATATCGGGTTTTCAAAGTTGGCCAACTCCTGCACCAAGGCAACTTGTTCACCAAGGACCAAGTTCAACAGAAGTTTCCTCATCTCATGGAGGAACTCAACGCAATGGAGAACATTTCTTCCTAAGGGGTAAGGAATGATCTAAGTGGATATTGGTGGCCACCCACCTATTCCACTTAGGCCCCCACTGTTTTCTCTTTCAGTTTTTTAGCTTCGTCACAACTTACTATTTTTAGCAATTTTTCGAGTCATGAACTTCTGGAGCCATTTTGAGGCCCTAAATGACGAATTTTTGGAAAACCGAGATCAACATGGGTCCATAGACCGATGTTTTTAACACTGAAATTTTTATTCCTTGGATATAGCTTTCTAACGAGATATGGTGCATGTCAAACGAAGATCGTATGCCAAAGTTACGTCCCCAGGAAGTTGAAACACCAATTTACCCAAACAGGGCCCATAGTTTTGGCGCTTCATCTCCTAGGGTTATGGTTTTGGATGTTTAGGGTTTCCCATTGTTTCTAAATAATAAATAGGCCCTCAAGCCTCATTGTAACACAGTTCAGAGGCCTGTAGCTACCACATCTCTTCTCATAGGTAAGCTACCAATGTTGTAGCTAGTTTATTTCCATTCTGTTTGTAAGCAAATTTCAGTTCTTTGATATTAATGAAATTTTATCTCTGCTACATCTTTGTATTTATGGTTATATGTGTATTTTTTTGTATTCTTGCATAAATCCGGATCATGTGTATTCTATACAACATTAACTAGACAACTCAACGAGACAAAAAAACACTGTGAAGGACTAAAATCTAAGATCATCTCACTGAAATATGATCTTGAAAAAATAAACAAATTAAATGAGGAGATACTTCAAGTATTTGAAGAGCAAGCAATGGGCTTCAAGAAAAAATTATTGGGTTAAGAACATATTTGAAAGAAGGAAGAATAATTGAATAAGGAATGAGGAAGTAGTATAAGTAAAGGGAAGATCAATGTCAAAGACTCGAGGCCAAGGTAAGCATTATAAAAGGTAAATTAGCATAAAAGGACAAACATTTAAAATTTTACGATAATAAAAAGACATTGGAAAATTTATTAACAATCAAATATTCCCTTCCATCAAATCAGATCATGTATTTCTTGAAACTATTAAGGGAGAATCTATCTCACAAGATTGTGTAGGAAATTTTGAAGACAACAAAGCAAATTCTGAAAATCATAAAGAATTAGAAAACTAAAAACCAAGAAAAGTGAACTTTCAAAGGAGATCATTTTATCCCAACAATAGAAATAAAAATCCACTCTCTCCCTTGATCATTGATATTGAATGCTTTATCTATCACAATTTTCGACACATTGCGACCAATTGAAGAAGAAGATTCACAAAAATATCATCAATTCCCCGATACTCAGGTTTCCTTAAGTTTTATTGTTTCACATGCAATGTATTTGGTCACAAAGATATTGATTGCAATAAAAGAAATATGAAGAATTTTTTTTATTATTCTCTTGTCCCCTTCTCTGATCCCATAAGGTGTTATACATCCAAAAAATTCAGAGATGTAGCAAATGAATGGAGGACCAAGTCAATGAATGCATTTATACATTACATACAACAAGTAGCACCTATCCAAAACAAGCAACTAGAAAAGAATATTGTTATCAAAAGAATTGAAGAAGATGGATCCACAAACATTCCTCATATCAAGCAAAAGGAAGAGAAGCAAGTGAAGTTTGATATTGCACTATGCACATTTGAAGAAGAAGATAAATGGTACATAGATATGGGATGCTGTAATGATATGTCTATAAATAAGAGAAAATTTATCTCTCTCAAGAAAAACAACAGTGGTAAAGTTATTCTTGGAAACGATGCACCGAAAAAGATACTAGGAAAATGAAGTGTTGATCTTGATGTTAAGAATATATAAGCAATTAATGTATTGTTAGTAGAAGGACTAAAGCAGAACATGCTAAGAATAGGTCAAATATCCGATAAAGGGCATGTAGTGGTACTTAAATTGGATGAAAAATTATAGAGGAAGACATTGTAAAAGTTATAACAAATGGATTTATAAATGTAGAAAACTTATATGTTCTAAATAAATATTAAGTCATAAATAAGAAGTAAATTCCTCTTTGGATTTAGAGGAGGGGAAGATAGTCCCCATTGCATTTTACTATATATGATGCCTAAAAGGAATGCGAAAGTGAATGTGAGGTGCATAGCCTCACGATAAGAATATGATGGCAATATAAAAACTTTATGACTATCAAGAATAGTTTGTTGGAAAGAGGTGCATGATATCAGGGGGAGCTATGCATGTGTGTTATTTCACTAGATCAACTTTTATGTTGACTTCATGTGTTTCTATATTTATGCTACTAATTATTCATTTGGGAAATTTATTGTGTTCAATATTTGTGATGAAGAGTTGGCACAGATTTAGAGGGAGCATCTCCTATGTTTCTGATAGCTCATTATTGAAATTATTGTTTCAAGGAGTATGGGAAATACTTATCTGACATTGGTTTATTGAAGATTATTGATATGATGTTGATATATGCTGATTTCATGATTAGTGTTGTTTTGATCAGTCTTCTTACATTGGTTCTTCAATATGAATTGCTTACTATTATAAGATACATATGCTTTTGTCCCTATGTCATGGTGCATATTCAATATGTTGCTGGAGGTATTCTTTGACTTAAGATATGTTGTTGATAAGTCTCTTATTTATGAAAAGTAATAAATGTGATATCATATGCTATTTTTTATGGATGTCTTGAATGTTGATCATGCATAAATGAGATCACATGTATACTTATGTACCATCATATTTGGTGTATTGGTAAAGAAGAAATGAATGTTGCAAACCTTTTAAAACCATGTCATGTATTTATATAACCATTTTTCTTTGGGAGTTTGATGTAAAATTGAGTCATTGGATATAAAACCATGTATTTTCTTCATAAAGACTTCTTCTTATATTGTGTATCACAATAAGGTCTTGTATATCCTTAGGGGGAGCATGGTTAGTGTAAGAGGTTAGGGTGTTGATTATATTCATATCTTGAAACTGATCTCCTTGGTTCACATCAATAGATCAGAATTATAGTTTGGAGCATGGGAGGGGGAGTAATTCTCTTAGATTGGTCCTACCATTTTCCATTGATGTCAAAGGGTGGGAGAAGGACTTGTTGTTTTTCAGCAGGTTGACATAAAGTAAAAAAGGAGATATTGTTAGCATAATGTCTAATGTCTAGGCCTTGATGTCAAACTAGATGCTAACTTGGATACCTAGGTGTCAATGTTGGATTATATCATCATGTTTGAGTGAATGATTAATAGAATATGTCTCTTAATGGTTAGAGAGGATCTGCAGGTGTTTTCATGGTTTCATATGAGGTACAAAAGCTTTCACAAGGTCTGGAAAGATGAAAAAAGATGAAAAAGGATTGAAAGTGATAAATATTGTTGATTATTGAGTTATACTATTGAAAACAAGTTTTATTGATATATTTCAGAGGATATAAATGTTTGCACAATTGTTGCAGAGGATGAGGAAGTGTGTCAAAATTATGTACCGAGAGGATAATTTTTTTCTTAAATTAAGATACAATCACTGGGAGTTATACCTACATAGTCTGATTATAGGCTCTCAATCACTCATAGTTATTTATCATCCTAATCATTATGTGTATAGGTGATGAAAAATAAAAACCACGAGAAAAACAAAAGGTTCACCCATGGAATTTGTGCATGCAGGGTTGAATTGAAATGGTCAATAATACCATCAAATAAATCAAATGGAATTACCTGCGGTATTAGTGATATCAAGTGGCTATAAAAGGAGAAGTGAGATGGAGTATATGTTTGTTCATTCAATGAGATATTATTGGGTGATTTTTCTTTGAACATGAGTGCATGAGGGCATGCGGAGACTCAAATCACAAATATATGAAGATGGTTTGAAGATATAATAAATAAATTTGTTTGATATGATTACTGTAGGTGTATTGATGGACAAATTAACCTTCTTACTAATTATCCAGGATACTAACACTATGCAAGATTAATATTTTTAGTAGATCGATGATCTAAAGAATATTGGTTGAGAGATCTTATGTTTCACTACTATGCACACTTTTTCTTGTTTTATATTAACATGATCTAATTGTTATCACTGAATTATTTTGGGTGTTTCCTTTTGTATGCAAACTATATAGGAAAAACTCTAATGTTATGCAAATTAATTGCAGATATTTGATTGTATGGTTGGAGTATCTAACTTTCTTGTGTTGCAGAGATTAAATTCATAATTCTTCATTGCACATTTAGTGTTTCATTAGAGAGAGATTTGGGTTGATTTGTTGCAAGGTTTATAGACTTATGCAGGACAATATCAATATGTATGTAGAGAATAGTGTATGCATGGTTTTTGACAGACTTCATTGAAGCGTGCCTTGTAGATAGAGGTTTGAACTTAGTAATGAAGAGATATATGTGGTAAATATATAGTGTGTTAACAATGATGATTGCAGGATCAAGAAGACTATATAATGGTTGTTGCTACTTGTAGATATTGGTTACATTTTTTGATTGTCAGAGAGATTGAATCTATGTTCAAATACCTATGTGAAAGAGTATTGTGACAAATTTTTCCTTTTGTGCGCATAAAATAATGTTATGAGTTATTGATATGGTTAGCATGATATTGTTCATTTGTGTAATGAAAATAAACTTTGGTTGTAGGATAGAGGAGAAATATTCAATAACATTGTTGTTTGTCTTTATGTGATATTGTTGCTTTTCATCTATGGATTCCTACTATTGAGATTGAAAGTTGTAATCAATATTTTTTGAGTTTGCTACTATTGTTAGTATCTGAAGAGATCAACAATTTGTTGAAAAATTTCCATGTTTGCAAAGATATATGATAGAATATATACATATATTAGTGCAACAGAATGATAGAGGTTCGTGTTTTCTTTCGCACTAATGTTTGATTTTCTTGAAAAAAATGGTATAGGTTGTCTTATGGCTAAGGTTGCTTGACCCTTCAAGGTTGGTATTGATGAATGAATATCCTTTGTTTTTTGTGACATAGGATTGATGACAATGAGACTCTTTATTGATTGATCTACATATTGGTAAAGGTTGTGTATTGAATGTTGCTAATACTTATGTGTCAGTGACATGGTATGGAAGATACATTTATATGTTATTAATTTATTGTGTCACTTTTAATTAATATAAACCTATGATAATGGTGCTATGATGTGTCTAGTTGGAGGAACTTAATGTTTGTTTTTGCTAGTACTGAAGAAGGGTTTGACTATGATATTTCATTTCGATATGGATTGATTTTGATATATTTGGTAGTGTTCTCAATTCAAAAAGGTTTTATTAGTATGATGATAAATGAGTATTAGATTTATAGTTGGCAACGTTAGAGTTCGACTTGGAATTTGATAGTTTATGAGAAAAGAGTTTTGACTTGGTAAATGTTTTTAAGATTTGACTTGGTTTAATCAATGATTTTGTTGCAGAGGGGTAATTGGTATCTTGGTATTCAACGATTCAATTTGAGCATATTTTGTTGATCAATGTTTGGTTTTAGTGAGGTTATTGGTATTCATTTTGAGCATATTTTTTTATCAATGTTTGGATAAGTTTTTGGTATTAAGTGATTGAGCATAATGGTTGGTGTGGGTTTGTTTCAAAGTTTGATGAAATGTGGCCTACAGGGTTTGTATTATGATTGAGTTAGGTGGAACCAGTGTGAAATATTTTGAAATTTTTTCTAAAGAGGTATTGAGGGTTGGAACCTTCAATGAGAGAGTGGTATCTTTCTTCCAGTAGTAATCGGTAAACTTGATCAGGGGAGAGTAGTTTCCTTCCAGTCGGAGCTGGAGAAAAGAGGAGTTGGTAGCCTCCAACAGGTAGGAGCCTACGTACTCAGAATATTATGCACCAGTACAAGATGTAAAATATTTTCTTCATAATAACAAAGAATACAAAGACTATAGAAGTGGTGGTTTTCTCCCAAATTGAGTTTTCCTATAAAAATACGATATCCCTATGTGTTGATGTGTTGATGATGCGTCACATTATATTGTTTACACATTATTATGTTTAATGTTGCTCGTATATTCTCAAGTCTATAAGAAATTCTGCTGGTAATTAAATAATGGATCACATGAATTTTAAAATGAAAAGTATAAACTAAGTAAAATTTGATTGGGCATGGGATATTGATTCACCCCCTCCCCCTCTCAGTATTTGTAACATATAGATGCATCACTATATAATTTTTTTTATGAAGGCCCATTTTTCCTAAAACACCAGGTCATTAACAAGCTAACAACCTACTAGTCCTACATTCCTCTAGAATCAAGACACTTGATTCTACATTAAAAAAATTTCCAACTCTATTTTGCAATAATTTACAATGAGAAAATAGATATTTTTTCATAATTTTCATGACCCCTTTTCGAGCTAGGATAAAATATGTCTCTTGTCAGTTGATGCTCCTATATCAAACTCCATAAGTGGAAATTTTTTGACCCCTTGGTCAATTTCCTTCAATCTACAAACCAACCAGGATCCAAAATTTTATATTGTTGTTGATCACGAGCTTGATCTCGTTGGTTTGTTGTCACCTTCTAGGTTCTACGGTCCCATACCATGTTCCATTGCTACCTGATGGGATCTTCCATACCCAACCACACTTATTTTCTCACAACCTCCTTTCTTTTGTTGTTTCAAAACATCATAGTTTTCCCCTTGGTCATCATTTCTCTATAATTTACCCAACCTGCTACTAATTTTTTCTCCTACACATGTTGCTCAAAAATTTTATTGACTATAATTTTAAAATTATATTTCAAGGGACTTTGGAAAATGGAACTTCAAGCAAAAATTTCACTATCATGATGAATTCTTGATTTAGTGCTCCCTCACTACCATATCTCTAAATTTTCCCTTTTCCTTTCACAAATTTTATGTTTGTTTCAAGGAATAATTGCACATATTCTTTCAAAAATCCACATGCCTTTTTAGTTGCAACATGTTAACCTAGTTTAGGATATTTTCAAATGGTTGTTCCATTATTTCTTCATTGTATCCTCGCTACACACACACAGATATATATATATATATATATATATATATATATATA
Organism: Pinus albicaulis; assembly: GCA_034641835.2. Taxonomy (NCBI): domain Eukaryota; kingdom Viridiplantae; phylum Streptophyta; class Pinopsida; order Pinales; family Pinaceae; genus Pinus; species Pinus albicaulis. The sequence goes on from CM076582.1 coordinate 199,765,215, forward strand.
TATATATGTATATATATGGATATATATATACATATATATATATATATACTATATATATATATATGTATATATATATATATATATATATATATATATAGATGAATACCTACACGTTTTTAACTAATCCAAATTCCAGGTTCCTCCACACTTTTGACATATATTCATGGCATCTGCTTCATCACTATTTTCTACCATCTTCTGAAATTATAAAAATCCTCAAGGCCTTATCGGTGCACTTTAAAAAATTATATTCCTTGAGCACCTCACTCTCTTTTAGTTCCTTGTCTGAATCCCTCTTGCAGTTTTCTGCCATTTTCGAACTATCCATCCAATGCTCTAAAAAATTTAACAAATTTTTATATTATGACAACAAAATATCTAAATGTTGTCCTCTTTCCTTGTCGTGGGTGCCTCAACAAATCAGCTATTTATCTCCACTTATATTTTTAACAACCTCACATAATTGTCCCTCATCCTATACACGACCATCTTCATAACCTAAAATCATTCTTTTTGTAGATACAGTAGGCTACTTCTTTATAAAATGACTCCTTTTTATGGATTTTGGAAGTTATATTTAGTTCTTCATTCTCCTGTTTCTAAAAATACATCTTGGCACTTTACGCCTCCTTTGGGACAACATGTCCGAGTTATTCACCTGCCAAAGCACCCTTATAAGCTTTCAACAAATAATTATTTTAAAAATGTAAATGCATTACCTCAACATGATCTAGTAAGATATTGGTGACCACCTACCTATTTCACTTGGGGCCCCAGCATTCTTTCTTTCAGTCTTTAAGTTTCCTTAATTGTAGTAAAATTTATTATTTTTAGTATTTTTTGGGTCATAAACTTCCAGAGCCGTTTTGAGGTCCTAGACAACATTTTTTGGGAAAATCGAGAGAAATGTGGAAGTTCCTTTAGTGTTTGTCACATTAGAAGTTGTAGTCCTCGAATAGATATTCCTAATGAGGTATTGTGCATGTCAAACAGAGATTGTATGCCAAATTTACGTCCCCGGGAAGTTGATGTACCAATTTACCCAAATGGGGCCCATAGTTTTGGTGCTTCATCTCTTAGGTTAGGTTTTTGGATGTTTAGGGTTTCCCATTGTTTCTCAATAATAAATAGGACCTTGAGCTTCATTGAAACACAATTGAGAGGCCTGTAGACACCACATCTCTTCTCAGAGATAAGCTACTAGAGCGCTAGCTAGTTTATTTCCATTTTGTCTATAAACAAATTTCAGTTCTTTGATATTAATGAAATGAAGTGTTATTTCAACTGCATCTTTGTATTTATGGTTATTTGTGTATTATTTTGCATTTATGCATAAATATGGATCAGTGGTATCAGAGCAGTTTGTTATTTCTCTATCCTTATTTGCATGTCCCCAATGAGGTCGGTGTATAAGGAGTTAAGGCTCGATTTGGTTGAATATTTTCAAGATCGGCCTCACAAAACTCAACGATCGCCCATGGCAGAAGAAAATAAATATTAGGGACCACGAGATCCTACCAAAATATCGCTCAAGGAGGCCCTCGAAAAATAAAGGAATTCCATGATGGATAATTTTGTCTAGATCCCTCAATGACTTCCCACCAGTGGCACATCTACATCCAACATCCACTCTGGAGGTGCAACTCCTTTTAAGGTATAAGTAAACTTTGAAATTCCCATATTTGAGGGCCAAATAGATGCAGAAGTTGTAGATAAATGGTTGAATATATTAGAAGGATATTTCTCAATTCAAGACTTTTTCGATCCGGAGAAGATTATTTTTGCACTCCTCAAATCTACCCCCCATGTCAAGGATTGGTGGGAAACCTATTGTGAAAAAAAGGATGAGGGTGAGCCCTCTCTATTCTCAGTCGTACCCACTTGGAATTATTTCCGAGATTCGATGAAGGAACAATATTATACCGTGGGGAGATATGAGGACAAGTAGATAAAATGGACTACGCTACAGTGGTAAAGGGATCAAGATGTGCATGAGCTAACGAATCTGTTCCATACCTTGTGCCCTTGTGCACAAAGTTGGGTATCAAATATTCGGAGAAACATTTGATGCTGAAGTACCGCATTTGTCTACACATATACATTCAAGATGAGATGGAGTTCCTCAACATCTACTCACTTGGTATGACATAATGGTATGTTGCCAAGATGAGCATAAATTAAAACAAAAGAAGTGAGACTTTGGATCTATGAATCAAAAGCAAGGGAAAGGTGCCCCCAAACCACAGAATAAAATACAAATCCATGGCATGGTGGCCTAAGAAAACCTGACAAAGCCACAAGAAAAGAACAACACTGCAAAGCCGAAGAAGGACATGGGAAAGTGATGTGAGTTCCAGAAGAGATTCACTCACAACACAAGTGAATGTCGTGCCAAGTAGTCACTGGTGGTCAAGATGAGGGATTATGAATTAAATGCATGCTCCGAATTTGAATCAGAATGCGACAAGGGAAATGAGAAAGGGAATCATATTATTGATGCAGAACCCAATGCCATCGTTTCCACCATGAATATCCAGAAGGAGGAACCAAAATATCGAGAGGAGGAGGAGCATCTCTTCCACTCATATATGTGGGTAAAGGGTTCCCCACTATAGTTAATTGTCAACAGTGGGAGAAAAAAGAAACTCATTTCAATAGATTTCATGAAGCAGTTAGGCTTTTTGACCACAACACACCCACAATCATATAGGTGCCTTCAATAATGATGGGATCTCCATGTCAACCGGCAGTGTCTCCTTCCTTACAACATCAAGCCCTTCACGGATGAGGTATAATGTGACATTGCTCCTCTTGATTTTTGTGATGTATTATTAGGCCAAAAATACTTGTGGAAGCGACATGCTATGTATGAATCTTGGCCTCACGTTGTTATTGTTACTTTGGGAAATAAGCTGTATAGGATACCATAGGTACCATCGCCTGCTGCTATCTTTGTGGTTACTACAAAACAATGCAGTAAGCAAATTTCCAAAATCGGGAAATTTTTTTCCCTGATGATCCACCCTTAGGGCAAGAAGAAGATTGTGGCCACGACCTCTAGATACGGCTCCTCCGCATGACAACAACAAATGGACAAGGTTGTGGAGGAGTACGAGGACATATTCACCTCAACAGCAGGAATGCTTCTGCTTTGTCAGGTCAAGAACCCCATCGATATGACCATAGGTGGGTCATTGCCTAATCGACCTATCTATCGATGCTCGGTTCTAGAGAACAATGAAATCAAGAGGCAGATTTAGGAGCTGCTATAGAAAGGTCACACCTAGCCAAGTTCATTGCCATGTGAGAGCCTGATCGTGTTGTTGCAGAAGAAGGATGGGACTTGGAGACTCTGTATTGACTATCAGGTACTGAAAAAGATCATTGTATGGAATAGGTACCTGATCCCATATATTGATAACCTTCTGGACCAACTCAAAGGGGTGCAATATTTCAGCAATATCAACTTCCAGTCTGGGTATCACCAGGTACAAGTCGAACCGTCCGATGTGTGGAAGACTACCTTCAAAGACAAGGAGAGCCTTTTCAAATGGTTGGTCATGCCTTTCAGGTTGACAGATGCTCTCGAAACCTTAATGAGGTTGATGGATGACATCTTGCGAAAATTCAAAAACTCATTTCTAGTAGTGTACTTGGATGACATCCTAATCTTCATCCAGACTTGGGAATAACACCTCCATGACATTTGACAGGTCCTCCAAACACTGCGGCAAAAAAATTCGTGTCCCAATTTGGAGAAGTGCATTTTTGGCATGACCCAAGTTTAGTATCTGGGATAAAATATTGATGAACGAGGGGTGCATGTGGATCCAACCAATATCGCAGTCATTCGGGATTGGCTAGCCCCAACCACTCTAACAGAGCTTCACAATTTTGTAGGTCTTACTAATTTCTACTGCAAGTTCTTGTTGGGATTCTCTCATATCACTTGCCCCCTAAGTCAAGTCACCAAGGGAGGAATGAAAACAAAATTATTTTTGTCAGAATCTCAAGGGAAGGCATTCATAGAATTGAAATATCACCGGTGCTCTACCCCAGTTCTCACATTACTATACTTGCAACAACCATTTTAGATCGATACATATGCCTCTGATTACGCTATTTGGGTAGTTCTCACTCAGTAGGGGAATCCAGTATCATACCATAGTGAGACACTATCTGACACAGTCCACAAGTATCCCACTTATGACAAAGAAATGTATTCCATTATGCAGGCTTGCGGACAATGGAAGCATTACATTTTGGGGAAGGAAACGATCATCCACACAGACCCCCAACCACTACAGTTCATATAGACACAAGGGAAGTTGTAGAATGATCTCCATCAGAAGTGATCCACATGTCTGCAACAATTTCATTTGAACATCAAGTATACGAAGGGTGTAATATTCCTAAATTACCACACAACTAATTGGAATATTAAATTTTGATTTTTCTCTTAGATAGAGGAATAAGAGGGTATGGAGACCCATAAATCTTCTTAGAAGGAATAAAAGACACTCCTAGTGTGAATGGAGGTCATCTAAAAGTTGGATTAAAGACCCTTAGGTGTGGAAAGGGGATGGAGCATGTTGAATTGGTCGACTTTGACCAAATCAAACAACGTTGTTATGGAGGAGTGGCATTAATGATGGGACAATGCAGTTTTGGAGGGAGATTGATTGCATGATGGTGGAAACCCTAATGAGTTGGACCCAAGGTGAGAAGGCTCACATTGTTTATAAGGAAGAGTATGGTAGCCATATGAGGTTAGCTTATGATTATTATTTTTTGAATATATGGTCTGTTTAGACATATATCTTTCTTTGGTTGTTTGGCTGAGATTGAATTTTGTTTAGCATTGGGCGTTCCTGATCGGGAATCCCACCTCTTCCATTAAGGAGCTCTTGGAGGATTCTTACACGACATTGTCCACTATATGGCTTAAGGCCAAGCTTCATCTTTCTTTTACAGCGTAAATCCTGTTGAGGGTTTGGTTGTTTCAGCAAGTTGCAACAAGTGGAAACTAGATCTCTAGATCTAGGCCATTTTAGTGCTCATTTTCATTGGAGGAGGTTTCTACTTCATTGGGAGGACAATATTGAAGGCATTGAGCCTCACTTCCTAACCTTGGCATCAGGCCAACTAAATTTTGATCCCTAAAATGCAGTATAGATCGAGATTTGAGTTATTTCTATAGATGCAATTGCATGTTGGTTCAATAAACGTTTTGGAGAGTTGATTTTCTAAGTGTTGGGGATCTGCCCTTCACTTTGGAGATCTATTAGAGGAGGTTACTTTATTGATCATATTAGATCAGGAACACTTACCAGATCTATAATTTTTAGTAGATCTACATTCTTAAATCTCAGATGTACAATTTGTACGTAGTGTTTTGCTGAAAATCCCAAGGGGGTTATTTAGAGGAGCTTGTATAGTGCATGGATCTGATATAGATATAAATTTTTATGCACATAGAAGCTCTCAATCCAATTTAAAATCTAATGTTATTGCATAGGTAATAAAATAATTCTTTCAAGGTATTATATCTTTTTTACATGGTTGCAACCGCTCTTTTTGCATGATTTTTGGGCTATTATGGCTTGGGAGGCTTGTTTAACTGAGCTACCATGATTTGTTTCATATATCCTTTTTTATTTGGTTTTTATCATGTATAATCTAATGGATCCATGGGCTGCATTTAACTGTTATATCATCTTTTTATGAAAAATGAGTTTTTAGGGCCTTGTATTGCTTATTTTCCCATTTGGGAATATTACAGTGGTATCAGAGCCTAATCTTGGCTCAGCCTGTGTGTTTCAAGCCAATATGCTATAAGAATAAGAAGAGAAGGAAAAGAGATCTAGAATGATGGAGAGAATGAGTTTTATCTCATCTATTTTTAGATCTAAGAAGGACCTCACCAAGGAGGTCAAGAAAAGAAAAATGGAGAAATGAAGTGAAACCACATTAGGGTTTCAAGATGAGGAAGGTCCATGTACTTCCTATCAACAAAAAGAAGATCTGGTATTGAAAAGAGCTCCAAAGAAACATGCTATGCCATTTTCTTTTGAATACAAGAGGAATGAAGATGGAGGAAACTTAGATCATGAGATTCTAAGTGAGTATCTTGCAGAATATAAGTCTCAACCTAGAGCTTTCAAGGAGAATCTAAGTCTCCCACAGTTCATTCAGCTCAAAGAAGAAAGTAGACCTTATAGCAATAGAAGGAAAGAGGGAAATATATTTCTTTTGTCTACCTTTGAAGGGTCATCCTCATGCACAACAAGGGCTTGGGGAATGAGGTTGGATGAATTTTTCCTACTACATCCAGTAGTGGAGAAAGAAGTTTATGAGATTGCAGTGTTGCACCTTGAGGGTGAAGAAAAAATTTGGTGGTTTAGTCATTTGAGTCATGCAAGAGTGACTGCATTTGCAGATTTTAATCAAAGGTTGATCAGGAAGTTTGACAAGAAGAAATAAAAGGAGAAGAATCCTTCACCACCACTTGCTGTAGGAGCACTTGCATCAGGAGAAAGAACACTTGAACCCCTACAAAGTGATCTTGATATCTTCACATCTAGAATCCCATGCACCATTCCGGAGATGCATGAGGAGGGGCAGAATTTTACCAACGCTGATGCAGCCATAGAAGAGCAGCCATCATCATCAATAGTTGGGGAAGCCATCACACTGGAGGAAGGAACCCTTGTAGTAGTATAAGATGTTCCCAAGCTTTACCAAGGTATGCACATGTTTCCATTTTCCGTTACTTCAAAACATCATATGGAGGATTGTGGGAATCTACCATTGTATGACCCATGGTTAAAGTACATTTCTAATTTGGAGCAACAGACTATCACTGTGCTGAGAGGACTTGATTTGTTCAAGGAGAAGATATAAAGTCATCCTAGTGTATCATTGTTGAGCTGCACACAACTCTTGGGGTTGGAGTGTAGATTCTTGGAGGATGGGATGGTTATTTTATTGAACAATGCAATACAAACCTATGTGTTTAGCATTGAGCATGATCTTGAGAGAGAAGATGCACCATTATGGAGATCAGTAGCACTATCATTGAGCAGTAGTGATGAGTTGGGGGGCCCAACCATTATTGGACCATTCCAATTACCTTTCTACATGCATAACAAAGGATAGGCAGCTGATTGATAAGAGACATCTTAACTTCCATTGTTATGATGGATCTTTCTTGACGAGCACTTCATTTCTCAATGAGAAGATTTTTCCTTCAATATATTTGGATCCTTATGGGATCAACTTGGTCATTGAGGAGTAGTGTTGATTTGGATATCTCGAGGAGATTGAATTTCAACATCCCATGAAATGCAAAGATAGAAATTTGAATTGGGAGGATGGTATTCTTCATTGGAGGGATGCCAATTTTGAGCATGATGATAGACACTCACCATTGGTTGGATTGGTGATGTTGATGAGCAAGATTCTAGGAAGCCACTTGTAGAACTATGGCATAGGGAAACAGGAGGCAAGAATATGTTGTCTACTCTTGAAAAAGTTGTGTCATCATATGATACAGTCTATCTCAAAGAGTAGATTGGTGGATGGAACTTGGCATGACACTTACATCATATGGCAGCAAGGAGTTTGGGTGTACTGGAGTGATGTGATATCTTTCATGTCAACCATCATGTTTTTGCTCCATTGTTTATATGGTGAGGGTGTGGGGAGGCAACAAGAGTTGTTGTTGCTTTGGAGGTTTTTGAGAGAGTATGGGATGATTTTCTCCCATACTTTGCATGATGTTGCAGGAGTAAGAGATGGCACTATCATGGTGCAAAGGGGCTACTCCTTAGCCTTGGAGGATCAGGAGATACTTCCAATTTGGAAGGAATCTCCCACATATAGTAGCATTATGATTGATGTCTTTGACATGTGGGATGTCAAAGGATGGAGCTATGAGATGATAGGAGCCTTGTCACAAAGGCCAACAACGCTGTCACTTGGGAGCTTGGATTTGTTGATGGAGTGTCCCTAGTATCACTTCACATATGATGCACTTGATGGGAAAATAGGAGATGAGAGTGATGGAGTAGTGGATGGAGACATCTATTACCATGATATGATCTTCTTGACTTGGATTTTCAAGCATGAGAAGAAAGATCTACATGCAGCACATAGTTCATTCCTCTTCATGGGAGTATATCATGCCACTATAGAGGGCTCATTCATGGATCTTATTATCAGCTTAGTCTCAGTACATGGTAAGAATTGTTTTTTTTTACTTATTGATTATCTAACATAGTATTTTCATTCTCTTACCATCTCCATATAGTGCATTTCTCCATAAGAGGGCAAGCCTCTATTTGGGCTTCATGGTCATTTTGGGACCAACATCTATGATGGAGAAAGCCATTTCCTGTATGGAATTGAGAAAGTGTTGTAATATTTCCTGTATGCTTGGTTGATATACAATTCCATTTACTATTTACTAGTAGATGTGATGACATGCACAACTAGCAATTTGTTGAGAGACAACTTGCCACATCATGTTCTGAAACTGTAGTAGGTAAAACTGCACTATGACCACTTGAGAAACTGTTGGTACCTTCTAGCACTGTATAAAAACTTCAGTACTTCTCTTATTTGGATTCCATATGATGATAATGTCATATTAATTTTATATGGGATGACTTGGGCAAGAACCAAAGAGTGGATATTTGAGGATCCTATTTCCTTTTTGCTTCATGAAGGCAACATTATTGTAGCCCATATTCAGCAACAGCTCTACACTTATCATAAGAAGAGAGAGAAACAGTGTGGGATGGAAAATTTGGTCCATCATGTTCAACTATGCAGCCCACCTTCTTTGCAGAAGCCTAAGGTGGAGGGGATGTTTCATGAGTTTCCATGTTGGAGGGTGACTCACTTCTTGTGGATGATAGCTTGGGGATCGAGGCTTCACATGGGAATGATAGTTCGCAATATATTTCAGTTTCCATTCACCAAGAAGGGCTCTAGACCACATATAGTTTCTTCCATGGATATTCCACTTGTTCATGATGAGAGCCATTTGGAATTTTCACAAAAGGCATACTTATACACTTGGGAGGAGCAACTTGGAGGCTCATTGATGAGACAACATCTTTTTCGTTGGAGGAACTTATCACATGGTGATGTTACAGGAGGAGGAGGAGAGGCTCTTCAGTCCTATCCTTTTAGTTACTTGAGGACAAGCAACATTTGGGAGGGGACGACTATAATATTCCTAAATTAGCACTCAACTAATTGGAATATTAAATTTTGATTTTTCTCTTAGATAGAGGAATAAGAGGGTATGGAGACCCATAAATATCCTTAGAAGGAATAAAATACACTCCTAGTGTGAATGGAGGTCATCTAAAAAATGTATTAAAGACCCTTAGGTGTGGAAAGGGGTTGGAGCATGTTGAACATGTCAACTTTGACCAAATCAAACAACGTTGTTATGGAGGAGTGGCATTAATGGTGGGACAACATAGTTTTGGAGGGAGATTGATTGCATGATGGTGGAAACCCTAATGAGTGGGACATAATGTGGGAAGGCTCACATTTTTTATAAGGAAGAGGATGGAAGCCATATGTGGTTAGCTTGTGATTATTATTTTCTGAATATATGGTCTGTTTAGACATATATCTTTCTCTAGCTGTTTAGATGAGATTGAATGTTGTTTAGCATTGGGTGTTCCTGATTAGGAATCCCACCTCTTCCATTGAGGAGCTCTTGGAGGAGTCTTGCACCACATTGTCCACTATCTGGCTTAAGGCCAAGCTTCATATTTATTTTATAGTGTAAATATTGTTGAGGGTTTGGTTGTTTCAGCAAGCTACAGCAAGTGGAAACTAGATATCTAGATCTAGGCCATTTCAGTGCTCATTTTAAGTGGAGGAGGTTTCTACTTAATTGGGAGGATAGTATTGAAGGCATTGAGCCTCATTTATAGACCTTGGCATTAGGCTAACTACATTTTGATCCCTACAATGCAGTATAGATCCAGATCTACATTATTTCTGTAGATGCAGTTGTGGGCTGGTGTTATAGCATCATTTCTCACCTTCACATGATTCATGATTGCTTTGATGGTTTTGGGCACCCATTCCTACAGACTTGGACAAATTCACTTTAAAACAGTGTAAAAATCCCCATACGCGACTATGCCCGTACTTTTCCGCGTGTATACGCGAGTCGAGCTGCACTTTTCCGCGTATGCCATTAAAATTATGAAAAAATATATAAAAATTCCCTATTTTCGAGCTGGGTTGATGGTTACTTAGGTAGTTCAACCACCCTAGCACGTGGCCAACTGTTTCCAAATGTTGAAACTACTTGGAGGGAGTATAAAAACCCCTCATGTGTATGGCCTAAGGGAGAGAGAGAATTATTGATATTATACTCTATTGGTATTCCCTATCCAAGTCTGATTCCCCGTGCCTCCTGCACTTTCCCAGTTCATTACAGGAAACCCTTGTTTCCTTGAGATGCTCATCTCCCTATATGTCATCTCGTATGCACCAGTTTGGAAGGAGTCTTAGTGAGGCAAGGGCAGGACGGATCCGGACGACGGTCTGCTCGAAGATCGTGGAAGAATTCAGGTGATCTCTCCACTCGTTACTTTTGTACATGCTATTTATAATACAGAAGTACCATCTTGTTCCCGAAATATATGTGTTAGCGTCTGCTTACATATATGAGAAAATTGTTATTTAAGCATTCATTATGATTTATCTGATGTTTTATATGAATTTCACTAACATTTAGAGTAGATATATGTTGTACAACCAGTTCTTCGTGCTTGTTTCTTCCTATCCTTCCGGTTAAGAAGGAAGGATGATTGCTGGGGGTTTGGACCCTACGAGATCTGCTTCAATCGTAGAACCTACGGGTAACTTCCTCATTCTACTCTATTTAGTTTTTCTGAACATGCATGGTTGTGTGAGTCCTTCTTAAGTAGCATGCCCCTGCTCTGTGGAGGTTGTAACCCAACGAACCTCTAGGGTGATTTTCCCCAAAACAACTGGTTCAACACACCATTTGGAGAGCTGATTTTCTAAGTGTTGGGGATCTGTCCTTCACTTTGGAGATCTATTGGAGGATGCTACTTTATTGATCATATCAAATTAGTCGCACTTACCATATCTGTAATTTTCAGTAGATATGTAGTTTTAAATCTCAGATCTACAATTTGTACTTGGTGTTTTGTTGAAAACCACAAGGGGCTTCTTTAGAGGAGCTTGTATAGTGCATGGATCTGATATATATCTAAATTTTTATGCACATACAAGCTCTCGATTTGATGTACAATATTTTGCTGTTGTAGAGGTAATAAAATAACGCTGTCAGGGTATTCCAGCTTTTGGACATGGTTGCAACCCCTCTTTTTTGCATGATTTTTGGGCTATTATGGCTTGGGAGGCTTTTTTAACTATGCTACAATGATTTTTTTCATATCTCCTTTTGTATTTGGCTATTATCATGTATAATCTAATCGATCCATGGGCTGCATTTAATTGTTATAGCATACATCTATGAAAAAATGTGTTTTTAGTGCCTTGTATTGTTGATTTCCAAATTTGGGAATATTACAAAGGGAAACACCAATAATGTTTCAGACTTCCTCAGTTGACCACCGATCATGGTGCTAACCACCATTATCAAATTTTATGGGTAGGAGACTTCTGAGTGGCCACTTCTCTACAAGAGCAATCCAAAATTCTGCCACACATAAAAGACACTCTTGGAGGGTACACAAGTTCCAAATTTTCACCTCCAGGATACATTGTTATGTCACCTAGGACACCTTGGTGATCCTTCAAGTGAGCACACCAAGATGATTTGGGAAGCTCACTATAGTTGATTTTATGGGAATTTTGGGGTCGAGAAAATAGTGTAAGTGCTACAAAAGTATTTCTATTAGCCAAACCTTTAAGAGGATGTCAGGAAGTACATTAGATCCCACACTGCTTGCGCCATTGCCAAACTGACCATCAAAAAGCAAGGCCTCTACACTCTGCTACCTACCCCTATTCGACCTTGGGAATCCATCTCCATGGATTAAATGTTGGGCCTTCCTTCTACTAAGCATGGAAATGAGTATGTTTTCATGATCTTCAACAGATTCTTTAAGATGGCCATTACGACATCCTGCAAGAAGAATATCACAGCAGAAGCCACTGCTAAACTCTTCTTTGAATGAGTGTGGGTGCACTTTGGGATCTAGATTTCTATCATCTCAGATCATGACAACAACTTCCTTAGCACATTTTTTTCCAGTCTCTGGTAAATTCTGGACACCAAGCTCACCAAGTCCACAACTTTCCGTCCCAAAACTGATGGCCAGACAGAGGTTGTCAACAAGATGATCGTACACATTCTACCCATGTACATTTTAAAGCATGCATGCAAATGGGATGAGAGCCTCTCATATGTACAAAAAATTTATAACTGGGCTCTCCATAGCTCAATCAGCCACAACCCCTTTCAAGTGAGCTTGGGATTCCAACCACTATGTCCCATTGATGTAGCGATGCCATTTGCAGCTACTCAGGCCGATTTGGCTCATGTTCAGTCTTAAGCTGACAAATCGAACAAATTCATTGAGCGAATTTAGCACATCTGCCAACATGTTCATGACATATTAGACAGATCCAATGCTAAGTGCAAGAAATGACATGATAAACATAGGGTGCCACACAAATTCTAGGTGGACGAAAAAATGCAGCTACATTTGCAGAAGGAACGCCTCTCTGGACCCCACCGTAAGCTTCGCCCACTTTGATATGGGTCGTACACCATCACCAAGGCTATAGGGGCCAATGCCTTCAAGATCAGTATTCCACGATTCCTTTTCCTGCACCCAATAATCTTCAGTCACCTTCAACCCTTTTTCCCCCTCTATTGGACACCTATAAAACATTTGTGGGAACAACTCACACCAACAAAGTTAAACCCAGAATGAATGGAACATGCCACCATGGATTTTATCATGGAAATTAAAATCAAGAGCAATCTCCAACATAAAATCCAACTATATTTGGTTGTCAAAGCTGTCCAACTCCTACACCAAGGCAAGTGATTCACCAGGGACCAAGTTCAACAGAAATTTCCTCATCTCGTGGAGGAACTTAACGCAATGGGGACCATTGCTTCCTAAGGGGGGAGGAATGATCCAGGTGGATATTGGTGGTCACCCGCCTATTCCACTTGGGGCTCCACCATTGTCTATTTCAGTTTTTCAGTTTCGGCACAGTTTACTATTTTTAGCAGTTTTTCGGGTCCTAAACTTCCGGAGCCGTTTTGAGGCCCTAAACAACATTTTTTGGGAAGCCGGAGAGAAAAATGGGTTTTGTTGATTTTGTCGCATCAAAATTTGTGGTACTAGAATGTATCTTTAACAATGTATTTTAAATCCAGGACAAAGATGCATTGTGCCAAAAATTGTGTCACAAAAATTGATGTGATTGCAACGGAGCCCATAATTTTGGTGCTTCATCTCCATGGGTTAGGTTTTTGGATGTTTTAGGGTTTCTCATTTTTCTCGATAATAAATAGTCCCTCGACTACACGCTTGTAGTTCGAGCATGTATCCACCACATCTCTTCTCAGAGATAAGCTACTAGCGCCCTAGCTAGTTTATTTCCATTCTGTCTGTAAACAAATTTCAGTTATTTGATATTAATGAAATGAAATGTTATTTCCGATGCATCTATGTATCTATGGTTATATGTGTATTCTGTTGCGTTCTTGCATAAATCTAGATCATGAAATATGCAGTTCCCTTCTTTTCACATTCACCATGAATGACACTTTCTTTCATGAGTTTGTTTCCCCTCATTTCACTCGCTAATTCCTCTGTGTCTTTGTCTCTTAGAGACAATTTAATTTCATATTCCTTCATTGTGACATCATTGAATGGTTTTCATCCTTCATTACCTACAAGACCTGCATCAACACAAAATTGATTAGCTTAAAAAAGACAAGGCTCTTTAGAATCCTCTTTCGTCAATAGTTCTCCCTGCTAGTTTTGACTCTCCATCAACCTCCTTTCATCATCCACATCATCTTCACCAAGGATAGATCCTTATTTTGGTATCAAGCGGTGAACGTCGCCTTCATCATACTCATCTCTCTTGAGTTCTTCCCTCTTCATTAAAACACTCAAATTATGCTTCAACCTCTTTTGTAGTCTTCCTCGACACTCAACCATCTCTCTAGTCTTACTCACTTTTTTGTTGGAATCACGATTTCCGTTAGACCAAAACCCGAAGTTGTTAGTCTCCACTAAAATCGCCAGATTTAGGATCCACGAGAGGCTGTTATTCCATGTTGCGAAACACACAGGGAGCATTGAACCCAATGTCCAACAATCTCCCCCACAACACGAGTCGAGTGAGTTTCGAACTCGAGACCTGTCGCTCTAATTCCACTTGTTGGAATCACAATTATCGTTAGAACAAAACCTACAGGTGTTTGTATCTGCTACAATCGCTAGAGTTAGGATCCACGACAGGTTGTTATTCCATGTCGCGAAACACACAGGAAGCGTTGAACCCAATGTCTAACAATTTTTGTAGTAGCTCCATTAGCACATTAAGTCGTTCCTTCAGCTTAGCCATTTCCTTCTCGAATTCCTCCTCACTTAGCCTCCTCATATCGACTTCTTTGGCACTCTTTTTCATCTGACTATGTCTTCTATTTAAAACCTGCTAATGGCCATTAGTAGCCATTTTCACTCTCCTCTTGTGGACTCCCTTTGTCCACTTATGAGATACAATGGGCCTTCTTCTACTTGTCACATGTACCAAGTCCTTCTCTTGGAAATTATACACACAATGACAACTTTGGAACTACCTCTAACAACTTCTACCCAATGACAGTTGTAAGTTATCCTCCTCCTCAAGTTTAATTAAATGTTGTTAGGTTACTACACACTTCTCTCTTTCTCCTTCAAATACTTTAGGTGTCCCATTCTTCTTCAACAATGTTGTTTTTCTAATAGGTTTAAGTCATAAATTCCTTCTTCTTGAAGCTCTTCTTACCCTTCTTGACTACTGAAATGGTTACTACTAATATTCTCCTCTATCAACTGAAATCAAATAGCTAATTCTAATATTAGTTCAAACATAAAATAAGATTTACCTCACTTGAATGGGAACTGCTACTTCTTCTGGCTCTGGTGCTCTTTATCTGCTTCTAGTATTCTATTGTACTCTAACTTCATGAGTAGTATTTTTTTGTTCCTTATCTTTGTTCTTTCTTCCTCAACCAGTCTTATTTAACCTCCTCTGTCTCTTCTTTGGGTTTTGGTTCACCCCACGTTCTACTACAAATTCTCCACTAAACTATTTCCTTCATTTATTCTTATTCAAGGAATGCAAAGATCCCACAAACAAACCTTGTTGAAACATTGTTCTCTTTATGAACCCATAGGGCTCTAATACCACTTGACATAGTGGAGGTGGCCAGTTGTTTTCATTTTAATACTCAGCTCCAAAGAAATTATAAACACCCCCAATATAAAACACAAAATCCAAACATGAAAGTAGTAAAATCTCTAGGATCTTTATGCCCAATTAAATGAATTTGATCCAACTATGATCAAATACCCATGCAAATAATTTTTTCTTTTTGACCCAATGAACAACTTGTCAGGTCAGAGTTAAATCACTAGTCAGAGGTCAGGGTTTTAAACATTCATTGAAGTAGTCCATGGGCTCAACTATGCCAACAGAGGTCAAGCCTCACTGTCCTGACTTTGATTTTGTTTGGTTGGTCCCACACTTAGTCAGGGGTCGGGTGTTTAACTTCTTCCTCGTTTCTTCTTTGAAAATTAATGACCAACTTTTTCCTTGACTGTCTCGACATCACGTGGACACCAAACCAACTTGTACGAGCACGAACTCACTTCAAAGTTCACTCTGTTTCTTTCTCTTCCTAGAGCGAGACTTGCATGGTCCATACTTTAAACGCTTAGTCTCTCTAGATATTCGTTGGATAAGCCATTTCTTTAGCTAAATATGAATCAAGAAAACTCAAATTTGTGTTCTCTCTAAAGGCTAATCCAACATGATACTTATAATTTGAATGAATGTATGACCTCCATTTATTCCTATAGAGTTTCCCAAATCCGAAATGCATCGCTACTATACCAATTTCTAGTTTAGACTTCAATGATCAACCATTTAATAGCTACGTTAGAGCCAATACATTATTGTCGTATAAGTTATACATCAAGAAGCCTGTGCACACAACGTAGGAACTTAATTGGGCATTGATGAATGTCCAATTCAACATCACATATTAGTGGGATTCGTCCTGGTAAATATGACACAACGATCCTTTGCTCAACAAATAGTGTTGGACAGTAAAAAAATAATCCATATGATAGCTAGAAGGAACTCAAGCTCTTTCCCTAACCCCAAAAAAAAAAAAAACATAATTGTAAGGTATTGTGGTTTTAATTGTCTACTCGTGAGATTCCCTATTTAGACTCACTCTACACATGCATCAATGAGTATATTTTCAAATAGGAAATTAAAAACACAAGAAGTGGCTGAAGAAAACCAGGTTTCTATATTAATCTAGTACAGGGTATTTACAAAGGAATTATCATGGGCTTCCTACCCGAGTTCTTTAGCCTCACAACCAATTAATTTTTGTCTCCAGCTATTATAACCTTTTTGAGACCCTACTATATACAAGCATGTCTAATCATTGGACCAAGATATCCTAATAGAACCAAGACTAATTAGGCATTTGCCCAACACTACAAATCCATCACCCTACATTTGTCATTTTGAAAAAGGCCCATTTGGCCTAAAACACCAGCTCATTAACAAACTAACAACCTACTAGTCCCAAATTCCTCTAGAATCGGGACACTTAGTTTTACATTAAATTTTCTGCTAATTCTAATTTACACTAATTGTAATGAGGAAATAAATATTTTTTCACAATTTACGTGACCCCTTTTCGTGTCGGGATAAGGTACGTTGCTTGAAGGTTGATGCTCTTGCATCATATAATCCATCTGAGGTGTCAGATAAATGATTATTATAAATCTCACAATTGGAAACTTATGTATGACATACTCTAGATCAATAAATATTTAAGATAATAAAGGGTTTCGATTTTTTCTATAAAATATAAAGACTTTTATTTTTTCATAATTTACAGTAGAGATTTTTATTATTCCATAACTGATTGTGCATTCAAATGTTTACAAATCTCAATTCCCATAATATGATTCCAGATGCTCTTTTTACCCTGCACGAACTTCCAGAGGCGCAAGTCATATTGGACAACTGAAGTATACTCCATTTATGTATAAGTACAATACATATTATGTGTGCATGCACCTGCTTTATGATAAATGTGTAATTTTTAATCCACTATAATATAATTGACACCTTCATTTATTATCTATATCATTTTAGTTGTTTTTCGTTGTTTTAGATTTTCTTTAGTATAATTGTGTTTTGTCATATTATTTTCACTTTTATTTCAAAAATTCATCTTTTCAAATTAGAATATATGTTAATGAGTTAGAATATGTATTAATGTTTTAAATTCCTTATGAGTAGTCAATGACTAAAGAGCTACCAAAATTTTCAATAAAAGAGTTCAAGCTAGAGGAGAGGAGAAGCATGTATGCTTTTTTTTGAATTTATTTATTTCTATTAATCATATTCATCAACATTTTAAGCAAATTTATTTCAAATTTATTTCTTTAGAGTTTGAAATAAAAAATATATATATATATATATATATATATATATATATATATATATATATATATATTTCTTATTCATGTCATTTTAATTTGAGATAGGTCAAATTCCTATAATCTTCCTTTTCTTTTGACTTTTAAAATTTTTAACAAAAATGTTTCCAATTCCTGGGTAGAATTTGTTGTATCATCAAATATCATGCCTTATTCAGTTTGTCTTAAGCTGAACATATCACCTAATAAGTCTGATGTCTAAATTGTTCAGTTGGATAGAACAAAAGTAAAAGTGTTGGGGGAAATGCATTTTGTTCTTATAAGACTATCTTCTAATTCAAAAGTGTGTCAAATCATTGATATACTTGTAGTTGATATTCCCAAGTTTTATGGCCTAATTCTAAGCAGAGATTGGCTAGAAAAACTGAAAGGTTATTTCGCTACTGACTGGTCTCATATGTGGTTTCCATATAATGGAAAACCTAATCAAATATGGGTTGACCGAGAAAAACACATGAAATATTCAGTAACTAATCTGGATGAAGAAAATGAGCCAGTTTCTTTTGCAAAAAATATCCTTGGAAATTTCTTTTCTGAATCATTCTTTGGCATTTTTTCTGTAGAAGAATGTCCTTTATTATTTGATTTTGTAACTTATCAAGTTGAAAATTTTTCATAGACATACTCATCCATATGTGTAAATATTTTAGATAAAACAATAGTTAAATCTTTGTTTTGGATTCTAGTATTTGATGGTTCTAAATCCAATGATGCTGTAGGAGTAAGATGCATTTTAGTAAGTCCTGAAGCAGAAAAGACTATGTTAGCATGCAAGTTATAATTTGAATGCACAAACAATATTGTTGAAGATGAAGCACTGGTTCAAGGATTGCATAAGGCTATAAGCCTTAATGTAAAATACCTTCAAGTGTTTGAAGATTTTGAAATTGTTATAAAAAAAGTGAGAAATACCATCCATTGAGTCTCTAGTCATTTGAAGCATTATCAATATCTTGTTCAATGATAAGAGGCTTTATTTATCTCAAAAATTAAAGTGCTCATAAATTCTCCAAACTAGAACGACTGGATAGAGCTCGTCGCCACGATTTCAGCGCAATTTTTTGGTCCAAATTTGACTCTGGATGAAGAAGTTATCACATGTTGCCCGTTTTCCAAAACAGGTAGAAAATGTGCAGAACAATGATAGACTAATGACTTGGTTGTCCAATCAGCATCTTAGGAATATCCAGGGAATATTTTCCAATTTTAAGCCAATGAAACTATGACAAGTTTCACAGTCAGATTCGCTAATGATGCTTGGGAATTGAAATTTTTTCCTCCTATACTAAGTTTGAATGAGATTTTATTTAGGTTGGAGTAGTCCAACCAGAGCTAGACACGTGGTGCGGCTAGAGGCCGCCACGTGTCCCATCTGGTTTGGACCCCTACAACTTGGAATGAAATTTTAATTTCTCATATATCAAAGTTTCAGATATATTTTTATATATGGTGCATATATTTCAAAGCCTAAGGTTTAGGCCTTAGCCTTAGGTGGAATAATTTTATATATGTCGGAGCTATTAGGGAGGCTTTTATATTTGGTGGACAAGATAACTCTGGAGGACTCCTATTTTACAACTAGCGAACATGGCTAACTATGTGGTGGACAGGGTAACATATGGTGGAGACTTCTATATTTGGTAGAATGGACAACTTGATTGGCAGAGGTCCTAATCTAGTGAAGGCATATATTATTATTAAACCAAAGTTTGAACTTTGTTTATACTATATTGTGGAGAGCAAAAAAATTTGGTGCGGGGGTCAGGGTCAAACTCATGACCACCCACGTCCAACTCCAACAATCTACCATCTCCTCTACTCAATGGGTCTTAACCCATAAGATCTTTGTGCCTACTTGAAGTTTATATGCACCACATTCGACGGTCCGGAGGGGGCCAACCCCGTCCCATATGCTCGTAAGCAGAGAAACAAGGGGGAGTAATTATCACCAGCGAAAATTCAAAACAGTTAAACATGTTTATTATTCCACTAATATGGGATTAAGCCACCATAATCTGCGCTTAGCGTTAATCTAATCCGCCATTAAAAAAATGGATAATGTGTAGTTTAATGACGCGCTTATCCACTAAGCCATCATTAAATGTGTGTTAATACACAAATTAACTTAGCGGCTTAATTGGTGGGAGCATTATTTTAGGGCGGAGCACGCGATTTAGTGGAATTATCTGGATATCTTCCAGATTTAGTTGAGAAATTATAAGAAAATTGGGTTTTCCCATAAATAAGGAAATTTTCGACTAATTTTGGCCCAGGAAGAGTCATTCTTAATATATTTTGATGTTTTGGAGCCATTGGAGCAGGTTGCAGAGGAAACAAGAGACTGTAAACAAATTTTTTTCACAATTTAAGCTAATACAAAGGCCCATGGCATGGAAGTTGGACCAAGCAGATGTACCCCAGGAGGGTTGAACCCCTTCATCAAAACCATGTGTATTTGAATCATTTATTTGTGTTTGATGTGTTTTTATATGCTGCTATTCATCATTTAGTTTCCATGCTTTTATGTTCATGAAATCAACTTAATCTCATCAAGTTTGTTTTTTTATGAATCATGAGCACATATATAAACCCTTGTACAAGAAGAAAAAAAAACACTTTCATTATAAATATGAAATTGATATTAGCACTAAAATAAATAGCAATCAATTTCATATCAATTTGGTATCAGATCAAAGGCTATTTGCTTTCTTTGCTTGAGATTGTGCAAGAAGGGTTTTAATAGTTGCAATTTTGTGATTCTTAAAAGGTTGAAGTTGGAGAGAGGAGAAGGGAAGCTATTGGTTGATAGTCTTAAGGTTTGGACCAGAAGAAAGAGAGTTGAGAGAGCATCATCTTCACCCAAATTTCCACCCATAGCTACACTTGAAGCACCTCAAGTTATATCTCCAAAATTTTAGATTGAAGAGGTATAAATTGCACAAAAAGCTGAGTTGATTGAAGATGTACAAGCATCACAAGTTAAGCTTGAATCCTTAGCCATCATGTCAAGTGTTGGAGAAACTCAAGGACATTTAGAAGAGGAAGATGTCAAGAGAGACTTCAATGACATTAAGAGAATGGTTAAAATAATTTTTGATTCATTCACTATAGAAAGGGAAAGAGAAGGTTCTAAGCCTCCACATGGAGAAGGAACTTCAGATGATAAGCAGGATGAAGAGAAGAGTTCGAAGGGAAGCGGAGGAAAGCCATATCCATCACTACCATCCTCATCCTCATCATCTTCATCAACATCATCTTCCACTTCCGCCACAAAAACTACCCACACTCATTCAAAAACCCAAAATGGAAAAACGACATTACTCAAGTTGGACACCAATTTTGAACTTCCCATGTACAATGGTGAAGTAAATGCAGAGAAGTTGGAAAATTGGATCTGTCAATTGGAAGTATACTATAGAATTCAGAATCTACAAGAGGATGATATAAAGATTCAGTTGACTTCATTGAGGTTAGAAGGAGCAACACTAGTTTGGTGGGAGGCAAAGACTCAAGAGGAAATGTTAATCCATAGTAAGATATCCATTTATTAGGCTGAATTTATTTCTTCCATACAAAGATAATTTTATCCATTAGCCTATATGAAAAAATAAATTATGAGTTGGAAAATTTTTAGGGAATTCAAGGGATAAACAGTTCAAGAGTACACCCAGGAGTTTAGAAAGAAGGCTTTGTTGTTAGGAGTAAATGTGAATTCCCAAGACACACTCTTGAAATACATTGGGATGTACATTCCTATTTGAAACATACTATCCTTATGTTTAACCCAAGCAACTTAGATGAAGTATGTGTGCAAGCCACACATCTTGAATCAAGGGGAAATAAAATTCAGGTCGAGGTAGTAAGAAGAAGCCATTCAAGGGTAAGGGAAAAGAGAAGGGAGGAAAATGGAAGGGAAAGAAGAATGCAAGAATCAAGAAAGAAGGGGAGAAAACTACATGCAAACATTGTTCCAAAGAGGGGAATGATGAAGCCAACTATTGGAAACTAAATCCTGAACTAAGGCCTAAGAAACCAAATAACAAGGGGAAACAAAAGATGACTGCCACCACACAACATGATCTTGGATCCGATTTCGGAGATGAGACCAAGATTGTAGCCATGGTTAACAAGGGAAAGGAAGCCATAGAAGGTACTAGTTCCTCAAATAGTCATAACAACACTCCAAATGGAGACACAAGGATAGAATTGTTCCATGTGAGAGTGATTTCAAATCATACAAAGATTGATGCATTGTTTGATAGTGAGTCACAAGAAAACCTGATTTCAGAAGACTTGGTAAAAAAGCTTAACCTTAAAACTGTACCACGTCATAAACCATATAATCTAGGTTGGATAGTTAAGAATTCCAATATACATGTTACAAGGAAATGCATATTTCGATTTTCTATTCCTGCAAACTTTGTTGATGAAGTCGAGTTGGATGTGGTTCCACTTGACATTTCCGAGATTATCTTGGGAAGTCCATATTTGTACGACTGGAAAGCGGTGTTTTATCTCCATGAGAAAAAATATCATTTTCTTAAGGATGGGGTGGATTATATTGTGAGAGCTCATAAAAAAAGCTGAATATTTCTTTAGTTAATGAATGGAAAATGAAGACGCTAGTTAATGCAAGTAAATATTTTGTGCTTCTCATGATCAAGAAAAAGGATGATGTTGAATATGAATATTTTGACGGATGTGATGAAAAATTAAAATATGATTTTTTGATGTGGTAAGTCAGCATGGAAAAATGTTTCAAGAACCAAGTGGGTTACCTCCCAAGAGGGGAATTCAGCATGAGATTCAGCTGGAGCAGGATGTTCCACTTCCAAACATTGGTATGTATCGCATGCCAATTATGGAGAGTTTGGAAATTAAGAAGAAAATCTAATAATTTCTAAACAAAGGTATCATACACCCATCTACTTCACCATGTGGTTCACTGATTGTTTTGGTACCAAAGAAGGGCAAGACTTGGCACATGTGCATAGCTTTTCGTGCACTGAATAAAATCATGGTAAATAATCACTATCCACTCCTATGCATTGATGATGTGATTTATCAATTAAATTATGAAAATTATTTCTCTAAGATAGGCTTACAAAGTGGTTATCATCAAGTTAATAGTTGAGGAGGACATTTGGAAAACTACATTTAAAACTAGACAAGGATTGTTTGAGTGGCTAGTTATGCCATTCAATCTAAAAAATGCTCCAGCTACTTTCATGAGAGCGATGAATGATGTACTAAGACCATTTATATATGACTTTGTCATTTTTTACTTAGATGATATTTTGATATTCAAAAAATCAAGAGATGAACATGTCATGCATGTGAACAAGGTACTTGATGTCTTGAAAAAAGAACAATTATTTTTAAAGATGTCAAAGTGTGAGTTTGGCGAGACTTATTTAGTGTATTTGGACACATTGTTGGGGGAGGTGAGTTGAATATAAACCCTTCCAAAGTATAGGTCATTCTGAATTGACCCAAGCCAAATACAGTTATATAGGTAAGAAACTTTCTTAGGGAAACACAATATTGGAGGAAATTCATTGCTATTTTTTATTCCATTGTAGCTCTATTACATGCATTGACAAGTGTCAAGAAATTATTCCATTAGGGAGATATGAAGAAAAAATCATTTTATTCTTTAAGGCAAAATATCAGTTCGGCACTGGTATTGGCTCTTTTAGATCTTAGACAACCATTTGAGATCCAAACAGATGCAAGTGATTATACCATGGGAGCAGTTCCCATGTAGCATGGTAAGCCTATTTCGTTTCATTCTGAAATTTTTAATGGATATGTGACTAACTATCCCACCTCTAACAAAGAGTTATAAGAATTGGTACAAAGTGTAAAGAAATGGAAGCACTATTTGATGGGGAAAGAGACCATTATACATACCAACCATCAACCATTGCAGTATTTACAATCACAGTCAAAGTTGCAACAATGAAGAAAATTTAGATGGATATGATTTCTACAACAATTTCATTTGGTTATTAGGTATAAAAATGGAATCTACAATAAGGTAGCTGATATGATTTCTAGGCCTATTGTAAATTAATCTATTATACTCAAGCACAATTTAGTTATGTATGAAATTTAAATTCAACAATATGCATATGCTAGTGATTTTGAAGATGTGTATGAAATATTGAGTCAAGAAAACCAAAATGAAGAGTTATATTATCATGTGCATAACAATTTTCTGTATCACTTGGGAAAGTTATGTATACCATAGGGAGAAAGAAACAATATCATAAGGGAGGCACACACTTCATTGATTGATAGACATTTCAGTGTAGGGAAGATGGTAGTGAATCTCCGAAGGTATTGTTATTGGCCATGCATGATTGATTGTGTATCTCATTTTATTAGAGGATGTTCTTTATGTGCTAGAAGTAAGCCCAGTAATAGGAAAATTTTATTGTGCACTCCACGTCTGGCTCCTTCACATCCTTGTGAGAGTATATCAATGGATTTTGTAGGTGGTCTTCCACTGTCAAGGAAAGGTCATGATTACTTTTATGTTGTTGTAGATAGGTTTAGCAAAATGGGCCTTTTAATGACATGTACAAAAAAAAAATACAGTTGAACAAATAGCTCATCTTTTCTTTCAAAATGTATAGGTTCATTCCAGTCTTCCTACTTCTATTGTAAGTGATCAACATTCCTGGTTTGTTGGGAATTTTGGTCAAAATTATGGGACATGATGGACACAAAGTTGAAGAAGAGCATACAATTTCATCCACAAACAGATGTTCATACTGAGGTGGTTAAAAGGATAGCCATTCATCTTCTTAGAGGCTATTGCACCAAACATCCCAAGTTTTGGGATGAATAGTTGCATTACATTCAACATGCATACAACAGGGCAAAGAATTCTTCCACAAACACATTACCATTTGAGGAATGTCTTGGGTACTTTCCAAGATCAACTTTTGACTTCATATTTGAGAAATATGTTACTATAGATGGTCATAGTAACATAGATAAGGCAAGGAAGTTCATTGAGAAAATTCAGTTGGTACATCACATAGTGAAAGAACAACTTGAAAAGAGTCAAAGTAGCTACAAGGCAAGGCCTGATAAACTCCGTGTTGATCACAAATTCCAAGTTGGAGATGAAGTTTGGTTATTTATCAACAAATTAGATTGCAAGGGGAAGGTAAGAAACCCAAGCCAATCTATTATGGTCCATTTAAAATTACGGAAAATATTGGTAGCAATGCATTTAAGCTAGATTTTCCTCCTTATATGCAAATATATTTTTTCGTAAATATTGAGGATTTGAGATTTTTTGAGCCTCCTTTGATTGATGATAAAGGAGAGCATGTTCAGCTAACATCGATAGATGATTTCTCGCCAGAATATCTTGATGAAATTCAGCAAGGTCTCATACTTGATAGAAGAACCAGAACTTCAAGGAGAGGGAATGTTGAATACCTTAGAGTGGGACTCAAGGGACAAAATCCTTCCAAGGCTGAATGGATGGAGATTTAAAGGGTGAAGGAGATGTACCCTCACCTGCTGAACAATTTAAAGTATATTTTTGGGTCCAAAAGGATTATAGTGGGGAGGAATGATTAGAGGCTTAGTATTTAGCTCAAAAATGAAAGTGCTTAGAAATTATCCAAACTAGAACGACCTAATAGATCTCATCGCCAAGATTTTGGTGCAATTCATATGGTCCAAATTAGAATCCGGATGAAGAAGTTATGACCTACTATCTGTTTTCCAAAATAGGTAAAAAATGTGCAGAACAGTGACAGACTAATGAATTGGCAGTCTAGTCAGCATCTCAAGAATATCCAGGGAATATTATCCAATTTTCAGCAAATGAAACTGTGATAAGTGTCACAGTTAGATTCACCAATGATGCTTGGGAATTGAAAAAAATTTCCTCCTATTCTAAGGTTGAATGAGAATTTTTTTGGGTTGGAGTAGTCCAACCAAAGCTGGTCACGTGGTGCAGCCAGAGGTTGCCACGTGTCCCCTATGGTGTGGACCCCTCCAACCTTGGAATTAAATTTGAGTTTCTCATATATCAAAGTTTCAGATATATTTTTATATGTGGTGCATATATTTCAAACCCTAAGGTTTACGCCTTAGCCTAAGGTGGAAGAATTTTATATATGGCAGAGCTATTAGAGAGGCTTTTGTATTTGGTGGAGAGGATAACTTCAAAGGACTCCTATTTTACAACTAGTAGACATGGCTAACTATCTGCCAGATAGGGTAACATATGGTGGAGACTTCTAGATTTGGCGGAATGGACAACTTGATTGGCAAAGGTCCTAATCTAGTGGAGACATATATTATTAAATTTTTGAACTTTGGTTATACTATATTGCGGAGTGCAACAAAATTTGGTACGAGGGTCAGGGTTGAACCCATGACCACACGTGTGCAACTCCAACAATCAACCGTCTCCTCTACTCCATGGGTCTTAACCCATAAGATATTCATGCCTACTTGAAGTTTATATGCGCCATAGTCGAGGGTCCAGAGGGGGCCAGTCCCCTCCCATATGATCGTAAGTGTAGAACCAAGGGTGAGCATTTATCATCGATGAAAATTAAAAGCTATTAAACATGTTTATTATGCCACTAATCCAAGATTAAACCACCATAAAATACACTTAGTGTTAATCTAATCCGCCATTAACCAAATGGATAACACACAGTTTAATGATGCTCTTATCCACTAAGTTGTAATTAACTGCATGTTAATCCATAGGTTGACTTAGCGGCTTATTTCGCGGGAGCACTATTTTTGGGTGGAGCTCCAGATTTAGTGGACTTATTTGGACATTTTCCAGATTTAGTGGATAAATTGTAGGAAACTTATTTTTTGCCATAAATAAGGAAATTTTCGACCAATTTTGGCTCAGGAAGAGTCATTCTTGGTATATTTTGATGTTTTGGAGCCATTGGAGTAAGTTGCAGAGGCAATAGGAGACTGTAAACATCAATTTTGCACAATTTAAGCTAATAAAAAGGCCCATGCCATGGAATTTGGACCAAGGAGATGTAGCCCAGGAGGGATGAAATCCTTTGTTAAAACCATGTTTATTTGACTTATTTGTCTGTGTTTTCTTTGTGTTTATATGTTGTTCATAATTTAGTTTACATGCTTTTATGTTCATGAAATCGGCTTAATCTCATCACATTTGTATGTTTATTAATCATAAGCACATATATAAACCCTTGTACAAGAAGCAAACATAAGCACTTTCACTATAAATATAAAAATGATATTAGCACAAAAATAACTAAAAATCAATTTCAGATCAAGTTCAATTTCTCACTTCACATTTTAAGCATTCAATATTTCTCCTATTCGAAGACTCAAAAATGACAGTGTTAATCTATTGGCTAATTTTTCATCCAAGCTCATTCCACCCAAGGATTATAGCCCAAATAGGCTTTCTATTGAATCGATTTTTTCCCCTTCCATTCCTGACGATGTCACTAATTGGTGTGTGTTCAATGATGATGAGGATATTTTAAGTTTTACAACATCTGAAGGGTCATATAATGACCAAATAATTGATGAAGACGAGCATGATAGACAGTTGAATCAATCATTTGAATAAAATTATCTACCCAAGCTTGTGGTAAAACTTGAAGACTTGTATGACTTAAAAGATAGGTTTAAAAGAGTTACTAACCATAATTTTCAATGTTCAACTTTAAGATTTGAGTTGGTCAACATAGGGTCAGATCTGAAACCTTAGAATGTTAATTTAGGCCTAGAACTCTCATCAAATGAGAAATATTCCTTTACTCACATGTTCAAAAAATACAAAAACATTTTTGCTTAGAATTATGAATATTTGAAAACTGATGATACCTCCATCATTCAACGTACTATTCCAATGTTACCGGATGTGAAGCTAGTCCAACAAAAGTTAAGTAAAATACATTCAAATCTGGAAATTCAAATTAAAGGTGAATTGAACAAACTCCTCAAGGCCAAAATAATTTTTATAGTTAGACATTATAAATTGGCTTCAAATCTGGTACTTGTTAGGAAGAAAAATGTTGATATTCAGATTTGTATTGATTTTAAAAATTTGAATAAAGAATGTGAGAAGGAAAATTTTCTACTCCCACAAATGGAACAAATATTACAGTCAGTAGATGGTTCTAAACCTATGTGTTTTCTAGATGGTTTTTCAGGATATAACCAAATTCTTGTACATCCATATGATCGATTAAAAACTATATTCAGAACTACATGTGGAACTTATGCATATCAAAAAATTCCTTTCGGATTAATAAATGCAGTAGAAACCTTCCAAAGATCTATGGAAATTTCCTTCAGAGGTATGATCAATAAGAAAACAATTGTTTTCTTAGATGATATAACTATATATTCCAAGAAAATAAGTAATCATTTATATGATTTAAAACATATCTTTGAAAGATGCAAAAGGTATGGATTATCTTTAAAACCTAAGAAGTCATTCTTCACCCTTAGTGAAGGAAAACTTCCAGGATTTATTTTCTTTAAAGAAGGAATTTATATAGATCTAGAAAGAATCAAGGCAATTTTAGAAATTCCTTTACCTCATAATAAGAAATTAAAGAAATATTTTCCTTGGGAAAATTAACTTTGTCAAAATATTTGTCCCGAATTTTTCTAAAATTATTATTCCCTTACAATCTATGATTAAGAAAAATGCATTCCTCAAATGGGGACAAAATGAAATGGAATCCTTTGAATCAATCAAACAAGCTATCATTGATGCTCCCTCCTTGAAAACTCCTAATTTTTATGATCAATTTATATTGTATATTTTTTCTTCTGAAATTTCCTATCAAGTAGTTCCAACACAACTCAATGAGAAAAAGGTTGAGCCTCCCATTTCCTTCTTTAGCTCAAATTTCTAGGGAGTTGAATTAAATTATTCACGTGTGGAGAAACAAGATTTTTCGATTTTCAAGTATATCAAGAATTTTAGACCTTTTCTTTTGAAAATTCATACTAAAGTGATTTTTCCTTTCCCAGCAATAAAGAAATTGCTTGTTCAAAAGGATTTGGGAGAGAAAATGGAAAATTGGTTCATTTCTTTGAAAAAATATGACATTGAAATCAAACCTCCTAAAATTGTTAGAGGCCGAGGTTTGTGCATACTAATTATTGTAGCTTTTGGTACATCAGCTAATGAAGACTTAGGTAATACTTTTCAGATTTTAGGTAATCACATTATGGCGATGTGATATTTTATTTGAAAAATGGTTGTGCTCCACCTGAACTCAATTATGATAAGAAAGATCTTTAAGACTGAAAGGCAATCAATACGAACTGATTGATGATGTGTTATTTGGAAAGAATTATGATCATGTTTTGTTAAAATGTTTAGAAGAGCCTGAAGCACTAAAATTTTTGTAGGAACGACATGACGCACCAACTGGTGGAAACTTTGGAGGAGATACCACAACTCATAAATTCCTGCATTCTGCTTACTATTGGACAACTCTTTTCAAGGACACCCATGCCTATGTAAGGAAATTTAAGGTTTTCCAAACTGCTTTAGGAAGATAGAAGAAACCAATATTTCCTCTACAATAAGTTAAGATTGAGAAGCCATTCGAATAATGAGGATTGGATATAATAGCTAATATTGTTCCCCATTCATCCAAACAACATAAATTCATTCTAACTGCTACACACTACTTCACCAACTCGGTGGAAGAAATACCACTGAAGGTATCCAATTATGAAAATATTATTGAATTCATTGTTCAATTCATCGTAACCCGGTTTGGTCCACCCCATGAAATCATTTTTGATATTTCATATTAGTTTTGAGGAAATAATATAACTTAATTTTCTCTAAAGAGAGGATTTAAACTGAAATATTCTACAAAATACTACCCTCAAGGAAATTGTCTAGCAGAATCAGCCAATAAAAATCTCATTAGGATTATTAAATGAACTGTTGATCAAATTCAAAAGAATTGCAATAAAGCTTTGATATTCTCTTTGTGGGTTAATAGAATAACTAAGAAGGCCTCTATCAGTAATTCTCATTTTCATGTAGTATATGGGAAATACTATATCCTTCCTTCTAGTATATCTCTTCCCTAATTAACCCTAGTGAAATTCATCGGAGAAGAACCCTCTTCTTCTTTACAATTAAAAATGTCACAAATACTCAAATTATAAGAATAAAGAGACAAAGCCAAACAATTTCATTCTCATCATCAATAATTAGTTAGGTCTTCCTTTGATGCAAGTTTAGTCAACAAAACAACTGTTCAACTCAGAGATTTAGTCCTCAAATGGGACAAGGTACATGAGGAAAAGGGTAAACACACTAAGTTTCAAAAGTTGTGGGTTGGTCTATTTCAGATTTTTGAGTAATTACGTCCATCAACTTTCATTCTACAAGATTTACAGGGCAATATGGATTCTCTTCCCGTTAATGGACTAATTCTTAAGAAATACTTTTCTTAGTAGAACATTTGGTTTATTGTAAAATACCCATATGTACATATCGGTGTATTTTAGCCTAAATAATGTTAAGTAATACATTATCGGTTTTTCATTGGTATTTATGATCATTTTATCAAGTTTAACCTTTAAAAAAGTAAGAATTTAGAAATAAATTTCAAAATCAAAATTGCGTATGGTATCCATCATTAAATTATGAAATTTTTGAACCCATTAAGTTGTAGAATCTTGTAACTTGAAACTATAAAATATTATGTTATTTGTGATTAAGGCATGAAAGGTTTCTTAAGAAAGTGAAGACCATATTGAAAACCTTAACATATTTTAGCTTCAACGATCATCTAGTACTCTTAAAGAGTAAATGCACCTCCCCATTCATTAATATTATCATTTTTACAGTGTAATTCAAAAGTATATGAAAGTTAAAATATAAGAGGTCTCATCATGAGGCTGCTTATGATGATCATAGGAAACTAATAATTTTGATATTATCATAACTGGCCACCAAACCAAAATAACGAATTGCAGTTTTATAACTATAAGACAAGAAGTATCATGATGAGTTTCTTTGTTCAACCTTACTACAACCCGTGAATGGCATTTTCAATATCTGGCTACCAAACTAGGACAATAGATTTGAAGGAATATTAAAAGAAAGGAAAAAAAAAGTTCATTACCTATAAGGATACTACTATAATTGGATGGAATACTGGTTCATTACTGGTTAAAACACAACCCTGTCGATGCTATGGACACTTTCTCTAAGAAATGGATCTACCTGTGATATAGAAGCTTATATTTAAACGCAAAGTTTCAATAAAGCTCCTTGATTATCTGTATAACTGATAAAAGAATAATCTAAGTAGCTAAAACATTCATCTATAATAGGTTCCAAGAAATTTGCAATGAAATGATTCTTTTATTAAGATGTAATTTTTATCAATCCAAACTCCAAAATAGTTTTTTGTTTCCAAGTTTTTCTTTGGTAAAGTTTACAAAATCATTATTTATTTTCTCAGAGATAAGTTTTTCTTCCAGTGAATCGCCAATTGTTGTGCTACTCAACAACTCCCCCTCCCATTTAGTAAATGATAGATTTAATAAATAATGTGAGACACTTTAAAAATTTTAGAATTGAATCATACAAAATCATTTTGTTTTAATAAAATAAGAGATTCTTCATAAAAAAAAATAAAGTCTTTTAAATAAACTCATATAGCGGATTTTAACCCTTTTTTTCAATATTAAAATCCTTATTATATTTCTTAGAAAATAATATCATGAAACATTATGTCGAACTTAGTTCTAATACACTGATATCTGTGGAAACCACGTGAACAAAAATTTAAGAATTTAATTGTCACTATGTGTGATTTATGATTTTGAAGTTTGAAATGATTTGTTATATTTTTCATCTAATGGCAAAGCATTTGTTTATTAAAACATGAATTGATGTGAAGAGACTATTTTCCTTAACGAATTCTTATCGCTCGTCTGTTTTTCTCCTCTTAATAGGTAAATCCCGATAAACAATAATCATACATTAGGGGAATTTTGTGGTCTAAAATGGGCCTCGTAAGGAAATTATAAAATAATATTGGAAATAAAAAAATAAGATTAGATTACATCACCAAATTTTAGAGGGGAAAAAAACTATTTTTTCAACTCAGATTTTCAACTTATCTCCCTATGGGTTTACTCAAATTTAGAGCAGAAAAACTCATTGGATGCAAAATTTGATTCCTCATCCAAGGAGTATCCATGTTGCATACTTTTGATGGACCCCGCTACATAAAAATGATAAATACATGAAAAATGTTATTGCAATCATGTTTTTCAAGTATTTCTCATTTTTCATATAGTAGGGTTCATCGAATGTATACAACATGGGTTTTCCTTGGATGAGGAATTAAAATTTTCATTCAAAGTGTACTCTTGCTCGAAATTTGAGTGAAACCTTAGGCAGCTAAGTTGAAAATACGAGTTGAAAAAGTAGTTTTATTATTTTATTATTTTTTAATTTTTTTGCTTTTTTACTCTAAAAATGTTGAATTATCCCCCATGGTTGACATCATCATCTTGAATCCTATTGGTTATTAGAAAGTTCTTTTTCGTTTTACATTTTTCTTAATATGCCCATTTTAGACCTCAAAAGTTATATAATTGGAGATGTCTAAAGCCATCAAATCCAAGAAGACCGTAGTTCAACTGCAGTCAGTCCTGGATCAAGTTGAAACTATTGAAATGTCACCATTATTCTCGAACACTAAATGCATGCCAGAAGTAGGGTTTTCCTCTTAGGAGGCCATATAAAAATTGTTTGAAGATGAAAATCCAAGAGTTGTCGAGAGGGAAGATGCTATAGTAGATGATAACACTACAACTTCTGAGTCTAAATGGAGCGATACATCCAATTCATTTTTACATAGAATTGTGGCTCGCCCCAAAATCTTCCCCGACATGAATATGTTGAGATGGGTCATCGACCACTTGAATATTATAGATAAATTTATTTTCGGATCAATCACATTATTAGGATTTTGTCGACGTTTCGAACCAACTAATGTGGTTCATCCTTAGGACAAGGTGAAGAAGCCTTTCGATCTTAACGAATAAATAGTGAGGATGCATCATTGCTCGGTATTAGCTGAACAAACTACCTATTAAAAACTAGCTTCAACCAAATCCTAATAATCTGTTTAATCATAAAATACATTTATCTATTCTATGGATCGCAAAAGTATTAGGTCTAACACTTCAATATTGCAGACAAAGTTTTCCTGACTCCAAGACAGATAGTTATAATGTCATTCAAGCCTGAATATTTAAGGAAAATGTATCACTTACCTCCTCTGCAAACGGATTACAACACAAATTTTGTCTAGAAATTTATGACGGAGAACCAGAACCCGAAAGAGGTTACCAAATAGTGGAGAAGGGACCTGAAAAAACAAAAACATGAGGAAAAGGGTATGTATTCATTAGCTTCCCTAGCAGGACATTTTTCTCATGTCGCTGTTATGATATGTCATTTATACGATTATCCTAATAAAAAAAATGTTTTTTAGGAATGGGTATCGTTAATAAATGTTGCTTAAGATGGCTATATTATGGACTGGGAAAATATATTTTCCAATAATTTAACTTCTCATATTCTAAGCTATAGGCAAACACATAATTTTTCTAATAGAACTATTCCCCCATTCTTCATGAGTTCTTATGTAATGGATGTTATATGTTTCACATATGATCTCCCATCCATGGGATGGAAATGGAAAATTCAACATCCAACCCCCATTCATATCTATCATGGTATCTTGTTGAACTCCAAATTTCATTCTCCTTTTTATAATATTTGTCATGGAATCATACTCCCTATTCATCAAGAGGTTTTCAACAAAAAAACACCTAGACTCTCTGCAGAGGCCAATGATGATTTGATATCAATATTAAGGTGGATGAAGGAGGATTCATTCACTTATATTAACATTTTTTGCAGTCTTTCCAATCTGTATGCTTTACCCCTTTATGTACCTGATAAGATATTAGCTAGGGAAATTTCATATCAAATAGTTGGGAATGGTTGAACCACAATACTGAAAGATGCCAAGAAAACCATATGACCTTCCTTTCCTATTCCTTGTGGTATCTATTTATTAGACAATATCAAGCATGCTATTCTTGAAATTGATAAAATAAAATATTTTAAATTCCTGACTATCCCAAATCAACCACATGATCTTGATGGGTTGCTAAAGATATCACATCATAGGCTAAGATTAGGAAATTTACAATTGAGCGTGATAAATTTGATGATTTACCTGAGATGGTTCCTAAGTATCCCAGGGTTCAAAGAGAAACAAAAAACTGACTTAGTCATGAGGAATTGATTGCATTTAATCAATGTTGTAGTAAGAGATTAACACATTTACCAATGGATTTGTTGATAATTTCTCAACAAAAACCTGAACCTCCAAAAGCATCATCTTCTTCAGGTAAAGATTCAATGGTTTCTCAAATCTCAGAAATAACTACTTCAGCTGTTGAAAAAACGAAGAAAATTAAGGAAGAAAGAAAATTAGATGAAATTTGGGAGTGATTTGGTCAATTAATATCAACATCACAGACACAAGAGCTAAACACTCCAGTCCAGAAAGAACCAACGCAGATTTAGATAACCAATGGGATGACCTTATTCACTTCTAAATCTCCCAAGAAAACCATTATCACTGAAGATATGGAGATTATCCAAGCATTTCCTACATCAGAATTTGTTATAAAGATTGAAGAAATTCCTTCTTTATATGAGTTTTAAAGTATTAAACACAAGGCTGTTGTGAGCAGGAAAAGAAAGAAAAGAGAGATAGACCAGGCCCAGGAATTAGTCCCTGGTGAAACTCCTTTTCAAGTTCTATGGAAAGAAGCTCAATCAGCTCCATATGAAGAATTAAACAAGCTCTCGTAGTTTTTAGGGGCTTATGCTAGTGCAACTATTGACAAAGAAACATAAGTTCAACTGCTTCTCATAGAAAGGTGGAAACGATTGTTCAATTGGAACAAACTCTTCAAAATGAAAAACAGGTGCTATAACACCAATGGTAGGTACAACTTGATTAATTACATAACATTTTCAATTATTTGAAACTCCAATATGAATCTAATCCAAAGGATAAAGATGCATAGATACAACAGTTTCAAGAAAATATTGATCAGTTGAAAGAAAACCTAGAAAATAATGAATTTAAAAAGGAAGCATGAGAATTAATACACTTCTTGCTCGAAAAAAAGCTATATTTTGTCATAAATTGACTATGATTGATGATCTATGTAAATCCAATGATTCCTTGATTAAAAATTTGTCTAATCGGAGGAAATTTTATTAGGAAACTGATGAAAATATCCTAGACATATAGATTGGCAAGACAATACTGAGGGAAGAGTGGTCGATCTTCCCCGGACTGAAGAATATCATAAATTTATTTGTTTCGGTGACTGGGACAAAAAGATAAAGCATGAAGAGATGGCTATCATCAGAGCCAGAAACCTCACCTCTAATCTCACTGCATATATCAGCAACAACTTATTCCAAGCTAATCTAATCAAATAATTCCCACAGGCTACATTACCATATGTCAAATATTTAACAAAATATTGGCAAGAATCATCAAACAACAATGTTTAACATATCAATAGTTTATCAAAAGTGAACCTCGAAATACATTGACAATTCTTGCTAAAGCCACATAGTCAATGGCTTATGTTGAGGTGTCTTTCTAAATCAACCACTCATCTCCTCTCAATACTCAATGATGCAGTATTTATGGGGCATATGTGTATGTAGCCAATTCATCCCCCCTAATTAAAGCCAATGATAGACATGTGTGGACTCAGGGAGAAAATGGTTAACCATCCTTCAGCACACCCATGATCCTATTGTTACAACATAATTTTTATCTTTTTATTTACTTTATCTTAGCATAGTTTATTGGAACTGTTTCGATATATTTATTTTTACTTTACTATATTTGTAATATTAATAGACTATAAAACCCTCCTCATGTCTTTAGAGAAGGGATTATGAATTTTTGTAAGGAAAATTTTAAGTTTTCACTATTGTTACTTTCAGCTTATCTAATCAAAAAGTTGAACCAAGAGCTATATTTTTCATGAGTAGAGTCTTGATGTATCAGGTACTATTATCCTTATATTGCCACTTTGATTTAGTGAGATAGATAGTGAATTTTCTATAATTTTTTTATGTATATGTATGTTTTTAAAAATAGTTAGACATTGTCACTATTGATGTGTAAGATTGTATCACTTTAAACATATGTGAGATAACAAGATCTTTTATGTGATTGTTTTTAATCAACCAATTTAATTAACTATTTAACTAAATTATTTTATCTTATTCAATTTCTCTTCATAAAGTGTTTAATGATCTATATTGTTCTATACCATATGAAATATTTCAGAAATCGCATACAAAGGAATACTATCCCAGAAAATATATAGATTAAGTCTTCTTTATTATTATTTTCATTAGTTTTACATCACTCCATTACTCTCATTTTATACTTTGCATCCATTCAGTCATATATATTTAAAGGGAAACTGGTCCCATTATCCCCAGTTGGATCCACTATTCCAAACGGAAAAGGAGCTTCTTTAAGTTCATGACCAGGTGGTTATCCCCAATGTTGAGGCAAAGATTTTCTAGTCTTCAACAGGATGTAATGTTCATTTTTTCTCTACAACAAGGAAACTTCTTAGTGCTCACAAACTTTATCAATGCATTTGCAACATTCTTCAGAGTGTCCAACTTTACAAGCAAGACCATTTTATCATCAACCATATCCCTCACAAGTGATACTGAATATCAATGTGTTATGTATTTCAATGATAAGGAGGGTTCTTTGCCAATAAAATTACACTTTGACTGTCATATTCCATCCTTATAGCTCATTTTACCAACCCCATACTTGAACACAATATCTAAAACCAAAATTCCTCCTTTCTTGCATGAGTGGTTGCCATGTATTCAACCTATGTATTTCAAAGTGTTGCTACATACTGTCTCTTGCTCATTCAACTGAATTCTCCTCCAAATAGGTTAAACACATACCCACTTGTAAATATTCTCTGATCTAGATCTACAACCCAGTCTTCATCGACAAAGCCACGGATGTCAAAAAAAAATTTCAATCTCGGTCTTTATTGGTAGCACAAACCATAATCACTAGTGCCACATAGATACCTAAAAACTCGCCTCACTATTTTCCAATTCTCATGCCCTAGTTTTGACATAAACCTGCTCAATACTCTCATTGCATGCAAAAGGTTTGGTCTGGTGAAAACCATTGCATACATCAGGCTCCCATATTCACTCACATATGGAACATGAGATATGGAATCTTCCTCTTCATGTGTCTTGGGAAATTATTCTACAGATAAATTTATAGCTACAGGAATATGAGCCTTCATTGGTTTTATATCCTACATATTAAACCTCTACGATATTGTCTCAAAATAATTCCTTTGATTTAACCAAAGCTTCCTCTTTTCACAATCTCGTTTAATTTACATGCCCAAAATATAGTTTGCAGTACGAAGATCCTTCATGTCAAGTTTAGTAGACAACTAGGTCTTCAAATCCTGCATAATTTCTTTGTCATTTCCAATCAGTAACATATCA
Source organism: Pinus albicaulis (assembly GCA_034641835.2). NCBI lineage: Eukaryota > Viridiplantae > Streptophyta > Pinopsida > Pinales > Pinaceae > Pinus > Pinus albicaulis. The sequence goes on from CM076582.1 coordinate 199,802,682, forward strand.
TCCACATACCAGACCAAATAGATAACACGACCAACAATTAATTTTAAATACACACAATGATATGATTTTTTCCTTGTGAAGCCAAGTCCTCGAATATATGTATCCAGTTTTTTATACCACATCCTTGGTGGTAGCTTTAACCCATACAAATACTTTTTTCAACATGTATACTAGTTCTTTCTTTCCATTCACTACAAAGCCTTTTGGTTGCTTCATGTAGATCTCTTCTTCCAAATCCTTGTGAATAATGGTGTCTTCACATCCATATGTTCCACCTCAAAATAAAAAATAGAAACAATAGATAAAAGTAATCTAATAGAATATAACTTGGGAAGAGGAGAAAAAATATCACCAAATAAATTCTCGACACCTGGGAATAACCTTTTGCTACCAAATGATATTTGTATTTCTTCACCTTTCCTTCTGCATCCATATTCTTCTTAAACACCCATTTGATGCCAATAGGTTTCCTTCCAACCAACAACTCACCAGATCCCAAGCCTCATTTTTTTCCAAGGATGCCATTTCTTCAACCATGGTCTCCTTCTAGAGTTTTCCATCCTCTGAATCCACTACCTCCGTAAAAGTTCTAGGACCATCATAAGTAACAGATAAATACAAATTTGAACAGAAATTAGATGGAGTATACCTATCTATCTACCTTCTCTCTTGAACTAATCTCCTCAAAACTAGAGTGTGTGGCTCTTCCTATTATAATTCTTATTATACTGTAGAGTATAATTCTTCGTCCTTTAGCTCAAACTCTATCTTCTCAGGTTCCTTTGGTATGACTTCATGTTTAAAAAAATATTTAACCTCTCTAAAAACCACGTCTCTGTTGTACACAACCTTCCTTGTTTCTTGGTTCCAAAGCTTATAACCTTTTAAGCCATCCTTATAGCTAATAAAGATGCACCTTTCATATTTACTATACAACTTGACTATTTTCTCCTTTGGAACATGTACATATGCATCATAACCAAACACCATAAGATGTGAGAGAGAGGGTTTCTTACCAATCCATATCTCATAAGAAGTTTTTTTCTCCAACACTAACAAAGGTGATATGTTAAATAGGTAACATGTAGTATCCACTACCTCTGCCCAAAATTCTTGTCCTAACCTGGAACCATTAAGCATGCTTATTTCCTTTCCATCAATGTCATGTTCATTCTTTCTAAAACTAATTTTTTTTTAGGTGTGTATGGAGTAGTATTCTGACATTCTATACCATATTTCTTACAAAACCCTTGGAATTCCTTCTTGCAAGACTATCCACCATTATCATTTCTCAAAACCTTAATATTCTTGTTTGTCTCAGTTTACACTAGGGATTTAAATTCTTTAAACCTCTCAAATACTTCATATTTTTTCCTTAGGAAATATATCCATGTATTCCTCGAGAACTAATTTATAAATGAGACATAGTACACAAACTTACATAGTGATGGAACCGACACGGGTCCAAACACATCGCTGTGCACAAGCTCTAATATTCATTTCGCCCTCTTACTACCAGAGCGGAAGCTCACCTGATTATGTTTCCCATATAGAAAATGTTCACAAAAATAAAAATACAGACAGAAATTAGACATACCTTCTACCATACCATTACCATGTAGTATTTGAATACCCTTCTCTCCAATGTGTTTCAGTACTTGATGCCATAACATATTCTTCTCTTTAGAGACCGCTACATTATTTGCTCTACCTTCATAAAAAGTAAAAATATTGCACCCATCGATAACAATACTACCAAGAAGCTTGTAAAAAGTTCCAGTATCAACTCCCCACATCAATTCCAATGCTCTCAGAACCATCTTGCAGGTATCTTTCTCAAACACTATTTTTTACACCTGCATCATCCATCTTCCTTATAGAAATTAGATTATGGTCAATGCATGAATTTACATAACACCAAGAAATGTTCAAATCCTTCCACCTTGCAACTTCAACTTAAATTTTCCACGTCCTATGATTCTAGTCTTCTTACCATCCCTTAGGAAGACATCACCACCATCATATTTCATGTACTCGCAGAACTAATCCCCATGGGGTGTGAAGTGAAATGATGCACCTGATTCAATCAACCATGCCTCATGATCTACGTGTGTACTTGAAGAAGAAGCCAAGTACACATCCCCACCTTCATATAAGGTGGTTTTAAATTCTCCAAAAGGAGCATCATCAGATCACTTTCCTTTCTCATGAATTTTAGATCCACAATCCTTTTTGTATTTCCATTCTTTTTCGCATTTATAGCATACCTTTACATATTTTCCTAGAGATTTAGATTTCCCTATACATTTAGATATCCTACGAGAGGACTTATTTTTGTTTCTACTTTAGGACTTTACTCTCACAACAAATTCATCTCCATTCTGGCTCTCCATATTTTTTTTTCTTATCTTCCGTGAAAAAAATGATGAGAGTATTTCATAAAACTTCAAGGTTGTTTTATTTCTACATATTACAACAACCAAAATATCCCACGAGTCTAGTAGAGAACACAATAGAATGATGCACTTATCTTCATCTAAAATTTTAATATTAATAGATAAGAATTAACTTAAGAGATTATTGAAGGCATTTAGATGCATTGCTAACAAGTCTCCATCATTTAGGCTCAGGTTATACAACTTCTTCCATAGGAACTGTTTGTTCACCAGAGACTTAGATTGATACAAAGTCTGTAACTTGTCTCACAAAGCCTTCATCGTAGCTTCCCCTGACACATTCAACAATATTGAATCTGAAAGACGCAATCATATTGTGCTCTTCACCTTTCGATCTAACTTCACCCAATATTCTTCTGACATTCTTGTTGTTGTTGTTCTTGGATCTACAATGATCCACTAATCTCTATCCATGAAAATATACTCCATCTTGAGCTTCCAAAACTCAACATTTTGTCCATTGAATTTATTGATCTCTATCTTTCCAATGTTCACCATCTTCTTTCACCAGAAGAATTGATCCCACAAATCTTCCACTGTAATAGGTTCTACCACAGGCCCAAGAAAAACCCTCAGTAGAAAAGGTGTCGCCTTGAAGCCGAAATAGCTCTGATACCAGATGTAGGTTTTAAACCTGTACAAAAGTACCTGCAAACATATTCTTAAAATATAAAAATACATAATGGCAAGAACATAAAAAAGTATACACAAATAGTTTCTTCTAGATCCTAAAACCAAGAATACCAGATTGAATTTTCATTATATTCCTTTCAATGTTACAATACATATATATAATTTCGAACCATTCAAAAACACCAAACCACTAACCCTAGATTAGAACATAATCATAGTTCCCTTGACTAGATCTAGAAATACCATGGGTGAAAACCGCCATGCCCAAAAACCATGTGCAAAACCATGGGTAGGTTTTCCCACCATCTTTGATTCTGCATCTTATCCTTAGGTCCGCCCAACTATTATTGGGTCCTATAAAATAAAAAAAATTATGGGGTGTTTCCCTAGACCCCATGATGCATGGAAAGAATATAACACACACCCAGTAGTTTACATCCTACACTATCTCCCATGCAATGTGGCAACAGATGTCCTATCCTTCTTTATCCTAAAATCCCCATATCAATATTCATTTCAATCAAGTATTATTTTCTAACACGACAACGTAAATCCTTCCCTTCTTGAATGGGTCGTATTTCTTCAGCAATCCACATTGAAATCATGTGATCTGCATGCATGAAAGTCACTCCTTCCCAATTAAAATAACATGTTCTCTTTCCAATGTGAATCATGTTAGTAATGACAGTGCTCACCGTAAGGACTTTCACATAGGCTTTTAACTCTAATGACCAAATAACTATCTTTTCTGCAACACAGAATTCTATTCTCAACTCTACGTTTTTTTTCTCATGCAACATTAGTCTTTTCAAACTCCTGCGTGATGAAAACAATCATTATATTTTTAGTTGTCTTTGTTGACACATAACATGATGGTTGTAAGAATCCAATGTGATGATTAGCTTCATTTGGGGACTGACACAATCTGATCAAAGAAATCTATGGAGCAACACCCACATGTCTTTCTCTCCCACAAATCCAACATTATCAGCAACAACAATTGAATCTTATAGATCTATTCCCTATGCCACTTTGATGGTTTATCCTATCATTTTATCCAACAACAACTAAAATACATCAAGAAATCATTAATGTAAATTGAACAATTAAATTATTTATTATTCATTTCATTTCTTCGAAAGAGTTAAAAATTGCAAGAATTAACTTGTACATTTTTTAATAGAAAATCTTAGTTTCAAAAATTTAGAACACATTTTGAGGCATCAAATAATATTTATGGGATCAAAATTTGCTTACTCTAGGACCCTTTAATATTCCTGGACACTTAGACTCCTTTCTTACGGTACAAGAATTATGTGAGTACGAGATCCTGCAGAAAATTTATGTTGGTCATTCTTATTTTGATTGTACATTCTCTAGTAGAGTTTAACTCAATAAGGCTGAAGTCAAATAGTTGGATTCCTTCAAATTATGGAATATTCCCAAAATGGGCAATTTAATGGAGACCAACTATTTATGCCTCCCACAAATTGACCTACTATGTTGACCACCATGGAACATTAGGATGTCATGTCAACCCACTTTAATGAGGTATCCATGTGTAGAAATGGTACAAGAGGATGGCATGTCAGCAATCATAAACCACAACTTTAATTGAAGGTTGAAAGGGTCAATACCTTATCCTTGGATGGCTATTTGGTGGAGAAGAAGGGATTTCATTCTATTCTACTATATTTGTTCCATAGTTGATTCTAGCATCTAGGAGTTGAAATTTTGAGAGAAAACAAAGGGGATTATATTATATAGCATCCTTAGAAGCTAAACATATATAAGTCAGAGAGAAGAACAAAGGAGGATAATATTATATAGGATCCTTAGAGGCCACATGTCTCATATAAATCCATAGGGATTACCACTTTCTTTGTATTTGCATATTTCCTTATTGGAATAAAGAGAACAAAGTGGCTTCACCATCTAGGTAGTTTTCTTCCATACAAGTTTCTTGGAGTAAATCTTGTTTTCATTTGTTGATGGTGCATTATTTTTCTATACACTATTTTTTGAATATTATAGCAATTTTATAAATTTTAGAGTAGAACTAGTAATTACATAATTTGATTTCTACAAGGAATTAAGTAAGGTCTAATACCACAACAATTTAATGATAATCTATGGACAAACTACTCGCACTACCATAGACAACTCAAGTACAAATAGTAACAAAACTTCACTCACAAGAATTATCTACTATTAACATGTTTATAGGCCCTTAGAGAGAAATTGCTATACCATGTTAAAACAAATGAAGTAGAGCAGAATTTTATTCACAAAGATCAAAGAATATCTCTCAAAAAACCGACTATGTTTTATCAATAGAAATTATAAAAACATATATAATCATATAGACACGTAAGAATTACACATTCTCACATCAAAACATTTCGACCATTATTTATTTAATAATGACCAATCAATTATATAATAACATATATAATCACATAGACATGTAAACATTACACATTCTCACATCAAAACATTTCTATCATTCTATGTTACAATATGTGGTTAAAATAAAATGGATTATATCATTTGAAATAATGAATATATATATTATTAGAAACTTGTATAAAAAATAAAAAATAAAAAAAATAAAAAAATATTATTTAATAAACATCAATAAATTTCCAAAAAAAATCTATAATCACATAAATATGTAATCCTTACACATTCTTACATCTGAATATTTACTTTAAAGCCAAAATACATTATACCATTCAAAATAATAATGACTAAGATAAGGTATAGAAACATATATGATCACATAGAAATCCACATCAAAATAATTCTTTTTATAACTTTGGGAAGTACTCTACTGATTGTTAGTGGCCTGAATTTTGCTAAAATATTTTTTAAAAATCTAGCAATTGCAGTGTTTGAATCATGTTTTTGGTAATAGAAATGGATTCACAATCATCAAAAACCTCTTGGACACCCAAAATATTAAAGTTTGACAGTTGTAACTTAGATTTACAAAAAGCTTTGCTGAAGTTTATCAAAATTTTGTCCCAATATCCGTGATTTCCAAAAACAATTTGAAAACTATGAATAACTTTACAACTAGTGGTTAAACTAAAATGAGTTATATAATTAAAAATAATAATGAGTACGTATTTGTTAATTAACATAAAGATCTATACAGTATAATAGTGGGAGAGGTTGAGGCACGTTTGGTACTTACATATATCATATATTAATTTTTTTTAAATAGGGTTCTCTAATACCGAAATTGTGAGCGAAGTGTACAAGAATCAATTGTATTAACCATCAAACACAATAAATCGAAAAGACAAACATTACCAATGACATGAAATGAAAGTCAGAAAATTTCCAATAAAGGAAAAACCTAATACGTTGATAAATGGTATATGGAAATTAATCTTTTAACTCTGGAATCTATAGCCCTGAACAGTGGTCAGCTAATTCTATAAACTCTTCATAATTCAACCGCTAATATCATAATTACGTCAATATTATTATATCATGCCTTATCCTTTTTCAAATTATTCGATAGTAGAGTCATTATAGCTCCCTATCTTTTCTATTATAGTGCCTTATTATTTGTCACAGGTCCACCCGATTGATATGGAAAATATCTCCATTCTTAATAACAAAAGCGGAATAGTTTCCATTAACCCAATAATTTTCTCCAAATATCAAATGTTGGATGTGATATGTGACATCAAGTAGATGCCTATGGATATTCTTGCTTGTAATTATGACAGGCAAGAAATTTATCCTGTATTGGTTAGTATACACGCTTCCACCATTCTGAGATTTTGTGACACTCTTGTGAGACAATAAGATTCCTAATCTACACAGTTATCGCTTTACCGTAAATAGAAACGTGAATCAAGAAGTTTTGACTTAGTTATTTTATATTTTTTCATATGTTATGATTCACTAAATTTGGTTCGATGATATTTTCATATATTTATGGTCTAATTAGATGTAGAAGCACTGATTTGAATTTTAAATTTATTTTATGATTGAAAAAACAAAATTCAAAAAACAATTTACAATAAAAGAAATATTATTAATAACACTAACATTTTTTAAAATATCTAGAAGAATGGTCTTATACTCAAGTGATATATATATATATATATATATATATATATATATATATATATATATATATATATATATATATATATATATATATATATATATATATAATTGTCTTAGATTAATTTCAACTACCTCCACTATAATCTTTAGATGTTTATATATTCTCCTTCCATATTCACAAATGAATTGGAGGTTTTGAAAGTTTATGAGTCGAACCTCCTTTACATAACATTTTATTTTCAAAACCATTACCAATAGAATACAGAAGACCTAGCATATTTATTTAAAGTTATATTCTTTAAAAAGAAAAAGGAAAAAAACATAAAATAAATTAATAAATTGAGATAGAGATTCATTTATTTTATTTCTTTTACTTAATTATTACTGAAAAAAATAAATATAAAAGATTATACATAAATTTAAAATATGGAAAAATAGAATTAAAGTGAATGTATGTTAACTTGTTTTTCCTATCATAAAAATCTATTTCTTAAGTAGTTATTAGATATCATTTTTTGGTATGTCAATACTTAAATAGTCACTATTTATTGTGAGCTAATTTGTTCCCCTTTCTATTATATTTTTATATATGTATATTTTTTTTTTGTTAGATTATAAGTTTATTACATAATTGAAAAAAATAATAAAATTCAAATAATATTAAAAAATATATCTATAGAAAAAAATAGCATTAAATGTATATTTATTTATAGTTTTGATTAATATTTTTTTCACCAACATTATATTGTGAGGAAATCTAGAAATAATATATTATAATTAATTATGTCCAAATATAGTCAATTATGACCATTCATGTTTAACTATATAAAAGCATAAAACCATGAAAAACTAGAACAATAAAAACTATAGTCAACTACTGTCAATAATATTAACCAATGGTCAATGTGGTTTTCCAAAATCAATCATGATCTAGCTTAGTCCACCATACTAAACCATATTCAACTATGCAAAACCACACGTAATTATATCCAACCTTGCTCTACCACAATTAAATAATATTAACCAATAGTCAATGTGGTTTCCAAAATCAATCATGATCTAGCTTTTTCCACCATACTAAAGCATAGTCAACTATGCAAAACCATAGGTAATTATATCCAACCTTGCTCTACCATAATTAAATATTGTTAACATGGGACACATTGTCAACCATGTTTAATCATGGCTAACTATAGTCTTTCATTAGTAACCATCATCAATCAAACATGGTCAATTTGCATCATCAAACATGGTCAACCATATACAACATGCTCAAACATGGTCAACCATAGTCATTATTGCTAACTATGGTAAAAAATGGAACAATATGGACAAACATGGCTAGTCATGGTCAAATATGATCGTCCATGCATAACCATAGTCAACCATATTTAACCTCAAACAACATTGTTAACTCCTATTCATTTTAAATAAGATATGGTTCACTAAGATAATGACTAGGATATGGTGTTCACTCCTATTCAATTTAAAAATAATTTACACATTATAGATTGAACATATTAAAACCTGTAAAAATGTTTACTTTCGTACACTACACCTACACATATACCCTACAATGAGCGCTCTTGGTTCAACTATGTTACTTAATATCACTGAAATATTATATTTATAAGTTACACTAAATTCACTTTGTTATTAATATATCTCTTTTTAAATACAATATTTCAATTCTATGTTGAACAAAAAATCATTTAAATGTTCCATTCAAACTAGGTTGTATCCCATGTGTACCAAGGAAATTATAAATGAAATTAGAAAATTTTCACTTTCTATAAACCTTTTTAATTGAGTGTACATTATGTTTTATTATTATGATTTGTTCTAAATCTTCATCTAACCCACCACTACAATATTTTTTCCATACTAACTCTTCATCTAAGCCATCATTGCATCACTTTTCTCTCATTATATATATAATGTGTATGTTGTAATCTTTTATTTACAACCAAGATTTTAGCCCACATGCATATTGAAATATTTTATTTATGAGTAACATTAAAATATTTTTTGTTATTAGTATATATATATATATATATATATATATATATATATATATATATATATATATATATATATATATATATATATATATATATATATATATATATATATATATATATATATATATATATATATATATATATATATATATATATATATATATATATATATAACACTAGATGTTAATTGAACATAGAATTAATTCACATCTCCTTCAAAGTGAATTGTAATATCAATATTATTTTTAGATGCCACTCATCAACTCCATATTAAGTATTGAAAGAATTTCACATCTTCCTCATATTAAAAAGTATAACTAAAATATAAACTAAATTATTTTATTCTTAACTTTCAACTACTTTATCTCTTTATATAAAGTTGAAATTAAATTAAGGTGGAAATTAAAATATTTTATTTGTATGTATTTCTTATATTAGATTTAAGGTTAACATGGGTCTATGCTAGTTTTATATATATAGTCTTCTGATCTTACATTTAAAATGAAGAAAGCATGGGGTTTGGTTACACAGTTTGGTGAAAGAGAGCGCGTTTGGGTGGAAAAAAATGGCTCGATCAAGCCCATTGGGAATTATAATATAAGCTCGATTGAGCATTAAAAGTTAACCCTTGATTGAGCTATAATGCTCGATTGAACTTTGGTGATTGATCAAGCCCCTCTTACACACACACACACACATATATATACACACTCTTGCACTCCACGCGTGACATTTGCAAAGACTGCAGGAGAAAACCGAGAGTTAAAACATCATCTTCATGTGCTTGCACCTAATACATGTCATGTGTCAAATTTAAACATTAAGAACATAAAATATATTGTAATACTTTTTTTCCATGGAATTTTATAGTTTTTTAAATAGTTTTATTTCATTTTTTTACATATATATTTACATATATATTTACATATAGTTGAGCTACAAATAAAATGCATTATTTAGAAACAAGAAAAAGTGTGATGGTAGATTTGATCAATTCTTTCGATTGTGTTTACATGGAACTCAATGTATGAAGAGATCTCCGGATTATCCACAATGTGATAAAAAAATGGTCAACGTTTCGAATCCCAATGGGGATCCATATTCAGGACAAGATAAAGAATGAAGAGTGAAAGAAGGACGTAAAGGACAAGGTTTATATATAGTGAAAAAAGAGAAGACACAAAGGACAAGGTTTAGATGGAACTCAGTGCACTTTGGTTGATAAATTATAAAAAAATGGAATCTAAAGTTTAGGACATTAGGCTAGATTATTCTTCTTGAGCTTAGAAATGGATTTTTTGTCAACAATTTTTTCTTCGATTGGTTTATTTGTATTATATGTAATATTCTAAGTCATCCCATATACGCACCCCAGCTGTAGGCCATAATAGTGTCAGAGGTTTGTTATACGTGGTCGTGCTCCTGATAGATCATGTAGCCCACCAAGATTTCATGTTCCCCTATTTGATCCTGCCTTTGATGCTAGTTAGATTGTCAAAGATAATGTTTTTGTCTCTATTGATGACCATGCTTGTACATCCAGTGGACTGTCTTCGCTCATTTCAAGTACACCTCTTGCATTTTAAAATCCTCTTTAAACTTTATGTATTGAATTTGTCTTTAATTTTTAAATTGTTTTCAACCAATGTGTTTGAATTTAATTTATATGTTATTATGACTCTATTTTGTTAATTATATATATGTTAAATTATTTTTATGATTTAGTGGTCCTGAGCAGGCTGAAGTTGAGGATTAGAGTGCAACACTAATCCCTTCGTGGGATGATTATACATCTCAGATCACATTAGATTATGTTATGACCCGTCATACATGGATCACAAAAATTTAAAGAATATCCCTTCCAATTCACCAACTCACCTTGCATTGTCTTTGATGTTGGATAACATGAATAGGTTTATTGAGACATACCAGAGGTCGAGCCCACATAGCCACATATTGCAGTTCATACATAAGGTGAGGAGGCATGAGGTTAGAATCCTAGATTCTTGGGAGGTGGTGAAAGAGACCACCAAGAACATTGATGTTCGTGGGGAGTTATTTGACATCCTTGTGGATCACCCTACTAGACATAAAGGTCCAATCCCACTTACATATCTTACTAATGTTCATGCAACCCATTTCACATATGATAGATTCATTAGAGCTTGAGGCAAGTTCTCCAACCATGACTAGTTTTCAATTTATTTTTCTAAGCATTTATATGAAGAGTCTTTGTTACATATGAGGTTGGATTACACTAATACCGGATCTCATTTTTATGGTACCGATAGGGGATGTACATATGAGCATGAGGGGGATCATAGGGACACTGGGAATGTACCACCACCTCCATGATTCTTGCCACTACCATCCTGGAAAGCTAAGGGAGTTGTCGCAACTTGGTGGTCAAACGTGGGTACTATTTTTCACGACATGCAAGCATCATTAGCTAGTGCACATGTTTCATTGCATGGAGAGAAAAAAAGGCGACCACCATTGCCTCGTGACCCATGAGTTCCCTTATATGATGGTGAATTTCTCATGAGTTTACTCTTTGATCAAATTTTGACTCATACACATATGTATCGTGATGCCATTCAGGATATTTGGAGGGTGCATGACCCACATGACACATACCAGGTACATATATGTTACTTTCAAATTATGCATAATTTATTTAGATTAAAATTTATAGTTCATCCAAGGGGGAAGTTGATCAGCCAGGGCATCCTCTACCATAACACATTTCCATGGATTCTCCTCCACATCCACCTCCAAATTATATGTTCACTAATGTGGAGGAGAGTGAATATGTACAACCACATGGACCAAAAGTTGAGGTAAACTTTTTTATTTATAAAATTTCAACATTTTCTTTTTTTAAGCTACATAAATATGTTAATTAATTTGTAGGCTAATTGTAATTTTTCCATGCCATTGTGTACATAGGCCCATATTCATAGTGACTTTGATGCCATTGTTATGTGGATATATCAATGGGATGCTAGGTTTAGAGGCACTAATGTTGCAGGTCCATCAATGCAGGCCCCAATAATTAAGCCACAGGAAGGGGAGCACCGAACCCAGATTCATGGTTAGACCCCCATCCTATCAGACTTGCATTTGGACTCGACCAATGTTAGTAGATTCATGCATATATGTTTACAATTAAAAATATGGTTCAATATAATGTATTTCTATATTGTTTATTTTGTATAAATAATGATATAATTAGTTTGAGTTTGAATGTGTTATATTGCAAAACCAACTTATGCACACTTACCTTGCACGACCGAACTCACATAGGATTTATGGTGGTACTTAGGGTGTCATAGTTTGTATATTTTTAGGCTCATTTCATAGCGCATATTCACATGTGTGATAAATTTTTTTTATATTTTCTTACATGGAAAATTTAAGTATGTACATCATGGACACTATTTCAGATTGGATGCTTATTATTTGAGTTTATGGACGTTCATGTGATATTTGCAATTTGTATATATTTTCATATGGATAGTTTATTGATACATGTATTCACTATTTTAGTTTATGGATTTGTATTGATATTGTTTATGAATGTTCATTAATTCTTGAAGTTTAAATGGATATATTAAAATTATTACACTAATTTAATAATTTTTCTATATATTGTAACTTTTATTAGAAAATATATGTTGAATTTTTATTTCCAGTTTCATAGACTAAGAAAATAAATACAATCTTAAAGTTATGATGCAAGTCACTTTGATTCTTAAAGTGAACTAAAAATATATCATGTATCAATTTAATATTGAACATGGAAATAATTCCAATCATGCTTCATATTGGCATGAGGAAAGTGTCTTTTAGTGCAATCAATATGTATGTTATTACAATTTAATAAAGTCTATTTATATATGTGTGTGTGTGTGTGTGTGTGTGTGTGTGTGTGTGTGTGTGAAATTTTTTGTGAAACACCCATATACCATAGTGCATGGACAACTTTTTTAAGTATTTCAGTCAATTTCTTATCTCAAGGTTCATTTAAAAAACACAAATATGATTGAAATAAGTTTTATTCAATTTTAATGTTAAAATATGTCATGTAAACAAAAAAACAGAATTTTTTCAACATTATTTATTTTGAGATTATCTAGAAGAGCTCAGTCATAACATGATATAAGTCAATCGTATTGAAATTTTATGTATAAGTCAAACAAAAATGTATGGAAAATTTTCTATAATTTTATATAATGTTATCAACTTTCCTAAATTTACAAGTTGCTATAAAAGTATTTCAATCAATTCCTTATGATATAAATTTAAGTTTTATTTTATTTTTAAAAACTCAAATATGATTGAAATAAGTTATATATTCAATTTTAAAATATGTGGAGATGTAAAAGTTACTAATACACGTTTTATTGTTTTTATATTGTTTGAGGTTATCTACAAAATCTTAGTCATAATTCACGTCATCAACCATTTTTGTTTACACTGAAACCAAAGCACAACATTAACCTAATTATTTTGAAATTAATGTACATCACATATCTAGTTACATCATTTATCAGAAATCAACATCTTCACTGAAATCAATGCATCTAATTCAAACAATCAAATAGGATGATAAATCAACATCTACACTAAAATCAATATATCTAATGCAAACAATCAAATAGGATTAGAAATCAACATCTATACTGAAATCAATGCATCTAATGTTGCAAGAAATCAAATTTGATTAGAATTCAACATCTACATTGAAATTAATGCATCTAGTACTAGTAATCAAATAGGATTAGGAATAAACATATACACTGAAATCACTGCATCTAATGCAATATCAATCAACCAACACTATAATTTAGCATCTTTAATGAAATGAATGCATCTAATGTAAGAAATGAAATATAATTAGAAATGAACATCTACACATAAATTAATGCATGTAATTTGCAAGAAATCAAATAGGATTAGAAATCAACATTTGTACATTGAAATCAATGCATCTAGCGAAACAAATTTATTTCCCTTTCTCTTTCCCCCTCCATCCATATTGATCTCTCACTCCATCTCTCCTTCTTTGTCTCTCTATCTCAACCCCCTATAAAAACACACTCTCTCTCTTCATATCTATATATATCTCCCTCCCTCATGCTATCTCTCTATTCTTCATTCTTTACCCCTTCCATATATATCTCTATCTCCCTTTATCTCTCCTTTTTCATCTCTCTATATCGCCCTGCAAACATGCACATTAATTCTCCATGTCTATTTATATCTCCCTCCCTCTCCCTATCCCTCTCTCTCTTCCCCTTCTCTCCCTATGTCTCTCATTATATCTCTCTTCCCTCCTACTCTCCTCTCTCCCTCTCTCTTCATCTCCCTTGTCACTCCCTCTCGCTCTCTCTCCATATCCCTTGCCACTCACTCTCTCTCTCTGCACCTTTATCTCTCTATATGTATTTCTTCTTACCTCCCTCTCTCTCCCACTCCAACTCCATCTCTCTCTCTCTCCCTCCCTCCCTCTCAATTCCTCTCTCTCTTCATTTCTCTCCCACCTCCCTCTGTCTCTCCCCCACGTCACGCACTCACTCACTCTCTCTCTCTCTCAAGCTTCATCCTGTAACTTTGTTGACTATCTCCCTCCCTCTTTCATTGTCTCTCTTCTCTCTCTCTCTCTCGATATATATATATATATATATATATATATATATATATATATATATGTCTTGAAATTCTTCCTTCCATGTCTTTTCATCCAACTCCATCTCTCGAGCTCCCTCTCTTTCTCAAAGATTCTCTCCTCCTCTCCCTCTTTCCATCTTAGTGTCCCCCCTCTCTCTCTCTTATGCTTGACTCCCACTCTCTCTCACTCTATATTTCAAAAAAATTAAAATACATTGACAATTAAAATATTATGTTTAAATATTTTTATTGTATTTTATTTTGATGTGTACAACAATTTTTTTTTTTTTTTATATAATACATATTTAAAATTCAATATTTCAAATTTGTGGTGTACATTCAGGTGGAGGGAAAATTATAATCTTCCATGGAAATATTATCTAAAATTTTCCAAAATATTAATGTTCCAACTACCTCCATCAAAGATATATAGAGCGCTTCATGTCCTCCAACACTTTTTAAGTCAATGGTCAACTCTTTTGACAACCACATTTATTAATGTGGTTGTGCTAGTATGTATTATAATATAAGAGATTTTATATTATATTAAACTTAATAATATTGTATTAATCCAAAATTATTAAATTTAATATTAACATTAAAACATATTAATATTATTTTTTTGTATTAATATCATTTCATCATTTAATTTAATAATAATAATATTTTAATATTAATATTAAATTTAATAAGGTTTTTACATGACATTATAATCAAAATTATTATAAGATTTGGAATTTCAAAATGTTTAATTTTAGATAATTCATTTTTTTATAATGTATCTATTGAGCATAATGGCTTGATCAAGCAACATAGCTTGATTGAGCTATAGAGCTCTTGTTAACAACGTAAATGGCTCGATTGAGGGTTTATGACACTCTCGATCCAGCTATTTAAATTTCAAATTTAGGCACTCTATCGAGCCTCTGAAGTTCTAAAATCACCAATTTTAGCACCCTTTCTACAAAATTTCTTGCAACTCCATTTTGTAACCTAACAAACTTACGACATATTTTTTCCTCGGGTGGAAGAGTTGATCACATTGGATCCATGAAGTATTCCTATATCCAATGGCATATGAGTTTCACATTTTCTAAGTCATATGATATTTTTCATCTAATTTCTTTTAAACATAATGCTTAAAAAAAAAATTGACTGTTTTAAAGAGGTTGAATAAAAAATCAATATCTTAAAGTACAAAACTAAAAAAAATTCAAAAAATACCACTATCTTTGTTTATGAGTCCTATTCAAAAAATTTATTTGAATAGTTGAAAAAAGAACACATGTTTGAAAAATGCAATTGAAATATTACTTAACCAACTTCGAAAACTAATAAAAAATATATTTTTGCCTAAAAAATTAAATTTTTAATATGAAAAACATAGCTCTCTTCATATATATATATATATATATATATATATATATATATATATATATATATATATATATATATATATATATATATATATATATATATATAAATAAAACTTAGTATAGACATATTTTGTCCTTGGGTGGAAGAGTTGATCACATTGGATCCATGAAGTATTCCTATATCCAATGGCATATGAGTTTCACATTTTCTAAGTCATATGCTATTTTTCATCTAATTTATTTTAAACATAATGCTTGAAAAAAAAATTGACTGTTTTAAAGAGGTTGAATAAAAAATCAATATCCTAAAGTACAAAACTAAAAAAAATTCAAAAAATACCATTATCTTTGTTTATGAGTCCTATTCAAAAAATTTATTTAAATAGTTGAAAAAAGAACACATGTTTGAAAAATGCAATTGAAATATTACTTAACCAACTTCGAAAAATAATAAAAAATATATTTTTGCCTAAAAAATTAAATTTTTAATACGAAAAACATAGCTCTCTTCATATATATATATATATATATATATCTTACACACTATAGACTAAGTTATGCTACATGAACACACACATACCTCTTAAGATGTGTGGAAATTTGCAAGGAAAAGCATTTAATTTAATGGAAAATTGACATATTATAGGACACTAAATATTTTTGCAAAAAATATCATTACTAAAAAAACATTATTCTCCACAATTTTCCTTTTTACTGTGAATCAAAATTCACAATGCTTATATGAATTTTGAGGGCTGCAATTCCATAAAAGAAGAAAAACTTGAATTTTCATGGCCACATTTGGCCCAAAAGTGTAACCCTTCTTCATTCGTTCACCCAAGAATAATAAAATAATATTTACATAACAAAATAAAAACTAGATATAACGAAAAAACATCTTTCAATGTTGGTTACAAATTAAATAATTCAATTTCCACCTTACTTCTACTTTAACTATCGAGAGAAATAAAGTGATTGAAAGTTAAAAAAAAATAGTTTACAAATGATTTTTTCCCTGTAATATGAGGAATAGGTGTAATTCCCCCAATATTCAATATGGAGTTAACACTTTTCATCTAAAAATAGTGAATATGGAGTTAACACTTTGCATCTAAAAATAGTCAATATGGAGTTAACACTTGTATCTAAAAATAATATTTATATTGCACTTAACTTTGAGGAAAATGTGTAACTTGTTTTATGTTCAATTGAGATATGCCATTTTAAAAATTATATTTCAATACCAAAAAAATATTTTAACTTCATCAAATAAAAGATTCAATGTCCAAGCAACATACTTTAAATCAATTTGATATGGAGAAACATATAAACAAAGTAGTGTCACAAATCTCCATTATGAGGGAGATATGTAATTTATTCTATTTCTATTTCTGTTATGGTGGTTAATAAAGAATTGAAAATATTATTATGACTTAAAGAAACAAATTCAAACTCATCATATATATATATATATATATATATATATATATATATATATATATATATATATATATATATATATATATATATATATATATGATGAGAAAATTTGAATTTGATTTCTTTTTAAGTCGCAATAATTATTTTTCAATTCTTTTTTTATTAACAATTTTTAAGCCCCACATATCAACTCTATAATAGAAATAGAATAAATTACATATCTCCCTCATAATGGAGATTTGTGACACTACTTTGTTTATATGTTTCTCCATATCAAATTGATTTAAAGTATGTTGCTTGGACATTGAATCTTTCTCATCATATATATATATATATATATATATATATATATATATATATATATATATATATATATATATATATATATATATATATATATATATATATATATATATATATATATAACTCTCTCTCTCTCTCTCTCTATATATATATATATATAAAGAGAGAGAGAGAGAGAGTTCTTACTCCATTGATAGGTGCTTTCTAGTGAGAGAGATTTGTAATTCATTCAATGTTTATGGAGTTCACATGTATCATTTAATTTTTTTGCTTGTTATTTTATGTCAGTCTTGAGATGAATAGCACAACTAACCTATGGCTTGAGCAGTTGTGAACCAAGGGAGTCTAAGCCATCCAAATCACCTCGGAATTTCACCCCGTCTAGGCCACACCAGCCTTTAGCATGGCCTTTCGAACCGGTGACCTTTACACCATGGAGAGCCTTGACATAACAACTAATAATCGTCTCATCTACGTCTCGTGGGAACATTTAACATTTCAGAAATATGGAGTTACAATTTATTTTTTTATTAAATTTTTTTTGTGTAAACATAGTAGTACCTCGCTATTCATTCATTTTGACAAAATGCAGGTTACATCAACATGTATTTCTATTGACCTCAACCTGCCCGTAGCAAACAAAGTTCGTTGGCCATGTAAGAGAGTTATAGGCCATCCAAAGTTTAAAGAGTTTAAAGAGGTCTCTTGCTATCTTAAGAGGTCTATTGTATATCTTAACATATATAAACGTATAAAAAAATTAAATGCTATTTGTAGTCTACATATCAACAAAAAATCAAGTATTTAGAGTATTCAGTCTTCATATGATTCAATAGGTGTCGGGTCTTTGACACTTGACCCAGACATGTCAACCTAGTACAGATTTTAAAGCTACCTATCTATTCATCCAAGGTGGACGTTTTTATGATGCTGCTGTAGATGAATCTCTTGGATGTCTCTATGGATTTCAGACATCATTGAGGCAACCTTCAGATCCCCCCCAATCTCTTGCACTGTAACAATCACTTTAGCCAATAAAAACTTCAGGGTCCAGTAAATATGAATAGAATATTTAAAAAGTGACAGTATACCTCTGGTATAACGGAGATCCGTTAGAATTGGATCCATCTCTTCCTTAGGAAGGTCTTCCTCGACCTTAGTTCTGAGATCTTGTTACCACCCAGAAATCAAAGATTTAACATGGCTGGGTGTCCCTTCTACATAATCCTGAAACATATTTTCCTTGATTTCTTTCCCATACTTCCTTCCTCTTCTTCTTTTTCCTGCTTTGGAATTCCCTTTATCCTTTCCTTCCATTCTGCCCAACTGCACTTTAACCAGTTTGACTTGAAACTAGTCTCCCAACAAACGTGCATTCACCCAACTCCACACCAGGGTTTTGGACCAACAGGAAATGGCCTGAGAGTGAAAATTGCTAGGAAGACCTACAGACGGAGACAACATAATATTATTGAAATAAAAAATGTGTTTTACAATAATGGCCTACTTACTAGGAGCCAACAATTTTTTGTCAAGTTGGCCATAAGTTATTTCCCTCTTCATAATTACAATATTTTGAGACCCCCTACCACCCATATAGGTTGTGGCTTCCCAAATATCATTACTCTTACTGTTCCCAATATTTACCTGAACCATGAGGGAATATACAAGACCAGAAATGACCACGATAATATTTGCAGTGACTCCCATGCAAACCCAAATAGAAGATGAAATAACCCCCCTGACTAGCCCGAAATTTGTTATACCGGTTCTACTATCCTTGATGTCGCTATTATTATTGACCGAACCTCTAAAACCCTTAATTCCTAAAGCATTATTGACATTATTAACTGAACCTCTAGCCTCAAATTTGTGTTGCACGACATGCATTCAATTTCACACAATTTCTAAAGAAAAACAAAATAGTTGTAGGAGGAAGTATGCAATTTACCTAGTACATTATTGTCAATAGTACCATGTAGACTACAAAAGTATCCAGCGGGGATAAAAAAATCACAAGCAGTACTATGAAACAAGCTTTCAAGATAGAGAAGATGACAATAAGGGATGTAAAACTCACATGCAGTGTCATGAAGATGACATGCAAGGGTTAGAGAAAAATATAAATCAATGAAATACTGACATGCAGGAGCATTTGTATAACATGCAAAGTGAAGAGGAAATTTATATTTACAATGGTCATGGCATTGAACCACCACCTCCTCTGCAATTTCCATGCCCAGAAGGTGAAGAAAAATACAACTAGCCATTTGGAGAACTAAAGTGGACTCATAAAAATTAACCAAACAGGCTTACGAAACCCAATTAAGACCTAGAAATCAATCATGCAGATCCTTTCAACCTTACCAAATATCATCCCATTCCTCTCAACCAACCCATATTTCATGGGAGACTAGTATATAGTCATTC
Source organism: Pinus albicaulis (assembly GCA_034641835.2). Classification (NCBI taxonomy): domain Eukaryota; kingdom Viridiplantae; phylum Streptophyta; class Pinopsida; order Pinales; family Pinaceae; genus Pinus; species Pinus albicaulis. The sequence continues at coordinate 199,823,103 of CM076582.1, forward strand.
CAAACAAGGAAGGAAGAACCATAACATACAAACCAATAGTATTCTTCATCTAAGACACAGATATACCGAGAAAGAAGCTAGATACATACCCGCGCAGACAACATGCCATTTTTGCTAGAGCCCTCAGCTATTCCTCTGTCTTCTTGTGATTTTCTTGCATACCTTGATTTGTAATAATCCAAAAATTGGAAAACTAAATGTTTTTAACCACCCCCCACATCCTCCTGCGCTAGCATTTTCCCCTATACTCTCTTGAAAAGCCTCGTTGTTTTCCAACTTCCTTAAATGCATTCATTAATCGCTATGGGAGGAGCCATATGCATTTTTCACCACACGTCTTCGCCTTCCACCATATGGCTTGCATGTATGTTTGCCATGTCGCACCAAGCTACTTCCCACTTTGCACCCCGATCGGGGGTTCTGGTTTTGGTTGTTGTCATTTTCCACACTCTCCTATAGAGTTTCAACCTAATATCATGCCTTGCTCAATCCCAAGGGATATCTGGAACCCTTCCATGGTGGTTGCATCCCAAATTTGCAAGCATATTAGTTGTTGCATTGCCTGATTGTTGAACATGAGACAGGATAATATAGCTAATGTTGGGCATAAGATCCTTAATATCTTGTATGAGGTGATATATTTTCCAACTACGACTTGTATGCTCCCAAATTGCTCCTCTTTGTAGCTTTTGAAGTATACCTATGACCATAGCCAAATCCCCTTCCACCACAAGCTTGTTATAATGTTCTTATCTTGAAATTACAAGTCCTTATTTAACCGCATTGATTTCAGCTTCATTATTACTGGAATAGCCCAACTCCATAGCATAAATCCCTCGTACTTGGCCCTCAGAGCCTTTGAAGATTCCCCCAGCTCTTGTTTGACCTAGATTTCCTTTGGAAGCCCCATCATAGTTCAGCTTTGGAAAGCCTTGTTGTGGGTGCACTATACTTATCTTTTAAATTATATTCCATCGGTTTGAGTTTCCATCAAGATAGGGCTAACATTTGAGGTTTTAGGTTCAGTTGAGATAGGCTTCATGCCTCTTTCCCATTCACTGTCCAGTCATCCTGAAGCCATTTTTCTACTAGTATACTTTCTTTTATGTTGTGAACAATTTTCTTCCAAGTTTCTGTTATTTGTTGAGCCTCCTCTCTAAACGTATCTCTGTTCCTTTCCTTCCACACTGCCCACATCAAGAAACCTATAGAAATAAACCAGGCTCAATTAATGAAAGGGTGGTGATATCCCCCTCTTCTCCAGTTTTGAATTTTGAGTTTAAAACTTGTCCTATCTCTATATGTTTGTTGAAAGTATAAGTATAAATTCGACCATAGATGATCAACAGTGGGGAAAATATTTAGTAGGTGTCCCATAGTTTCAGTATGCTTATCGTACATGACACAAGCAGAGGGTCCCAACATCCTTCGTCTCTCCAACTGATCCCAGGTGAGAATTCTACCATGACCTACAAGCCATAGGAAATGTTCAATTTTCAACCAATGCTTAGTAGACCAAACTTTCTTCCAGAGCTTTGAAATTTGAAATTGAATATTCTTACCTTTAATATTGTAGCCTTCTTGAATTGTAAACATGCCTTTAGTTCTTTATACCCACTGTAGGATGTGATTTCCTATTACAATGGGTACTTTTCTATATTTTAATTAATTTTCAAAATTCCCCCATTATTGAGTCTCTGGAGCATTCTGCCAATGCCTCTTTTTCTTCCACTTTCACCAATACTGATAAGTCTCTATATCCCAAAAATGTTATACCATTTTGATATTTACTTGGTTTGTAAAGAGAAATATCTCAGCTATGTCTATTCCACTAAATATTTTTTCTCTTTGCTGCCAAGAATCCTCCTAGAACCGAGCTATGTTTCCTCCCCTGATTTCCCAGAAACTATGGTCTCTGATGATATTTTTTGGTTCAAGATGCTAAGTTACAAATTGCAGAGCCCTTAGGGGTGCTCTACAGCTGCAATTTATCTACAGTATTATGCATCATGTCATATTTTCTCTCCCAGATATTTTTCTAGAGGTATCTTCATCCCTCTAACCACCTCCATCACAAATTTTCTCCCATCACCTGTTTGAGTAGATAAGGATCACTTAGGCCAAGTCTACCCTCCCTTTTTGTTTTGATCAGATTTTCCCAGGATAGGAGAGTCGATTTATGGGTTTGTTTAGATCCTTTCCACAAGAAGTTTTTAAAAATATTTGTCATCTCAATACAACTATTTTTAGGGGTAGCCATCCCTGATAGATGATATATGGGGATGGATTGAAGGACCGATTTTAAGAGAAAAACCCGACTAGGGGCATTGAGCGCATGAAATGACCAATTTTGGAGCTGATATTAATTTTTTAAAATAATAATTATTTTATTATTTTAAGATGTAATGTTATAGAAAAATCTCTCCCATAGTAAACTATAACACAAATTTCTCAAGAATAATGTTATTAATATTAATGTTATTTTTTATTATTGTTCATAATATTATGTCAATATTGATTTTCATAATGTTTATGTTATTGATGTTATTAATGTTATTTCTAATTATAAAATTATTAATGTTACTATTAACTTTACTAATGTTCTTGTATTATTAATGTTATTAAAGTTATTGAAATTAATAATTTTATCATAAATATTGGTAATATTAATATTATATTAATAAATAAGGTTTCTAATTTGATAAATAATATGGTCAAACATGGCCATACATGGTCAACAATGGGCGTACAAAGTCAACCATAATGAAACATAGTTATTCTAGTTGACCATGATTAGCGATGGTTAACCATGGTTAGTGATGCTCTTCCATTGGAAAACATGGTCATGCATCGAAAATCACAACCAACCATGTTTAAATGGACAATTATAGTCAACCATGGTTAACTGGGAAATCATAGTCAAGTGATCAACCATGGAAATGTCATCGATCATGGTCAACCATGATTGTTGGCGCACAAGATTCTATCAGACCTAGGATTTGTTGCACATTTTTCCAACAAACACACTCAACATTGATCCTTTTGGCATCATCCATGAAGTGGATGAATTCTCACCCGAGATGCTAATGGGGGACTATTGGAACTACGTTTTCCTAGTCATATGGGATTTATGCAACCCTGAAACACTCAAAATTCAACTTGCAGTGTGATACTAAAACATCTATGACGTAGACAATTAGCAGTCATTCTAGGACTGAACACCGTACAAGACTCCATTAACTCTTGCATGCACTAGTTAGTCCACATGGCATAATCAAAGAAATGGATAAGGAAGAGATATGATACTCTTCCCAACATATTTTTCGACCTCATCATGTGGGTTACAATGCACCACAACAATGTTTTATCATATGAAACCATTACCAAATATTATTCCATTTAACAATTCGAAACATTAAGATACATTTAACTCAATCCGAGATTATTTAGAAAATGATAAACGAACTAAAAACATTAATATAACCATATATATATCTATACACTAAGATAAATGAGGAAAACCATCATTCCTTCTATTATTTAATTAGAAAACACAACAGAGCACAAGGCACTACAACTCAAATCATACACAACTTGGCTCACCCATCTTAATTTATTGCTCAGAATACAACATAGCAATCAATACAATGCGAACACATAATGACTCCATACTATATTTCTTCTATTAAATTTATGTTGCATAGCATCTACAGACACTCGCACCATGTGGTAACTAATACTTAAGACTATTGAAACCAAAAAGACATAATAACAACAACACTTTCATCCTTGGCATCCACGATCTGATTGTCCAATTGACCAACTTTCCATCCTTCCAACTATCCAACCCACTGTATGTCTCAAAAACATCCTTATATTGTCTCCTGATAGCTTCTTAATATCCTTTAGTCGACTTCTCCACTCCTCCAACTGTTTTCCTTCCATGCTAACCATTATGATATTTTCTAACATGCTTTCTCTAGTTTTCCCATGCCTCCTAACCATCTACAGAAAATATATCCTTTCAATTCATCCCATTTCATTGACCTTATTATTCCTAAAAATATCTTCAATGACTCCTGTCACAACATCCTTCTCTTCCTTCAACACTAACTAAAAAATCCTAACTATGTGATATTATTTACACGTGTCCCTACTTTATGGACATTGACACATATTTCATGTGTGGTTCCTCCATGAACCACATCTCTTTCTCCTACGCCATATTTCATTGTTGCACCCAAACCACTGCTCTCTCATGCTCCTTTCTCCTTCTATGTGGTCACCCTCCTAAAACTTAACACAAATTTTAAAAAATTATCACCTCTAATAGGTCCCCAATGCAAAATTGTTGTTCATCTTGAGCCACTCAACCATTCTTCTATCACCATGGGTTTGGTAACCTTTCTTTTCATTGAGGTTTTGTTTTTGTTTCTTCTATAGTAGTTTGCAAAGGTGGTCAGGTGTTCTAGTTGTCCTGTAACTCTGTCACCGGATAAGAGAGGAGTGTCATGCTCCATCTCTCTATACTGAATCTAAAAAAGAAGAAGTTTGAGGTACAATTATTTCTCAAAGATTGACTTCTATGCTTTCCCATGACCATGGCCCCATTCTTGTTTCCATACCATTGCATTTTCTCCATGGGTATCAGTAATACTTCAACCTTCCTGCCTTCTTCATGTTTCCTCAATGGTTAGTGTAAGGAGTGGTACATCCTCAATTAGATGGCCAGTTATACACCCTCACAGTAGTATTGGTCCTATCTTCCCACGAAACAAGAGGGTATTCTCTAGGGATTCTCATGCTACACCCATCATGCATGAGGTAAAATCATTGCTCCACCGCTACAACACCCCTGCCAGTGATTACCCCAAAAATGGATTCTTGGATTTAACCATAGAGCCCTCCCATAATCTGTGTTGGGTTAAATGAACTAGTGCAATTTTAGCCTATTATGTAAACCATCCTTCTGAGCAAAAGAGGCCCTTTCTCATTCAGCCTACCTAGTGAAACTGGGTCACCACCTTCTAATGAATCTCCTTATCTTATTTTATCCATCCTTGGCCCCTCCTATGTACTCTCCTCCTCCACAAATAGTTGATATTATATCATCAACCAACATAAGCACCTCCTCTCTGCATGTATTCTATCATTTTCACTACTTTGACTCCTTTCTTTGTTGCCATCGTAGCAACACTCTTTCCTCGTATCATTATTACATTTCTATTTATCTTCATGCATGGACTACTCTTATGCTCTGCACTCTCCTAAGCTTGGATGGCTCTTATATTGATTCTTATACCCATGGTTATTCCTCTGGTGGTGTTTTATAACCCTCACATCCTTCACTCTCCCTCATGGATGATCATTACACTGGCTCCTACATCATTACTCACAAATTTTGATCACTACACCTATGTATGAATCGTAATAGGAGTTCTCTCCAATTCAGTTAAAATGGATGGCATACACATGCCACCTCTCACATTAACAATAATTTCTACCCCACTTTATTCTATCCACCTCAACGTTATCCCCTTTTGATTATCTTTTCGTGATACCCAATGGGTTGAACTAATGGTTCACATGGGTTTTCCTATTATAAAAATATAATTTGGTGCTAGTATCAAGTTCTCTATACTATTTTCTGTTGTTATTTCCATACCAAGGTTGATCATTTCAACATCTTCACACATGGCTTTTGTCTCATTTCCTATTGATAATCTAACTATTTTTTTAGCCAAATGACTCTGTCGTACATTGTGGATAAGGTAACTAGGGTTAAAACATTAACTCATGCCAAACCATTATGTATTTTTTCATAATATTTCTCTAACTAGACTACCCCCAACATTGTTTGTTATCTAATCTTCCATTATCCTTGCACAAAAATCCCTCTAATACACGTTATTCCACTTCAAAATGTAGTGGAATTTTATTTATGTTGTCTAATTAGTACAATCAACACCAAATACCGTTAATGGTTACCCCTATTATTTAATCGAAGAATTAAGTCTAATCTATAAGTAACATGCTTTCTTTATGTACACATTGGTACAAGTACCTTCGTCACTTTCTACTTGTATGCTTTCCTTCCCAGAAATCTAAGAAATATATAAGTTTCCATGTCGTCGCATTCAGGGCCAGCACCAAACTTCTCCACTCAGACTCTTCCACAGTTTCAATAATTCCCGCTTGCAACATGTTTTCTAGATCTCCCTTGTCCTTGTCCTTGTTGATTGGATTTAGCTGGTATGTCCATTGATTCATAGGTTTGGCATCGGGCTTCAACAAAATCCTCATCTCACCCAATTTCATGACAATCCCTTTCATTTATTCAAATATATTAGGTAACAAGTCCTGGTATTCACACAACATATTTTCAACCTTCTCTACTATATCATCATCCTATTAATCCCATATGGAAGCCATCTTGGGATTCTCTTGTATGCCAATATTTATTTTTTGGGTTTGGATGGTTGCACATATTCAATGGATTGTAACTCTAGTTCACCTATTGCTTGCTAACCTATAGAATATCTATATTCCTGGTATCATCCTCATCTTTTCCTTGTTCATATATATTATAACACTCCAAAAAATCTCATATCTATTGTGAATTCTTGTGCATAGGATACAATGGTTGGATTTTTGACACTGTTGGTTTCCTTATGTGAAAATTTTCTTTTGCAACACTTTTAAAACCTAATTGAGTGCTAGTTCTTATGCCTCTAAACTAAAATTATCCTTAAACATCTTCACCATCACATTTTAGTCCCATGTTCCTCTATGCATCTCTAGCTCAACATACCAATTTGCAAGAATATTGTCTAGCATATTTACAAACCAAAGTACTCACTCCTATTGTAGCACACATTCTCTCATTCTTTTCATGACACATAATTTTAAGTGTGTCCTTAGGAAATCAATTCCTAAATACTTCTCCCTAGGGACTCCAAAACTGGTCTTGAATCTAATACATATAAATTTTCTACACTATTTCCATACTGTGACCTTCTCCTTGTGTGAATTCTGTTAGAATCCTATACCAATAGGTGCCATATTTCATGATTGACTCAATAAGCTATGTAATATGTTCATACGTTTTCTTTTTGCAAAGGTTTTCCATATTTTCCAAAATTCAAAAAATCAAAAAATTTAAAAAATGTAAAGAGGGTATGCCCTAAAAGAAAAATAAAAGGGTAAAACAATAATAATGGCCAAAAAATAAAAGAAAATGAACCCAACCAAAAGAAAAGCCAAGGAAAGTGTGCAAGTCTAAATGCCACTACTTTTTGCTCTGATGTAATAAACAAAATTGTGTGCAACTTGTTTCCTATGCCACAATTTATGAAAAGTCAAACAGTTTAAGCTTGGCTAGTTCATCTTTCAATTTCATGTTTTAGAGATAGAGAATAAATATCTGGCCAAACAGTTTAATGTTGGCAGATAAGTAGATAGGTAGAGTTAATAAAAGGTGCTCAACAGTTTAATCTGAGCCCTTGGATGTAATAAGTGGAGACTTAGATAGGTTTTCCATGTAAAAGAAAAAGAAGATTGATAAGGGTTTTCCAGTTTAAGTGCACCCTAATAAAGGAGAGAAAATGGTAGGGTAAAGTAAGTAGGGTAGGTAGATGTTTTTGTAGAATTACATGTGATGAATGATGGTTCCAAATGTATTCAATTTTACTTTCATCACAAGTGCAAAGGCAGATACTACATTGGAAAAAGGTCATAACAAAACAAAGTCAAGATTATTAACTTCCCGTTCATTTTTCCCTAAAGAATTCACTAATTTCCCCTAAGTGCTAAGGTATTTTGAAAATTAAAGGGGCTCAAGGCATTTCCTTGACTTTTGGAGGGACCAGACCCTCTGCCCAATAATTGAAAAGACCTAAGTACTTGAAATCATCCATTATCGCATTCATTCACCTCTCAAAAAATCTTTTCCTAAGTAAAATCCCATTTTACTTAGGAAAATCGTGCAATAGTTTATAAAAAACCCTCAAAATCACTTTTTATTCTAAGTCTAAGTAATGAAGTTGTTATAATGCAATTTGCTTGTAAATATTCACTTGCTTAGCTATATTAATGAATTTTGAGTTTACATTGTCCCCTGTCATATTAACATTGATGTTGTGTATTAACTCCTTATAGAAATAACCTTCTCCTATTATATATAACTCCCCTTTATATAATATCCCCAAAATCAATGTATTATAATTTTTTTTAGCCAAAAGTATTTAATTCCCACTTATTTCAAATAAAAAACCCACTTTATACCCCCTTTTGGCTAAAATATGACTTTGATAATATCCCCGCCCCTTATGGTAAACGAATCGCGCTGGTTTAATTACCATATAAATAAAAAATATGAATAAATTTTTAAACATATGTTACATATGTTTAAAAACAAAAAAAATAAAACTCAAAGTTTAATTGAAACCAAACTTTGATTTAACCCATCCCTGTGCATTTTCCATTCCCGACCTTCATCGTATAAAACAGATTAATTAATCCTCACGATTAATTAATAATCTAAACCGCCAATTAAAACACCCTCGATGAGATTAATTAACCAATAATCGCATCGGTCCAGCCCGTTAAAACTCTGTCATCTCCGCGCCCCGTCGACCGTCTGATCGACCCATAAAAGATCAATGACTGTTATCAATTTCACTGGCCATCCGCATACGAACGATAACGCGTGATGGCCAAGCGGTTTTCAAACAATGTCATGCTACGTGTCAATCATTGTATCGCATCGCTGCTCATCCGCCCAAAACAACCTTTCCCCGAAAGTGGTGCAATGGAAACCGCTTACCGCCTACCCTCCCATGACTCATCTCCCGTACATGCTGACGTCATCCCATAAATTAATAAAAAATTTGGCCACCCATTGACTTTGTGAATAAAAAAAAATAAGCCCGTGTTTTTCATTTTTTCATTCGCAGAGAACGACTACACCTCCATGCACATACATTCAAATCTTCACTGCTGAAATCCGTCAACCTTTGTCTCGTCGAAGAAAATTGCAGTCAAGCTTCCCAGAAGATTGTCCACCTTAACCAGTACCTATTTAGACCACTATTATCTCCAGAAAATAGGTATTTACCCTAAATTCTTACTGAACTCTGTGAGAAGCTCGGTTTTCCTTTTTCTTTCACTAAAACAGAGTTAAAATTAATTGCTAGTTCATTCCTTAATCCTGAGAACTGTAATTAAAATCCCCAATCTGCAATTGTACCTATTTTTCCCGTCAAAACCCAAATTTCCATTTTTGAATCCACAAGAACCAAAAATGGAAGTTCCTGTGGCTTTAAACATAGCACCATTGAATGCCCCTCACAAAGACGTGGATTATTTACCTTTAGCCGATATGGATTTTCAAATTCAAGACCTGGGTCTCAGTGAGAATCCCCTTCGAATATTTTGTTGCTGCAGAAACAATTATTTGAATGGTTCTGACATAATTGGACTCTGGGAATCCAATATGCCCATGTACCTTCTCACAACAGTCTGTATCTTCCATGAAATCATCCATCTTTGCCATGCCAACTATGATCCTAACCAAAGAGCAGTCTTATCCCCAAGTCAAGATGTCCTCTTCCCAATAACTGCTCAATCCATAAATGAGATGCTAAATTTCCAACCTAGTCAAGCCCTCACTCCTCTATACATGGCTGAATTACTTGAGAAGTCTACCCAATTGTACCATGAAGAGTTAAACCGTATTTTTCAGAACTTTATGCTACCACAGCATCAGCCTAAAGGCCCTCCCCCTTATGGCCACACCTATTTTACTGATGAGGGCAGACTTATTTTAAACATGATATCTTCAATAATGGGTTTTAATACTAGCGAGTTTGTTCATCAATTGACCCTAGTGTTATTGTCTATTTTTAACCCTGGACAGCCTCCCACTGTTAAGTATGACTTTGCATCTTATATTGCTGAAAAAATCCATGATCAATTCATGAGATTTGGAAATGAGAGAGTATTCAAATATTCTTCCTTCATATATCATCTCATGATATACTACCAGTCAGAAAGTTTTCCTTTCCATATTCAGAAACTTGATGCTAAAGGAAACCCTAGATCAGTTATCTTTTGGTCTGCTATCACCCATCATTATTCTGATTCTCCTTACTCCTACAATGAGTTTATTGATCTGTTTTTACATCGAGCAACCACTTTGTTAACTGGAATTTCTCCTCCCAGAGTCAGTAATGAAATCAAGAGAATCCTTCAACTCTCAAAAAAATATAAAGTGGGAGATTGGTACTTATATCAGAATCATACTGAAATTAGGATTTATGGATGTGAATTGTGTCCATTCAAGTTGCCCAGATATGTTCCAATGAGACTTTTTGCACTTGAGTATTTCAGACAAATGAACAATTCAGATATAGTTCATTTCTGTAATGCCAAGAAGAAGGCACAACTCAGGATAAAGAGCCAATTAGGTCCCTTTGTTTGTAATTCTAGGGAGGATGGGAAAGAAGCCGAAAGGATTTTAGAAGACTACCTCAATTTGCAAAAGAGTTTCTACTGGGCACCCTATGATCCATATAGATTTATTTGTGACAGAAGAATGAAAAACAAATTATCTCCATACATTCATTTTAGGATGCCAGAAATTGAACAATATGCAAATACAGATCAATGGGTGGAAGGAACTTTGGTAGAGAAAGATAGTGAGCAGGTCAATATTGATAATGTAATGAAAGACCTTGAAAAAATACTTGAGCTGGACTCTCTTGGGAAGGTATAGACAGCAGGACCTTCTTCAGCAGGAACTTCACAACAACATTTGCAAGAGATCATTACAGTGGCAGTATAATCAAAAGGAAAATAAAAGGAACCAGACATACACGTAGTTGAAAAGTTCACAATGAAAGAGCAACCAGAGACATCCAAAGAACAAGATCAAGTACCAATCCCTCCAGTTCAGATCAATGAGACAGAAATGTCAATTTTGCAGACTCCATTAAATGTGAAAAAGGGAAAAAAGAGGGAAGCTGAATCTGCTACCCCTCCCACTGGATCTTCACAACAGCCTCAGGCCAAGAGACAAAAATTGAATACTCCTCCATAAGTAGAATTTATTGATGAAATCCTTGATAGTCAAGGACCAGAACAATTGGGCAGTCAACAAACAGGTTCAGTCAGTGGAGCATCCACTACCTCACAAAGGAAAGAACTTCAAAAGCAACAGAGTGTTGAAATATCTTCTTTCAAAACACCAATTAAAAATACAGGAGATATAAAGAATACATTTATCAATATCAAGGCCAGGAATGATCCGCTGAGAATTCAAGTATATAAACAATATCTGAAAATGGCTCCAAAGAATCCAGAAAGACTGGTGTCAGCTTTTGACATCCAACAGGGCCAAATGATAATGAGCCATTTCAAACCCAAGGTGAAACAACCCCAAACAACTGCTGATTATATTAGAACAAACTTTGAATTCCTATCAAAGGATATCCATCCTTTAGATCAGATTGAGTTACATAAGCAGACTGGTGAAATGATCTATTCTACTTTGACTGATAAGGCAATGGTAGCTCACATGTTACAGGATTCTTTGGAGAACACCAATACACAGTTAAAGCTTGAAAAGGCTTCTTCTCAAGCCAAAGACAACAGGATAAAAACATTGGAAGAAATAATAATTGGTTTGGGACACAATTCAAAAAATGTCAAAGGTATAGAAGCTCTAATCAAAAAACAATATGATGGCATTGCAGCTTTGGGAAAGCAGTTGAAATTGCCAGCCTCCAGACATCCTCAAACTGAAGAAGTAATAAAGAAGAATTCTGAAGAAGAAATGATGGAGTTGCTCTTGAAAATGAATGAGAAACTAACTGAAATAGAAAAAGAGCTTGAACAAGCTTTAAAAGACAAACAATCCAGTGTTCCAGTATCTACAACAGAGGTTATCACAGATACAACAAGTCAACCAACAGGTCAATCAACAGAGCCATCACAGGTAAATACTTCAAATTTGAGTACAGAAGAACTAATAAAATTAATGAATGACTTGAAACTTTAAGTAACAGAACTTCAGCGCACAAAGTTACAGCTTATTAATTTGGAACAGAAATATGATCTTTCAAAAATGACTGTTGCTGACAAAACAAGAGAAGTCAAAAAGTTGGAAAAATTAGTTAAAGCTTTGGAAAGGGATCTCACATTGGAGAAACCTTTAAGAGAAATAAATGACATTCTTTGGGATGATATTATTCAGTCAATAAAAGATATCTGGTCCTCAATCTAGATAATATACGAGCATAATGATTTGGTCAAAGTAGCTCTGGATAAAGTTGAGACTACACGAGCAGAATTAGGAAATAGGCCTAAGGAAGCCAATCAGCTCATACAATTTCTAAACACCCAAGCCAGAAAGAAACTTGCAGATCAGGGTATTCAGGACAGGACTGCAACAATCTTGGAGATAAAAAGAGTTTTTACTAAAAGAACTCTTATGCAAAATTTAGAACGAAGGTGTTTTTACATGCAAAGTGAAATCATTGCTTTCAGAGAAAGGTTTAATGTTTTATTGAATAAAGGGTTGCCCAGCCCTATGGTCTCAGAAGATAAAATAACGGACCTGGAAACTTATGTTAAGAAATTGGACATACATGCTCATAATCATGCCAGTTCCTCAGCCATTTCATCAGAAGCAACATTACCTATAGGAAGGAATCTTCATGACAGATTCAAGAATTTATTTTATCTTGAACATGAAATAAAACATTTGTTTCCAAATAAGCCTAATTTCTTTAGATATACTAAGGCTGATGAAACATTAAGGAAGCTTCCATGGACCAAAATAGCAGAAGATAAATGGTGGGAAGATCTATTGGAACTTTTGTAAAATTTATCCTTACATGAAATTTTTCCTATTTACTACAGTATAAAGGATAAAGGGACAAACAAAGGTCAAAGAGTATCAGTTCAGTTAAAGTGCATCAGTAAAAAAAAAGAGTATCAGTGAAGAAAGTCAGTTAGAACAAAATTACTGAAGAGGACAACGATGAGCTAAAATATAGGTCCTGCCTCCAGCACATTATCAAAAGGAGGAAACATCACAACATTAGTTGATTTTTTGTCTTATCTATGAGAGCATCTGTCTCTATTTTTATTGTAACTTATTTGTGAGTCATCTTAGATTATATCTCATTTTTTTACGAGATATTTTGTATGATTTTTTGTATAAATAAGCCCTCAATCAGATTATTGAGGGTGGATTCTTATACTCGGATGTAACATTGAATTTTTTGGAATAAAAAGCTTTAGAAAAATCTTTCGTGGCAAAACTGGACAAGGAATTGAAGCAGAAGACTTTTCTCAGGATTCATGCGTCAAATGAAGGATCAATAAGTCTTTTCTATCTCATGTTTTGAAGTTTAATATTTGTTTACAATATCATATGTGTTTAATTATCTTGATATTTAATGAAAAGGATTAAATCAGAAAGTACTTAGGTGTAATCTAATTTTAGTCGTTATTATTCTAAATGTTTTCCTCTAAGCTGGTTTAAACAATGAATTCTCAATTGCTCCTGTTTGTCTAGTTCATATATTTTGGTTTTTTAGTAAAGAATACTTAATTTCTCTTTATTGATAACCAATCTATTTCTCTCCTCTTGAATGTGTTGAAAGATTCTGTATTTCCTTTCATCTGTTTTAATTCCATTCCATTCACTTTAGATCTATAATTGTTTCTAGTTTGATTATATTGCCCTAATAAACCATATTTTGTTAAAAAACCTAAGCCAGTGTAGCCAATCCTTTGACTCCATTAGCCCAATGGACTGAAACTACTTGATCTTAATCTCAGCTAAAGAATTCCATCAGCCTAAAATCGAAACCCCTGAACTTTATAACTAGCCTAATATCTCCCAAAAACAAAGCTAAATTTTATACAGAGAGCCCTATCTAGGTACAGATTGGCTAGATTCTGTACCTGAAGGTTGGTTTGTGGTTACCTCGGACCCCTTTCCTCTTCCAAAAACTTCAAGGAAAATCTGAGTGATAACATAGTGGCGACTCCGCTGGGGAACTTAATCATTTTTACTATTTTTTAATTTATAAACTACAGACAGAGTCTGAAGATTAGCCATGTAGCCTTTGAAATGCTTTTTGCTCTGCAATTGCATAGTAAATAAATGCTACTTCAGTCAATCTCCAGTCTAGTTTATAGACTAATCTTTAGTTTCAGATATTTAATCAATTTCTCTAGTTCAATAAATCTTTGAGAAAAATTTAACCCAAAATCTTAAATTTCTTAAAGATTTTGTCAAAGTTGTACTTTCATTTTATTTAAAACAAACAAAAAAAAAAAACCAAAAAAAAAAAACCAAAAATATAAATCATCCAGAAAATTGGCTTCAGAAAGGACTCGTTATACCAGGTCAAATCCTGAACCTAACCCACCACCGATATTTGAGAATCCAAATCTGATTCCCAGAATTCTGAGAAGACAAGAGAGTCAAGAAAGCTCTGACAGTTCTCAACCTCTTGTTAGATCAAAATCTTGTCCTGTGAAGTTTATATATCTTGAAGACGAACCATTTGATGAATATTTTGAAACTTCTCTATTCATAAATTTTTTTGAATCTGAGTTGTCCAATCTTGTTCCTGGTCCATTATTTCTTGAAGATTTTCAATTTGAATTTATCACTTCACATCTTGAAAAGCATCTACAAAATTCCATTCAATTTGAGCAGACTTTTGAAGAAACTTCAAACACTTCTATAGTTACTGCAGCTTCCCCAAGCTCATCTACTTTTCCCCAAACTTCTCAAACACAAGCCACTCCTTCTACTCCTCCACCCACTACTTCCAGACCATCATCAACTGTTATTCTATTACACCTTCCAATGGCCAACATATATGCTCCGTTAAGGTTGCCAGGCAACCCTACTGCTTTGCCTCAAGATTATCAGAGTAAAATCACCCCTTTTGATGGTTCCAGTACTTACACTGCTCAACAACATACCAAAAGGATGACAGATTACTTTGAATTTTATGAAATAGACGCTGATGATGTACGAATGAGAATTTTTGTCCAGAGCCTTACTGGGGAAGTCAGGACATGGTTTAGGGCTCTTGCTCCAAATAGTATTGCTGACTTACCAACCCTGTATAGGGAATTTTTAAATAGATGGGGGAAGAAGAAAGACCCTCTTCAAATCCTATCAAACTTTTGAAAATTGAAAAGAGGACCTAACAAAGCTGTGCAAGATTATATCATTAGATTCAATGAAGCCTACAATGTTGTTCCCCAAAACCTTAGACCCCCTCCGGATTCGGTACTGGTTAAATTCCCTGATGGGTTTGATTCTGACATAACATATTCACTTAGGGAAAGAGCTCCCCAAACTCTAGAAGAGATGCAAATCATAGTTGTTATTGTTGAAGCTAACCTCATAGAAAAACAAGCTAGAGCTAGAGCTGAAAGAAGGATGCCTATAAACGAAGAGCCTTCAGCTTTTGAAAGAAAGCTGGATGCAATTATTAAAGGGATGGAAAGACTGGGAGACCGAGTAGAGACAATTGAAAGGAAGTCTTTTGGCGATGGTAAAAATGCTGTTAGAAACCCAAACTTCAGAAGAAATCAAAACCAAAATACTGGGAAAAATGTTCCTGACCAAAACATCAGGCCACCATTCCAGGAAAATTTTGTTGAAAGTTCATCTTCTGAGGAACCAACTCAGGATTTTGAAATAAATAACTTGACTGAAAACAAGAATGAACCAGAAGTTTTCCTATCTCAAGATGATCAAGAAAATCACATTCTTGAAACATTTCAAACTCATTCAGGAGAAACTTTTGATTTGAAGGAAGGATATGATTCAGCGATTTATGAAGTTCATAAAAAATACAATTTGAGAAGTAGATGGATTGACGTGCTAGAGAATAGCAAACAGAAAGCTGTGAAACAAAAGCTCAAAGGTAAAACTAACACTCCTCCTGTACAAATTCTTTCTAGAGCAAGTCCTAACCCCTCCAATCCAATAATTGAAGACGTGTCTGATAATCAATTGAATAATAAACAACTTTCCAATACTTTTCCTCCTACAGGAAACATAGAAGAAACAACAGAAATTAATTCAGAAACACCTTCGACTCATAATCTTACTCATGAAAAAGAGAAAAACAATGAAAACACAAAAAATAGAGAAAACCCAACTGTTCAAAATACTAGAGCTCAAACGGATAAATCTTTCAATCTAGAAGCTGAAATAGGCAAATTAAAGATAGTTTTTCAATTAGCAGAATTAGCTAAACATGATGTCTATAGAAGCCAAATCAGCAGATCCCTTAACATTACTGGAATGGACGATTCAGTAAATGTTTTTGATGATCAACCCAAACTACTTTTTGGCCCTGAAGTAAATGGAAAACCAGAAAGTGGAGGAACTCCTCCATTTTATGTGATTTTTAATGTACATGACAAAATACTTCATAAAACCATGCTTGATTCTGGAGCATCTCACAATTTAATGCCCAAGGCTGTGATGGAAAGATTAAACCTAGACATTACCAGACCATATAAAGATCTCTTTTCTTTTGATTCAAGTCAGGTAAGATGTTTAGGTTTGATTAAATATTTGTGTGTTACTTTGGTGCAATACCCTGAGAAATCTATTTTGATAGATATAGTAGTAGCAGATATTCCTCCTAAATATGGTATTTTGTTGTCCAAATCCTGGGGTTCCAAACTCGGAGGATCTATTCAATTAGATATGTCATATGCTACTATTTCAGTGTTCGGTCAGCCTAAAAGACTATACAGAGAAACCTTGATGAAATATTTGGTCAGTAGTCAGGAGAAGCCTGAAAACTTCCCCATCTACTGAGTACATTCTGATATGGACTCATTCATCCTTTATAATGCTAAATTTGACCTTCCTACTGAAATAGAAGCACCAGAAACAGAAACTGCAAATAAATCTACTGTTCAAATTGAAGAAATTTCTGAAAACAAAGAAACATCAGACATTCAAGAAATACGAGAAAAAACTGAAAAACTAGAGCTCCCTGTTACGAAAGTTATTAAAACAGTCGATGAAGATTATGAACATGAAATTCTTTAGCATTTAGAATTTGATGGTTCAGTAAACAAGTTAGGAGCTGGAGCTAGAATTTGGATACACAACGTTGAAAATGATCATGCTGAAGGCCATGCTTATAAATTGAACTTTAGATGCACTAATAATATGGCAGAATATGAGGCTCTTTTGCTAGGGCTTAAACATGTCAAAAAATTAGGAGCAATTAGAGTATCAATCATAGGAGACTCTGAGTTAATTATTCAACAGATCAATGGTGAATGTTCGACAAAAGACCCCAGATTAAGAGAATACAGAGGAACAATTGTGGAAATTCTCAATACTTTTCTACAGGCTCAGCTTGCCAAAATTCCTAGAAAACAAAATTTGCATGCTTATAGTCTTGCAATGTTCACTAGCACTTGTAAATTACCTTTTGAACCTAATCATCAGTTCACAGCTAAGATTAGACATAGACCTGCTCTACCAGATAATCTTATGAATTGGCAAGTGTTTGTAAATAATAATCAGATAAATAATTTTTTGACTTTAGAAAACGAATTCTCTAACAGTAGCATAGATGAAGACAAAACAATCAATGAATCTAATCAAATAGATGAAAAAGAAATAGATATTTTAGAAGAGACTGCAATTCACATGCTTCACCCAACTAAATTCACTAAAAAATATATGCAGTATTTGAAACAAATGGAAGTCGATGAGATTATAGAAGATGAATCTGAAATTATTAATCTGAAAGATAATCATTTACCTAAAGGATTAACTCCTTTAGAAGATCTTTTTGACTCAAATGACATTCCACTAAAACCCAAAATGGAACCATTAAAAGCTGATATAAGAATACAATTTTGGAACTGAAGGAAATCCTAAGATGGTTAAGTTATCTAAATCTCTGCTAGAGGATCAAAAAGTTAAATATGTTGAACTTTTAAAAGAATTCCAGGATGTTTTTGCCTAGAGTTATGAAGATCTGAAATCATATGATACATCAATCATTCAACATACAATACCTTTGAAACCAGATCAGAAACCATTCAAATAGAAACATAGAAGAATTAACCCTGTATTGATACCTTCAATTGAGAAAGAGATTAAAAGAATGTATGAAGCAGGAATAATTGCTCCTATTAGGTTTTCTGAATGGGTTTCTAATTTGGTGCCAACAAGGAAGAAGACTGGAGAGATTAGACTATGTGTTGATTTGAGAAATTTAAACAAAGTATCTTTAAAAGATAACTATCCTTTACCTAAAATGGACCATATCTTACAAAGGGTAGTAGGTTCTTCAAGGATTTATCTTCTGGATGGATTCTCAGGATACAACCAGATTCTCGTTCATCCTGATGATCAAGACAAAACAGCTTTTACAACACCTTGGGGTACATTCAAATATGTTAAGATGCCTTTTGGGCTCAAAAATGTAGGAGCAACCTTCCAAAGAACAATGGAAATTGCCTTTTCCAAAGAAGTTCATGATTTTTTGGTCATATATCTGGATGATTTGACTGTTTTTTCCAAGACAGATCAACAACATTTAGACCATCTAAGACAGGTGTTCATAAAATGCAGAAAATATGGTATTTCTTTAAATCCTAAAAGGTCATTGTTTGGTCTTGAAGAAGGTAAACTCCTAGGTCATATCATTTCAAAATATGGTATTAGAATTGATCCTGAAAGAATAAAAGCCATTTTGCAGATACCTCATCCCAGGAATATTAAAGAACTTCAAGTTTTCATAGGTAAAATCAATTTTTTGAGAAGATTCATTTCTAGTTTAGCTGAATTACTTAGATTGCTTACTAACATGTTAAGAAAGGATTCGAGTATTAAGTGGACAGTAGAAGCCAAGCAATCATTTGAAGAAATCAAAATGGCTTGAACCAGAATACCAGTTCTTACCAGTCCAAAATTTGATAGAGATTTCTTAATTTTTTCATTTGCTTCTGAACATACAGTTGCAACTGTTTTATTACAAAAGGATGATCAAGGATGTGAAAAACCTATAGCCTTTTTTAGTAAAGCACTTAGAGATGCATCATTAAAATACAACATCATGGAGAAACAATTAAAGATTTCAGAGTTTATATATTGTATTCTCATGTGATAGCTTATGTACCTAATGCTGTCGTTAAAGACATCTTAACTCAAGATGGAATTGACGGCAAAAGAGGTAAATGGATAGCTACCATTTTAGAATATGATATTGAAATAAGACCTACAAAACTCATAAAAGGACAAGGTTTGGCTCAACTCATGACTGAAACAAATTACCAAGCCCTGAATATTAATGAACTGGATGACGAACAGGAGATGGTGACTCCACAATTCAGTTAGGCCTTTTTAGACTCACTTTGGTATGCTGATATCATTTATGTTTTGTTAAACCTGCAAGCTCCTCCAGGGTTATCCAGAACAAAACAAAGGTTTTTGAAAATGACATCTTTAAAGTATTGTATTTTAGATAATGCTCTCTTTTGGAAGAATCATGATGGGATTCTATTAAATTGTTTATTAAAAGATGAAGCTGACAAGGTTCTCAATGAATTCCATGCAGGAGATTGTGGTGGACACCTCTACTGGAAGTCAACTGCAGATAAGATCTTAAGGGCTGGTTTTTATTGGCCAACCTTGTTTTCATATGTTAAGATATTTGTAACTGCTTGCCATAAGTGTCAGATCTTTGAAGGCAAGAGAAAATTATTACCTTTACCATTGAAACCAATTTCCACCGAGAAACCCTTTCAACAATGGGGCCTAGATTTTATTGGAGAAATCCATCCCCCCTCTTCTGGGCAACACAGATGGATCCTCACTACCACAGATTACTTTACTAAATGGATTGAAGCTATCCCATCCAGACAAGCCAATGATTCTGTAATTATAGGATTATTAGAAACCAATATACTTTCAAGATTTGGCTGTCTTGAGAAAATTATAACTGATAATGTTGCTGCTTTCAGGTCTAAGAAAATGATTAGTTTCTACAATAAATATCACATCACTTTAGGCCATTCAACAACCTATTATCCTCAGGGTAATGGACTGGCCGAATCTTCCAATAAAAGCCTCATTAATATCATTAAAAAATTATTGGAAGAGAATAAGAAGAATTGGCATAAGAAACTTACCAATGCATTGTGGGCAGACAGACTTACTACCAAAAAATCAATTGGGACCAATCCATATCAATTAGTTTATGGTATTGAGGCTAGATTTCCATCATCCTTAGGAATTCCTGTAATGAAGCTACTTCAGGAGGCTCAAGTAGAACCAAATGATATTCAGAGAAGAATAAATCAAATAATTCACTTGTAGCAGACCAGACAAGAAGTGTATCAACGATCCCAAGTTTTGCAGGAAAAATTAAAAAAGATGTTTGACAAAAGGACCAAAGTAGAAGATTTTCAACTGGGAGACAAAGTTTTAAGATGGGATTCCAGAGGGGAAGATAAAGGAAAACATGGGAAATTTGATTTCTTATGGAAAGGACATTACATCATTCATGCTTTACAGGGAAATAACACATATTTTTTGAAGAATTTGGATGGTACAGAAGCTGAGGAAGGACCATTCAATGGTCGAATGTTAAAACACTACTTTGATCCTATCTATTAGGATATTCTGATTTTTGACATGTATATATTATATCCTTTCTAATGCATTAGTTTTGATTGGATGGTGACTTGCTGAAGTTGAAGCCCTGAGTGAAGGCCCTAAGCTTCAGAAGTTTTACTATCATATATACAATAAAGGCACCAGAAAAAGAAAATTTCATGGTCCATTTAAAGACATTTTAAGGCATCTGACCTGCTGTTCTTGAATTTTCTCTAGGAAAATCCATCCCCAAGTGGAGCCAGTGTTAGACTCCTATGACAATAGGTGTCATATTTCATGATTGACTCAATAAGCTAAGTAATATGTTCATACATTTTCTTGTTGCAAAGGTTTTCCATATTTTCCAAAATTCAAAAAATCAAAAAATTTAAAAAATGTAAAGAGGGTATGCCCTAAAAGAAAAATAAAAGGGTAAAACAATAATAATGGCCAAAAAATAAAAGAAAATGAACCCAACCAAAAGAAAGGCCAAGGAAAGTGTGCAAGTCTAAATGCCACTACTTTTTTCTCTGATGTAATAAACAAAATTGTGTGCAACTTGTTTCTTATGCCACAATTTACGAACAGTCAAACAGTTTAAGCTTGGCTCGTTCATCTTTCAATTTCATGTTTTAGAGATAGAGAATAAATATCTGGCCAAACAGTTTAATCTTGGCAGATAAGTAGATAGGTAGAGTTAATAAAAGGTGCTCAACAGTTTAATCTGAGCCCTTGGATGTAATAAGTGGAGACTTAGATAGGTTTGCCATGTAAAAGAAAAAGAAGATTGATAAGGGTTTGCCAGTCTAAGTGCACCCTAATAAAGGAGAGAAAATTGTAGGGTAAAGTAAGTAGGGTAGGTAGATGTTGTTGCAGAATTACATGTGATGAATGATGGTTCCAAATGTGTTCAATTTTACTTTCATCACAAGTGCAAAGGCAGATACTACATTGGAAAAAGTTCACAGCAAAGAAAAGTCAAGATTATTAACTTCCCCTTCATTTTTCCCTAAAGAATTCACTACTTTCCCCTAAGTGCTAAGGTATTTTGAAAATTAAAGGGGCTCAAGGCATTCCCTTGAATTTTGAAGGGACCGGACCCTCGGTCCAATAATTGAAAAGACCTAAGTACTTGAAATCATCCATTATCGCATTCATTCACCTCTCAAAAAATCTTTTCCTAAGTAAAATCCCATTTTACTTAGGAAAATCATGCAATAGTTTATAAAAAACCATCAAAATCACTTTTTATTCTAAGTCTAACTAATGAAGTTGTTATAATGCAATTTGCTTGTAAATCTTCACTTGCTTAGCTATATTAATGAATTTTGAGTTTACATTGTCCCCTGTCATATTAAAATTGATATTATGTATTAACTCCTTATAGAAATAACCTTCTCCTATTATATATAACTCCCTTTTGTATAATATCCCCAAAACCCATGTATTATAATTTTTTTTAGCCAAAAGTATTTAATTCCCACTTATTTCAAATAAAAAACCCACTTTATACCCCATTTTGGCTAAAATATAACTTTAATAATATCCCCGCCCCTTATGGTAAATGAATCGCGCTGGTTTAATTACCATATAAATAAAAAATATGAATAAATGTTTAAACATATGTTATATATGTTTAAAAAAAAAAAAAAACTCAAAGTTTAATTGAAACCAAACTTTGATTTAACCCATCCCTGTGCATTTTCCATTCCTGACCTTCGTCGTATAAAAGAGATTAATTAATCCTCACGATTAATTAATAATCTAAACTGCCAATTAAAACACTCTCGATGAGATTAATTAACCAATAATCGTGTCAGTCCCGCCCGTTAAAACTCTGTCATCTCCGCGCCCCGTCGACCATCCAATACACCCATCAAAGATCAACGACTTTATCAATTTCGCTGGCCATCTGCGTACAAACGATAACGCGCGATGGCCAAGCAGTTTTCAAACAGTGTCATGCTACGTGTCAATCGCTGTATCGCATGAATGCTCATCCGCCCAAAACAAACTTTCCCCAAAAGCGGTGCGATGGAAACCGCTTACCGCCTACCCTCCCATGACTCATCTCCCGTACATGCTAACGTCATCCCATAAATTAATAAAAAATTCTGCTACCCATTGACTTTGTGAATAAAACAAAATAAGCCCGCGTTTTTCATTTTTTCATTCACAGAGAACGACTACACCTCCATGCACATACATTCAAATCTTCACTGCTGAAATCCGTCAACCTTTGTCTCGTCGAAGAAAATTGCAGTCAAGCTTCCCAGAAGATTGTCCACCTTAACCAGTACCTGTTTAGACCGATGTTATCTCCAGAAAATAGGTATTTACCCTAAATTATCATTGAACTTTGTAAGAAGCTTGGTTTTCCTTTTTCTTTCACTAAAACAGAGTTAAAATTAATTTCTAGTTCATTCCTTGATCCCGAGAACCATAATTAAAATTCCCAAGCTGCAATTGTACCTGTTTTTCCCGTCAAAACCCGAATTTCCATTTTTGAATCCACAAGAACCAAAAATGGAAGTTCCTGTGGCTTTAAACGTAGCACCATTGAATTCCCCTCACAAAGACTTGGATGATTTACCTTTAGACGATATGGATTTTCAAATTAAAGACCTGGGTCTCAGTGAGAATCCCCTTCGAATATTTTGTCGCTGCAGAGATAATTATTTGAATCGTTCTGACATAATTGGACTCTGGGAATCCAATATGCCCATGTACCTTCTCACAACAGTCCATATCTTCTCTAAAATCATCCATCTTTGCCATGCCAACTATGATCCTAAGCAAAGAGAAGTCTTATCCCCAAGTCAAGATGTCCTCTTCTCAATAACTGCTCAATCCATAAATGAGATGCTACATTTCCAACCTGGTCAAGCCCTCACTCCTCTGTACATGGCTGAATTACTTGAGAAGTCTACCCAATTGTCCCATGAAGAGTTAAAATGTCTTTGTCAGACTTTTATACTGCCACAGCATCAGCCTAAAGGCCCTCCCCCTTATGGCCACACCTATTTTACTGATGACGGCAGACTTATTTTAAACATGATATCTTCAATAATGGGTTTTAATACTAGTGAGTATGTTGACCAATTGACCCTAGTATTATTGTCTATTTTTACCCCTGGACAGTCTCCTGCTGTTAAGTATGACTTTGCATCTCATATTGTTGACAAAATCCATGATCAATTCATGAGATTTGGAAATGAGAGAGTATTCAAATATTCTTCCTTCATATATCATCCCATGATATACTATCAGTCATAAATTTTTCCTTTCCATATTCAGAAACTTGATTTTAAAGGAAACCCTAGGTCAGTTATCTTTTGGTCTACTATCACCCATCATTCTTCTGATTCTCCTTACTCCTACAATGAGTTTATTGATCTATTTGTACATCCAGTAACCACTTTGTTAACTGGAATTTCTCCTCCCAGAGTCAGTAATGAAATCAAGATAATCCTTCAACTCTCAAAAAAATATAAAGTGGGAGATTGGTACTTGTATCAGAATTATACTAAAATTAGGATTTATCGATGTGAATTTTGTCCATTCAAGTTGCCCAGATATGTTCCAATGAGACTTTTTGCACTTGAGTATTTCAGATAGATGAACAATTTAGATATAGTTCATTTCTGTAATGCCAAGATGAAGGCGCAACTCAGGATAAAGAGCCAATTAGGTCCCTTTGTTTGTAATTCTAGGGAGGCTGGGAAAGAAGTCGGAAGGATTTTACAAGACTACCTCAAATTACAAAAGAGTTTCTACTGGGCACCCTATGATCCATATAGCTTTATTTGTGACAGAAGAATGAAAAACAAATTATCTCCATACATTCATTTTAGGATGCCAGAAATTGAACAATATGCGAATACAGATGAATGGGTGGAAGGAACTTTGGTAGAGCAAGATAGTGAGCAGGTCAATCTTGATAATGTAATGAAAGACCTTGAAAAAATACTTGACCTGGACTCTCTTGGGAAGGTACATACAACAGGACCTTCTTCAGCAGGAACTTCACAACAACATTTGCAGGAGATCAGTACAGTGGCAGTAGAATCAAAAGGAAAAGAAAAGGAACCAGACATACAAGTAGTTGAAAAGTTCACAATGACAGAGCAACCAGAGACATCCAAAGAACAAGGTCAGGTACAAATCCCTCCAGTTCAGATCAATGAGACAGAAATTTCCAATCTTCAAACTCCTCTAAATGTGGAAAAAGGGAAAAAGAGAGAGGCTAAAACATCCACCCCTGTCGATAGATCTACAGAGCAGCATGGTACTAAAAGGCATAAATTGAATACTCCTCCAGAAGTAGAATCTATTGATGAAATCCTTGATAGTCAAGGACAAGAACAATTGGACAGTCAACAAACAGGTTCAGTCAGTGGAGCATCCACTACCTCACAAAGGAAAGAGCTACAGAAACAACAGAGTGTTGAAATATCTTCTTTCAAAACACCAGTTAAAGATGCAGGAGATATCGAAAAGACATTTATCAATATCAAGGCCAGGAATGATCCACTGAGAATTCAAGTATATAATCAATATCTGAAAATGGCTCCGAAGAATCAAGAAAGATTGATGTCAGCTTTTGACATCCAACAGGGAAAAATGATAATGAGCCATTTCAAACCCAAGGTGCAACAACCCCAAATAGCTGCTGATTATATTAGGACAAACTTTGAAGTCCTAGCAAAGGATATCCATCCTTTAGATCAGACTGAGTTACATAAGCAGACTGGTGAAATGATCTATTCTACTTTGACTGATAAGGCAATGGTAGCTCACAGGTTACAGGATTCTTTGGAGAACACCAATACATAGTTACAGCTTGAAAAGGCTTCTTCTCAAGCCAAAGACAACAGGATAAAAACATTGGAAGAAATAATAATTGGTTTGGGACACAATCCAAAGGATGTCAAAGGTATAGAAGCTCTAATCAAGAAAAAAGATGATGACATTGCAGCTTTGAGAAAGCAGTTGAAATTGCCAGCCTCCAGACATCCTCAAACTGAAGAAGTAATAAAGAAGAATTCTGAAAAAGAAATGATGGAGTTGCTCTTGAAAATGAATGAGAAACTGATTGAAACAAAAAAAGAGCTTGAACAAGATTTAAAAGACAAGCGGTCTAGTGTTCCAATATCTACAACAGAGGTTATCACAGATACAACAAGTCAACCAACAG
Organism: Pinus albicaulis; assembly: GCA_034641835.2. Classification (NCBI taxonomy): domain Eukaryota; kingdom Viridiplantae; phylum Streptophyta; class Pinopsida; order Pinales; family Pinaceae; genus Pinus; species Pinus albicaulis. The sequence continues at coordinate 199,848,980 of CM076582.1, forward strand.
GTCAATCAACAGAGCCATCACAGGTAAATACTTCAAATTTGAGTACAGAAGAAATATTAAAATCAATGAATGACTTGAAACTTCAAGTAACAGAACTTCAGCGCACAAAGTTACAGCTTATTAATTTGGAACAAAAATATGATCTTTCAAAAATGACTGTTGCTGACAAAACAAGAGAAGTCAAAAAGTTGGAAAAATTAGTTAAAGCTTTGGAAAGGGGTCTCACATTGGAGAAACCTTTAAGAGAAATAAATGACATTCTTTGGGATGATATTATTCAGTCAATAAAAGATATCTGGTCCTCAATATAGATAATATACGAGCAGAATGATTTGGTCAAAGTAGCTCTGGATGAAGTTGAGACTACACGAGCAGAATTAGGAAATAGGCCTGAGGAAGCCAATCACCTCATACAATTTCTAAACACCCAAACCAGACATCAACTTGCAGATAAGGGTATTCAGGACAGGACTGCAACAATCTTGGAGATAAAAAGAGTTTTTACTAAAAGAACTCTTATGCAAAATTTATAACGAAGGTGTTTTGACATGCAAAGTGAAATCATTGCTTTCGGAGAAAGGTTTAATTTTTTATTGAATAAAGGGTTGCCCAGCCCTATGGTCTCAGAAGATAAAATAATGGACCTGGAAACTTATGTTAAGAAATTGGACATACATGCTCACAATCAAGCCAGTTCCTCAGCCATTGCATCAGAAGCAACATTACCTACAGGAAGGAATCTTCATGACAGATTAGAGAATATATTTTATCTTGAACATGAAATAAAACATTTGTTTCCAAATCAGCCTAATTTCTTCAGATATACCGAGGCTAATGAAACATTAAGGAAGATTCAACGGACCAAAATAGCAGAAGATAAATGGTGGGAAGTTCTATTGGAACTTTTGTAAAATTTATCCTTATATGAAATTTTGCCTGTTTAATATAGTATAAAGGATAAAGGGACAAACAAAGGTCAAAGAGTATCAGTTCAGTTAAAGTGTATCAGTAAAAACAAAGAGTATCAGTGAAGCAAGTCAGTTAGAACAAAATTACTAAAGAGGACAATGATGAGCTAAAATATAGGTCCTGCCTCCAGCACATTCTTAGAAGGAGGAAACAGCACAACATTAGTTTCTTTTTTGTCTTATCTATGAGACCATATGTCTCTATTTTTATTGTAACTTATTTGTGAGTCATCTTAGATTATATGTCGTTTTGTTAAGAGATATTTTATATGATTTTTTGTATAAATAAGCCCTCAATCGGATTATTGAGGGTGGATTCTTATACTCGGATGTAACATTGAATTTTTTGGAATAAAGAGCTTTGGAAAAATATTTCGTGGCAAAACTGGATAAGGAATTGAGGAAGAAGACTTTTCTCAGGATTCATGCATCAAATTAAGGATCAATAAGTCATTTATGTCTCATGTTTTGAAGTTTAATATTTGTTTACAATATCATCTATGTTTCATTATCTTGATATTTAATGAAAAGGATTAAATCAGAAAGTACTTAGGTGTAATCTAATTTCAGTCATTATTATTCTAAATGTTTTCCTCTAAGCTGGTTTAAACAGTGAATTCTCAATTGCTCCTGTTTGTCTAGTTCATATATTTTGGTTTTTTAGTAAAGAATACTTAACTTCTCTTTCTTCATAATCAATCTATTTCTCTCCTCTTGAATGTGTTGAAATATTCTGTATTGCCTTTCATCCATTTTAATTCCATTCCATTCACTTTAGATCTATAATTGTTTCTAGTTTGATTATCTTGTCCTAATAAACCATCTTTTGTTAAAAAACCTAAGCCAGTGCAGCCAATCCTTTGACTCCGTTAGCCCAATGGATTGAAACTACTTGATCTTAATCTCAGCTAAAGAATTCCATCAACCTAAAATCAAAACCCCTGAACTTTATAACTAGCCTAATATCTCCCAAAAGCAAAGCTAAATTTTATAGAGACAGCCCTCTCTGGGTACAGATTGGCTAGATTATGTACCTGAAGGTTGGTTTGTGGTTACCTCGGGCCCCTTTCCTCTTCCAACAACTTCAAGGAAAATCTGAGTGATAACAAATTCCACCATCTAGCTGGGGTTGCATGCAACAGAAAATCCAACACGAGTATCCTCATCTACTTGGGCATTTTGTCCTCAAAGTCCTGGAAAAAAATAGTCACTTTGGACAGTCCATTAAAGGTTGAGTAAGAATATACAAGAGTTTCTGTATACATACCTTATTAAATAAAGCCTCATTTCATGCATTATCCCCACTATTAACATTTAGAATAAGGATGATGGATTGAGGATGTGCGCTGATTCGAGAACCACCAATAAAATAATTATCATGTATAGATTATATCTTCCACATATTAATCATCTAATTTATTGTTTGAGTGGTTCTAGATATTTCTCAAAGATTAATGTGAAGGGTGGGTAGCATGCAATCCGAAATAGAGAAGGGTATGAATGGAAAATGACCTTTAAAACAAACCATGGATTGCATGAGTGGTTAGTGATGCCTTTTGGCCTTACTAACACACCTAATACTTTTATGAGGATAATTAATGAAATTTTAAAGGAATATATCGGAAGTTCATCATCGTCTATTTGGATGAAATTTTAGTGTTCAGTCAAACAAGGGAGGAACATCTAAGACATACTAGCTTTGTTTTAGATACTTTGTAGTGAGAAAATTTGCTAATTGATTTGAATAAATGTACTTTTATGAAAACTAAATTGGTATATTTGACCTCCCTAATTTTTTAAGTTGGTTTGAAGATGGACTGTGAAAAAAGATAAAAGCAATCATAAATTTCCCTATCCAACAAAATGTCTTTGAAGTTATAATATTTCATGGTCTCACAAGTTTTTATAGGAAATTCAACAACAAATTTGGTGGTATGTGTTCCCCTATTATAGATACCATTAAAGGGATCACATGACCTTTCAAATGCACTGTAGTAGCTGATCGAAATTTTAAATTATTAAAACAAAAGATCATAGAAGGTCTTATTTTTTCCGTACAAGAATTTACCAAAAAAATTAGGTTGAAATGTGTTCGATTGGACCTACCATAGGGAAAATTATAAGTCAAGAATGAAGGTTGTTTTGTTACTTTAGCAAGAATTTAAATGAGGGTAAAAAGAAGTGTTCCTTATATGACAAGGTGTTTTATGTCATATTTCACACCTTGAAAAAGTGGAGGCATTATGTGATTCCCTAGGAATTTTTTTTGTATACTAAAAATCATGCTCTGCAATTTATTAACAACCATCTAAAATTGAACCAATGAATACTAAATGAGTATATTTTTTGTAAAATTTTACTTTTGTGATTAAGCATTCGTGTGTTTCATAAAAAAAGGTAATTGATGCTTTAAGTAGAATCAACTTGATGTTGCAAGAATTCTAGGTTAATGTTTTAGGAATTGATGAATTAAGAGAAATGTACAAGGATGATAGAGATTTCAAGGAATCACATGTAGCCTATCAAAACCAAGATAAAATGAATAGAACATAGTAGTCAAACTATGTGATCCAGAATGTCTTGTTTTTCAAACACAATTAACTTTGCTCGTTGAAATTATCCATTATAGATAATTTAATAAAGGAAGAGAAAAGTGGAAGTTTGTCAAGACATATTAGAGTAGGAAAAAAATTTCTCTATTAATTCCTTTGATTTATAACTAGGTATGTGAGCTAATGTGAAGAGTTTAGTTGAAAAGTTCAAAATGGTCCAACATTCCAAAGGAATAAGCCAAAACACAAAATTATACCATTCATTTCCAATTCCAGCCAAGCCATGGGATTTTTTGGTATGGAATTTGTTTTCAGATTACCTCGAACCCAAAATGACAATGACTCCATCTATGTTGATGTGGAAATTTTTTTCTAAAATGGCCCATTTTATTTCTTAAGCCAAGGTTAGTGATGCAATGAATGTAGCCAATTTATTCTTTAAGGAAATATTAGGTTTACATGGATTGTCAAAAAGAATTTCTTTAGATCAAGATACAATATTTGTGGGCCATTTTTGTAGAATGTTATGGAAGAATCTAGGTACTAACTTGAATTTAAGTTCTTATTATTACACACACATATATGAAAAGACAAATATGGTGAATAGGAGTTTGGGGAACATTTTTGGAGCTATGGAAAGTGAGCATCCCACATAGTGGGACCACATTCTTACTCAGGCTAAGTTTTCTTACATTGAATCTCCCAATAGAAGCATTAGAATGATTCCACTCCGAATGATATATGGAATGCACCCAAGAGTTCTTTATTAAATGAGGAATTTGGGAAATCGAGAAATCATAAGTGGTAAAGGTGAATATTTTGCAGGAAGCATGAAGGAGCTGCAAGAGAGAGTCAAACAACAACTAAAATAAACCGGAAGAATGTACAAATAGAAAGAATATATAATAAGTAGCCAACTATAATTTGAAATTGGTTACTTATTAATGGATTATCTCAAGAAGGAAAGGTTTATGAGTGGGACATACAAAAAATTGAGGCTTAATAAAATTTGTCCATGTAAAATCTTAAAGAAGTTTTCTTGCAATTCTTATGAACTATAACTCCTAGGTGATATTGGGGTTTCACCAATTTTCAACATAGAAAATATATATCATGTTAAGGAGACAATATATTTTCCTACATGTTTTGAAGACCAAACCTACAGATTGGAGTGCCAATTTCCAAAACTAGTTTAGAAGGAGATTGAAGCAATGCTTGAAATGAGGGTGACCAAGATGACTAGAGGAAGAGAATATTTTTATCATTTTGTAAAATGAAAAAACGAACCAATAGAAGATGATCTTTGGATGAAAGTAGAAAAAATTTCAAATTTTTCATGGATATTGAATAACTGATGAAGAAATCCTTTCTTCCCCAGAAGTTTGATGTAGGAACACCATAGCGTAATTTTTAATTCACCAAAGGGAATGGTTCTTATTTTAATTTTATTTAAATTGTGATATTTTAGTTTAGGAAAAACTGTGTTATTTAGGATGTTATTTGGACGTTACTTTAAGGAAAAAATGTAAAAATGTTATTAGGTAAGGTGGCATTAATTTCTAAAAGAGGGAAAATTGTAGAAAAATATGAGAGGGTTTTCAGTTACAACCTCTATTTTGTAATAGATATATTTTTAATTAGTTATGATATGGATGATGAGATAAATGGAGTGAGATCATTTTTAATACATCCTAGACAAAAATTATATTATGTATAATTAATTAATTTTCTTTTATGTGTAACCTATTTTTGGGCTTAAGTTATGATCATTGTAATTATTGTCGTGTGATAGTTTCCAAATGGTTTCATTTAGTTTTATATTCTCTCACTCTAACTAACCAATAATGTATCATGGTCTCCCTTGTTATGGGTGTAAATATTTCTTTGAGCTCATAGAAGACCGATGCAGAGGTTAAAGCATCAATGGTTATTAAGGGCATGCAAATAATTATCCAATTGAGATAGAAAAACTTGATGTGATGTTAAATAAAAATGGAGGAGGTCGGAGAAACTATTACTAAAGAGATTTAAAATTGTACCTAAGGTCACAAGGTTGAATATATTTTTCACAGAGGCATCTAAACATTTTCACCAGGCATTCAACAACTTTGTGAGCTGTTGAAAGAAAATTAGGTCATTGAATCCTTGGTGAATACCTTGAGGTGGGATTAGATTAGCAAATCCAAAACCCTTCAGATTAAGTTGTGTCATGTTCCCCTCTCTGTAAAAATAAATTGGGGTTATGCTCGCAACCCAAAGTTCCACTTTAAAGTCCAAAAAGACTAGAGTGGTTTTGTCTAAGGGGGTGCCATAGTGGTTTGGAGGAATGAGGAAGGAGGCCTCATAATAAATTTATTCCATCCACATAAACTAGAATTATTCAGGGTATTTTCACTTTGTTGAATCCCCCGATATTAAACCATGACAGACTTAGGAGTCCCACAATTATGTTGGCCCATAAATCGCTAATCTTCATGATCATTTCGTCTAAAGTAGTCATTGATTAAGACATGGTTAAACACAATGAAAGGATAAAAGATGTATTATGAAGTAAATTTTGTGATGAAGTTGTAAATATTGGTGTGGAATTATGTCCCCTATGGTTCCTGAATAAGTGTGTGAATTATGATGGGAATTGCAAAAGAAAAGGAATTAATACATAAAGGAAAGATAAAAACCAAAGGTTAATTTCTTTTTTCTTTTTTTTTTTGTAAATTCGGTGGGACCACACTATTTTATATTTATAATTATAGGACAGGCTACACAATACAAAATTCATGTTGTGACCTCAACCTGCCCGTAGGAAACCAGGTCTGTTGGCCACCTGAAAGCATGGAAAGCATGCCAAAATTGAAATTGTTTCATCCTTCTATATATCACATTAGCTATCTGTCCTACTACTGCAATATGTACATACTTATGACATAAAGGAAGTTCATATAAATTTAAAAAGTGCATAAAAAACCAAGTACTGTAAAAAACTAGCCATCTGATGAGGAAACAAGAGCTGGGTCCTTCACAGTAGACCCAGGCATATCTACTTGCTGCATCTGCTGGAGTATCTTCTCCATGCGGCTGACTCGATCATCCATTCTGCTAATGCGATCTGTTTCCTGATATTGAGTAATATTAATATGCTGCAACTGGTTCTGGATGTCCTGAAGCAGGTCCTGAAGGCGAGGTTCTATCTTTGGCAGGTCTGCCTTGGCATGGACAGGCGGAAAACTCTGCATAGCTTTTTCTAGAAGACATTTTACTATCCAGTAGGTGTGAATAGTATGATTGAAAAGAGTAAGGTGACCACGGGTATTTCCAGGGTCCGTAATGAAGTCCAGAATCTCTAATTCTGCTTCATTATCTTCATGATCAGTCTATATATCTCTTTCCCAACCACGTATTTCTTGGCGAAGAATTGAAGAATTACCCATCACATAATTAGTAGCAAGGGTCTCTAGATTCTCCTGGTTTTTTTTATGGCCACGTTTCTTAGGAACATGTTCCAACTGGACCTTCTGTTTTCCCTTGGCAGACTCAGACCTTGAGCGTCTCTTCCCCATGGTTGGATAAATCCTATGCAATAACACAAACAGGTAGGTTGAAATAGTAAGGAAGTGGGGAATGGTATCTAAATCTCCCATGTATACCCTTTGAGAATATATAACTCTACTATCTGAAGAGAAACGAAACGGTCCCAAAGAACCCAATTTAGAGACCTATTCAGTGGGGTAGAATAACTTCCGGGAAGACGAAGGACCTCAGATTCCTTAGCCCTATTCCAAAAACTACGGCTAAAGCTGACTGGTCTGATAACAATAAACTGTGTCGACCTCATACTACAGAGAGTGGCCGACCGCATCGGATAAACAAGAACTGAGAAGCAAGTAGACAAAGCTTGGCGTCTTTGATGCCTTTGAGGCCAATGCGGGAAGCTACCAGGATAAGCAATATGGGTACCAAAATTACAGAGGAACATAAACGTCAAAAACCGCGTCCATATACAATTTCGGAAACCATTGAGTTTGAAAGCAGAGGACTGGGTTGACCACATGTGAAAGAAAATTACCGAGCATTCAAGTATCGGATTGTAACCGAAAGGGCCTTGGGACGCCTTCAGATTTTGAGACCTGACCCAAATACTATCCCAACTGAGTAAACCCATAATTATACTAATTCTAAACCCGAACCAATTTTCCCGATGACTTTGAATAACAGTGAGTAGTTTATCCAGCCATAACCTACCCAGGGTAACCACATGAATGAAGGAACATACGAGCTTTATGCAGGGGTCATAGAAGCAGGGTTGGAAAGGGTTTAACTTGGGAATGATAGACCAGGGAATCAAAAACAAGACCGATACAACCATTATTTGCAAAAACCAGAACCATTCTGGGGCTAGTAACACCATGAATGCGAAATGGAGGATAGATACATACCATGGAAGAGTTGCGAATTTGAGAGATTGTGTTGCACTCCTCTGTTGCTGCCTCCAAGTCTTTGCATGCAAAGAGTATTGCATGAAAAAATGGAGTGAGGGAGGGCACCTACTTACCATAACCAAAACCTTCCTTCGGTGCACTGACATAACAGCCTAGAAGGACTATGCTAAAATCATGTGGATCTAAGTGATCACACACTTCATTGATCTGTTGGGTCGGTGTTCCATTATGGTTATTAATTGCCTGGAGGATGAACAAACACCAAATTGCCACGGTCGATCCTCTCTGACACTTTTACACCCCGATCGCGGGTAAGGTTAATTTCTTTTAATGGTGTTTTACTGTTTTAAAAAAATCCAATTTTTAGGATGAGAAATTTTCATATGAAATCCTAAAATACATAACATCCTTCCACTCAAAATCCATTAGCTAGTTTGAAAGTTTTGCAAGAGGGGGGTTTCAATCCACTATATTAAAACTAGTGAAGGTGTAAAAGGAGGATTATAATGAGGGGTACTAGGGCCATGTCCCGAAGAAATTGCTGACATTTCTAACAACCATTAAAAATCACCTCCAAGTGCAATAGCTTCCACACCCACCACCCTTGGTAAGATTCCCCAAGTTTTGGTCATTAAGCTACCTCCATCTAGTGCATGTGAGAGAATCTAAGCTTTTGGGTATCAACCATAGATCCAAAGCCCCTACTATGATTTAAGAAAATTAAGGAGGTCCATGATAATATTTGGTCTACACCTTACCCCTTAATAATTTTCTTACCCCGACTGGCTTTGTGACCCTAGATTATGAAGTATTTTAAAGTTCCCTAAAAGACAACTTTTAATGTTTCAAATGGTAATGACTAAGGGGGATTAGAGGCTTTTAGGGTTTGGGATTTTCGCCCAAAAATCCTTTTGACTTAGTATGTTAACAATGATAAATTTCAATTAATCTAAACTTGATGTTCTAATTCCCCCATATCACTTTGGGTGCAAAGGGAAGAGCATACTACTCAAGTAAACACTAGGTGAAATTCCTTTGTGAGGTTTGGTGGGTGAAAGGTGTTAAATGAACATTGAAAATACTTATGAAATTGTAGAAACTATGGATATCATGTAATCCATTACTTTGTCACCTAATTAAACTATGTGAATTGTACCTTCCATGAAATGAAATTATGTGCATATAATGGATTCTTAATTTTTTCTAATTAAACTATGTGATGGTTCCTCTAATCCCAAAAGGAGATGATAATTGGGTTTTCAAACAATGTTTCTGATTCCCCTTGTTTTATTTGGGTGTAAACAGAAGAGAATATTCTAAAATTTTCTAACTCCACTTCTAATCCCGATATTACAATTTGGTTAATCAATGAAGAAATACCACATGGAAAAAGAGCTTAAATTTCTAGTGGCTAATTAAAGAAAAAACAACTTACCTAAAATTCTAAAATATGTAAGAATGGGGACAGGACATTAAGGGATATCACTCAACTGAGATTAAAAAAGGAAAATTAAAATTATTGATAATTATGTCAAACCATGTAGGTTTTACATCGACAAATATAGGAAATTATCGTGACTATTTCTGCAATAAGCACACAGATTGACCTAAAGATATATAAAAAAAACAAATTATGGTATACAAAGGCCCTAAGTAGGACTGAAATGAATGTACAATATAGTAACATAATAAACAAAGTGAACAAAGCTTAGAGGAGAGCTTGTATAAAACAGAAAGAAGGAGAAATAATAAAGTGGAGTCACCAATTTGTTATTTGTCTTTTGGTGCAATGGTGTACCAAAATCCAATCTATTACAAGGTAGTTGTTCCTTGTATAGATCCAACAAGAAAATTATTAGCAAGATGAATGTATAAAAATTCAAGCAATGTAGTTATTTATATCAAATAACATGAAATAGAATGCACTATACAATGGTAACCAAAATAAGTGAACACAAGAGGTAGGGATGACATAATTCTGTTTATTTCTTGATGAAAAGAGATATATATCTTCCTAGAGGCACTAGAGGGAAATGATATAGAAAAAGGATTCGATGAATCTCCTAAAGGAAGGTCCCTTAGTCCTATCTTTGAAAGAATAACATCCCTGTAAAGAAGTCCTATGAGAGCTCTCAGTGGTGAGTTCCTTGAACATAAAGAAATGTTAATAAGCTTCACAATTTGGTAGCATAACTTGTCATTAGCTAATCTCTTGTTTTGGTCCGAATTGTATTGATATTTAGAGGCCCAAACCCAAGACTTGTATCCTTCTAGTTAATTTATGAGATTTTATTTAGTGGGAGAGAAGAAAAGTCCTTTAGAGGTCCCTTACTGCTAATTCAAGTGTGGAATGGCTCGAGACCCAGCCAGTTAGGCTTATCCTATTAGTAGAGGGCCACTCAAATATATCAAAGTGGTTCACGCCATGATCAATTATCACTTTTGCGGATCTATGGGACTATCGAGGAGACAACCATAATGATTTGTGAAAATTTTTTGAAGTGACTAAACACATTTCATTTTTAAATCACAACCCTATGAAATATTAGTTATTTTCATTCATGATGCATTTTAGTGTTCACCATAACACTTGCACATTATTTGATGTTGGACATTCCTAGAAAGTGTTGTTTGGTGTTCTATTTTTCAATAGCAACACATAGATAAATAATTCCTCTTAAATATATGCATCCTTAAACTTATTTTTTCCATTCTACATAAATGATAAGAAAAAATAATTATAATTAGGCAACAATACCCTCCTGATATATTTAAGAATCTATTTATATTATATTTTCCAACAAAACATTATATTCTCAACTCTAAATATGTTTTCATAGGCAACATGATTATTCTCAAACTCCTATGTGACAAACAAGAGATTGTATCTTCTAACCCTACCCTATGTATTTGCTCATAGGAAACATTATCATTGTCAATTTCCAATGTGATTGGTAGCTTATTTTGAGGATTCATGCACTAGTCAATATGTCACTCTCATACGCATCTCACTCTCCCACAAATCTATTTTTATTTTCAATAATTTTGGAATCTCATAGATGTATTATCTCTATCTCCACATTCATTTCTACTCCTATAATGTTATGTATCAACTAAAGGAAATCATTTTTCTATATTCAACAATTATATTATTTTTTGTTAATCGTAATATTTTCAATGTATTAAAAGCTATAGGAATTAATTTGTATATTCATTTTAATAGTAGATTCGAGTTTGAAAAAATTATAATATATTTTGAGGCATTGAATAACATTTTTGGTGGTTAAATCTTTCCTACGCTATGACCCATCAATATTGATTTACGTTAACACACATTTCCTGTGGTCCAAGAATTGTGCCAGTAGGAGATCCTACACAAATGTTATGGTAGTAGATTCTCGAAATATTCTAGTAGAGTCTTACTTATAGGAGCAAGGTCAAACAATTAACGTCATTCTTATTCATCATATTATGCAATATTCCCAAAATCTACAATTGATTTAATGTTAGCTCGTTATGCCTCCCACAAAGGGACCTATTGTGTTTATTACAATTCTACAAGAGGATTCCATGAAAATCAATGTCAATCATGCATGTTGAGCTATCCATGTGTGAGAATGCTACAAGAGGATTCCATATCAGCCTGTGTTAATCATGCATATGGAGCTATCCATGTGTGGTCATTCAAGAAGATTATGAAAGTACCAAAACCATAAATTTAATTGAGTGTTGAAGGGGTTACAATTTTATCTCTCAATGGATATTGGGGAATGCTAAATAGGTGGCCACTAGGAGGAGAAGGAATTTCATTCTATGTTATTATATTTTTTCCATGGTTGAGTCAAGGATATATGAGTCGAGAGTTATAGATAAAACAAAGTAGATAAGGTTATATACAATTTGTATCAGCCAAATGTCTAGATGTAGGAAGCTAGAGAGGATAACAAAGGAGGATAAGATTAAGTAGTATTCCTAGAGGCCACATTTCTCATGTAAATCCATAAGAAGTACTAATTTCTTTATATTTTCATATTTATTTATAGGACAAAGGAGAGAAAGGTGGCTTCAACATCTAGATGGGTTTTCTCCCGTACAAGTTTCCCATAGTATATCCTATTTTTATTTATGGATGGTGCATGCATTTTATTTTCTTTCTTTGTCATATTATAACAATTTCATATTTCTTACAATAAAACAAATAATTAGAGAATCCAATTTATAAAGGAAGCTAATGTGAAATTAATTTCATTCTAATACCACAAAATTTTAGGGGTCATCTATCGAAAAACTTATCACACTACCATGGACAACTAAAGTACAAATAGTAAGTAAAACTCCAATCACAAGAATTCTATACTCTCATAGAGTGACTTGCTAGATTTGATACCATTATATTTCATGGAACCCAACACCTGGAATTTAATTATTAGAAAAATTTACTAAATAAGGACACAACTTGGTTCCTAACAAAAAATATTTAGTGGAAGAAAATAATGATATGAATCGTAGTGATGCACAAATGTTTATGCCCAACAAGTTAATTCATTATTAATAAAAAACTTAGAACCTACTTGAGCGCTTATCCTGGAATAATGACCCAAATGAGAAAATATTGATACAATATTATGGATATAATCTAGTATATCTACCTTAGATTATTTCTTGATCTCACTTGCGGATCTAAATATCTTACCTCTCTACACTCTGTGAGACTCAACATGTCGCTCAATGAGATGTCACTCTAAATCATGTGTTATTGTTTTGTGTCTATCTGCTCTCCTCAACCTTTCTTTTATAACTTTACATTGATCCAAGACCCTAATCCTAACCGTAATATCAAAGTGATTGATGGTCGATATTAGATCTCAGCTCACTTGAGATCAATGTTTAATATTAAAACTTACTAAAGTAAACTAATTTATTTTTCTTAATTTTTATTAGCTCAAAAACCCAACATATTAATATTTCATTTTTCTTAAGTTAGACTTGCTCTAATTTACATTAAAAACATTGTCAACCTAGAGCAAGTGTTCTAAAGAGATGTGGGAAAAATTTGCATCCTAGATATAAGGCATGTGTAGAATTACTTGCCAGAGGTACAAAATCACCACTCCCTCTTAGCGAGGGAGGTACTTCTAGAATATCCTCCTCTATAGCCTAGATCTATCTCTGATCACACCACATCATTCATTATTATACCTACTTCCTTTGAACTAAAAATATTCCTTGCTACCTATTTTGATATATGATCTGAAGACCTATTTCTCCCAACCATCCTCCTAGGAGGCTACTCTTGAGCATCAACTAATATTAGCTCATTCCAATTGGCTCTCACAGATTTATAAGAGGTATCCTACCCATGTTTTATAGTAGAAGGTTGTGTCCCAAGTCTTAACTCAGAATCAAACCCTCTTACTCATTTATTTTCACTAACATTATTCCTTGATCTATGATCCCCTTGAATCTGCTTACAAGCTGGCCCTACAAGTTATATAACTTACCCTTCCTAACACCAAGTCTAATTGTTTTTTCTTAGGTACCTCCCTTTAAAAATATGTCTAGTTTTCCCTTCCAGAACCCAACATAATATCCTTTTTCCTTGAGAGATAATAATAAGAGCAAGTTCACCTTCATCTCCAGGACATAAAACACCTCTGCCACCTTCATATATCCTCTTGATTCAAGTTGGAATAACACTATTCCAACCCCTTTTAGTGCATGTATGGTACTCATACCAAATTTCACATGCATTTCTAATTCCATTTCTCAAACACTAATGAAAAATTTTCTCATTCTCGTTATATGGTGAGATCCTCCATTATCTACAAACCATGCATATTTCATGACAATCTAAAAAATGAATGACACCAAGAAAATATTCCTCTCAATATTCTTAGCCAACTCATCCATCTGTATCATGGTTCTTGTGGCTATATTTCCCTTTAACTTATTTTTATTTGGATATTGTGTTGTATAATGTCCTATATTTTGACATGAAAAGAATTTGAATTTGCTCATGTCATTTTTCTTTCAATGTTGAGAGGATCCTCCTCTCATTTGTTCTGTATAAATTGGTAAACACCTCCCATATTTCTTTGGCAATGTTTTTCCCATATATGTCCATTTGTAGTAAATATCAGACAACCATTTAATGAGGCTAGCAGGATGTTGGAAGATATGCACTTATTGTTAGGTGAGAAATGGGCCTATGACCCCCACAAAGTGATTTCTAACACAAGGGTTGAAAATGGCTAATCTGATTTCATTCATGAAAATAAGCCTGAACTTGAAAATTTGGCTAACAAAATTTTTGCAGATTTTGTTAGTTCCAGCATATAGACCCCTGTCATCTGAGAGAAATTTGGCAAAGAAGTTCATTGATTTCATCAATTCCAAAACAGATAAAGAGTTGGAAGAAAATGAAATTAAAGAAAGGGCATTATGTGTCCTAGAAATTAATAAATTAATTGTAAAGAATGCTTGCGGGAAGTTAGTAGAGAAGAAGTTGGCAAAGATTAAACAAGTTGTAAACAAGTTTGATAACGTATTCGACAAAAGGGCCAGAGCAAGATTTCCTTCATGTTGGGATCTCAAAGGTAGTAATTTATCATGGGATTCCTATGAGCCACTATTAGTGCTAGCTAAGAGTAAAATGGATAATACCCATGAGAAGACCGCTATCCTGAAAGGAGCTGAAATTTTTAATTTCTTGCAGACGCATTTTCAGTTTCTTTGGATGGTAATACATGTGTTCAAAAAATGGCCTACTTTCAGCAGGATCACAGCCTTTTGGCTAGAATATCATAAATTGACCAATTCTCCCAAAACTAGTAACGAGATATGGAAGAAGTGCAGAGCATGGATGACTGATCCACCACGTAACACCTTAGCGTCACAAAAGGAAACGTCAGTAAATACGAAGAATATAGTGGTAGATTTTCAAGTTGAAATTCAACAGATAGATTGAATCTTTAGTTCTAGTTACCTTTTCAAAAGTTCCATACTGTAATGAAGTCATTAAAATTTCCATGTAATAGGTATTTTATGTAGTTTTAGGTAGTTAGAACAGTTACAAGTAGTTTTCAGTAGTTACAACTGCTTGTCATTCTATTTAAAGTAATGAAAAATAAAGAGGAAGGTTTTGAGTTTTGGACCTCTCAATGACCATAAATTTTGTACTAAATTTTCTGAAAGTTAATGAAAGAAGATCAAGTTTCCAGCAACTGTTGATGTTGCTATGTTTTTATAGTTTCATCATATGTTTATTATTTTGTGAATGAGGTGAAGTAATGAAGTTGCGAGTCTCATTTTACATTTGTAAGTAAGAGTTAAATGTCCTTAATTTCTGCTCCTTCACTCCAACTATTCTGTTTCCATAAAGTTTCTTCTGAGAGTTAAAGTAATAGATTTTGTTATGAAACATATCATTTCGAGTTTCCTTTCCAGTTTCTTATTTCCATTCCAACTAATATCAACATATAATGGAATTGTGAATAATTTCATTATATAATATTATTGAGGGTTTTAAATAATTACTTTCCAAAGGTGTTAAACAAATAATGTCTGATAGCTTAATATTGTGACATACATTTATAAATTTCTTCAGCACCGATTCCTTACCACAGCCAAGGGATTTTTTATTGAGGCACAACATTTTTTGGCACCGTTATCGGGGAGCGAAGACGCGAAGTTCAATTCACTGGGTTTTCTTTCTATTTTCTCTGGTTGTTCAGTGAGGAGGAGATATTCGGCTGTGTTTTTTCTTTTCATAATTATGGCTTTCAAAAGGCCACACACGAGGTGAGATAACTCGCAGCAGATGGTCCCTACTTTTTCAGATCTAGAAAAATTTGTTTCTAAAAAAGTTTAGAGACCAAAAACCCCTTCAACACCTGAGCCTACATAGTCTTCTCCTGGTATCAGCTCTCATAATCCCTTATTTTAAGGTATTTCGAAGGAACTCTCTTTCTTGGAACACGATTCTCCTTCGACACCCACTCATTTTCAAGAACCCAAGCTAGAAGAACATTATTTTGAGTCTGTTTCTTTTACCTTCACACAAGATCAACCAAATATAACTATTGTTTCTTCTGCCATCATTCATCAACCTACTCCCATACGAACCTTTTCACCACCTTCATTCACTTTCACAGTAGGTTCATCAACCTCAACCACTTAAGGAGCAGTTAACCAAGGTGTCTATATGGCAACACCAACTTTCTTAATGAAGATATATGCACCTTTAAATCTTTCACAACCAATGAATTACATGCCTCGAGAATACCTCAAATTACTTCCTCGTTTCACTGGAGAAGATGAAGTAACTGCAGAACAACATTTACCTTTGTTTTGCACTTTTTCAAAAAATTTAAATGTTGAACATCGATATGTTGCGATGAGACTATTTTTGCAGTCTCTAAATGGAGAGGCTAGAAAATGGTTCAAAGGTTTACCAAATGGTTTGATAAAAAACTAGGATGAGTTGGAAACTCAATTTACTCAGAGATGGGGAGAAAAGAGAGACCATGGTTACTCTTTGATAGAGTTTAATGAAATTAAAAGATTGCCCGATGAAAACATTTCTGATTTTGTAAAGAGATTTAACAAATTGTATAATATTTTACCTATAGAGATGAAGCCCCCCCTGCTGGAGCAAAGGTAGTTTTTGTTGGGGATTTTGAACCTGACTTCATTTTTACATTGAGAGAAATAAGAGCCCCAACTCTCGAAAAAATACATACTGATGGACTGGAGATTAAGGCTAACATGACTGCAACTGGAAAAATTAAAGAGAAGCAGTTACTTCAAGACAAGGGAAAGGCAAAGGAAGAATCACCACATGATCAGAGAATTGATGATATGAAAAAGGTGATCATAAATTTATAAAACAAGCTAGTGAATATGGAGTTAGAAAGTAACAACTCCCAAATACCTGCACAACAAAATAGATGAGGATTCAAACCTCAATTCATAAAATACCCCTTACAAATTTTGCAGAGGAAGAGAAGAGATGAAGACCAAGTTCAAGCACCACTTTACGTTGAAGAAGCACCTGCACAGTCAGAAAAAGATGATCTGAAAGAAGTTGAAGATCAAATATCTGCTATATACATAAGAGAAGATGAAGAAGAGGAAGAATGCGAAGGAGAATATGCTGAAGTAGACGTGTCTTTTGATTAGGATGAGATGGATGAATATTATAGGCAATTTACAGATTTTATTCAAGTTGAGTTGCATAAGAAGTATGATTTGAGATCTACAAAAATATCAAGGGTAGAAGATGAAAAAGGTGAAAAACAAGATTCTATTCCTTCTCCAATGGTGACTCCACCATAAAAGAACTCAGTAACACAAGCAAACAAAGGAAAATAGCTTGTGAATTCGGTGAAAAGAATAGAAGTGAAACAAGCCAAGTCTTCCCAAAGCAAGTCTGTTGATAATAATATTTTGGAGAAGGTAGTCCCTGTACCTGAACAGGTTTCAAATCCAATAAGAATTGAAGAATAATCTGAGAAGAATGTCAAGCATATTCAAGCTTTCAGTCTATCAAAAGAGTTGGATAAGGTTAAGATTCAAGTACCTCTTTTTGAATTAGCTAAGACACCAGGTTACAAAAAATAAATTGATGAATTCATTAATCTCTCACAGATTGAAGACATAGGTGATACTAAAAATTTGAAAGACAAGAAACTAGTAGTCAGTTTTGGTCCTCATGTTAGAGAAGTAGATTCTTCTGTTCCACCATTTTACATCTCATTACTTCTTCATGATTTTCTCCTCCACATTTACATGTTAGATTCAGGTGCTTCTCATAACCTTATGCCATTGTCTGTGATGAAAGAGTTGAATTTACAGATCACTAAACCATACAGAGATATCTACTCTTTTGATTGAAAGAGGGTGAAGTGTATTGGGCTCATCAAAGACATGGTAGTACCTTTGGCTCAAATTCCAGTGAAGAGTATTATGATGGATGTCATGGTTGTTGATATTCTAGCTAGATTTGGAATGCTCTTGTCTAGATCTTGGGGAGAAAAGTTGGGAGGAGTTTTAAAAGTGGACTTTACTTATGTTATCATTCTTATTTTCAATGGGGAAGAAAGAAGGTTGTATAGAGAAACAAGATTTTTGAAAACTACCTAAAGGAAAGATGCAAGCAATTCCCCCATATATAGTTAGGAAAAATAATATCTTTCTTGTTTTTTGTTGCATGAAGATGAAAAATTTGCTGAAGACATAGAAAATCAACTCTCTTCACCAATTTTACATAAGGATTTATATTCAAAAAATGTTTGGAAATGTTTTTTTGATGGTGCCTACTCAAAATATGGCACATGAGTTGGTTTCTTATTTATATCTCCAGAAGGTAATCTTATGCCTTTTTATTTTAATTTGGAATTTGATTCAACAAAAAATGTGGCTGAGTACGAGGCTTGGATCCTAAGCATAAAAACTACCAAACAAATGGGAATTAAATGTATGTATGTGTTTGGTGATTCTGAATTAATTATAAAGCAGATTAAAAATAAATGTTATAATAAGCATCCAAGGTTGATATGATACAGGAATGAAGTTTGGGATTTGATTGAGAACTATTTCGAAGCTTTCAATCTGCATTTTATTCCAAGAGAAGAGAACAGGTTGTTAGATTCATTGGAAGTAGCAGCTAGCACCTTCAAGCCACCTATAAATCCAAGATTGAGGTGTGATATTGAAATCAAACATAGGCCTTACATCCCTGACAATGTGAAGCATTGGAAGGTGTTAGAAGATGACGAGCAGATAAATCAATTCTTGATTATAGTCGAATGTTTTGAAGATGCTGAGATAGATCAAGAAGAAGAATAGATAGAACAGGAAGGAGGAATAAGAAATTTGAAGCAGTCAATAGGTGAGGAGAAGATTATTCAATTAAAAGAGAATGTACGTCCTAAGGGATTGATTCCTCTTGAAAGGTTATTTGACTCCAATGATGTTGTTGTCAATTCAAAGAAAATACATCAAGAAGGAGAAATGGAAGACTATAATTTGGGAACTCAGTAGGAACCGAAGATGGTGAGATTATCCAAAGGTGTTACGGAAGATTTTAAAGAGAAGTACATTGATCTCTTCAAGAAGTATATGGATGTGTTTGCCTAGACATATGAAGACTTAAAAACATATGACACAAGTATAATTCAAAAAAAAATTCCGTTGAAAGAAGGAATTAAACCTCACAGACAAAAACTCAGACAAATTAATCCATTGTTGCTAGTTCCAATAGAAAAAGAAGTGAATAAATTGCTGCAGGAAAAAATTATAGTTCCTCTCAAATATTCAAATTGGATATTCAATCTAGTTCCTGTAAGGAAGAAGAATAAAGAGATAATGTTGTGTGTATATCTTAGGAACTTGAACAGAGCATCCCTAAAGGATAATTATCCATTGCCAAAAATGTATTATGTATTACAGAAACTGATAGGAGCTTACAGATTGTATATGATTGACGGATTCTCAAGGTATAATTAGGTAGTAGTGGAGAAAGAAGATCAGAAGAATGTTGTCTTCACAATGCCCTGGGGCACTTTCATGTATGCAAGGATGTCATTTGGGCTTATGAATGCAGGTGCAACATTTTAGAGGGCCATGGACATGGCATTTGTGGGGTACAAGTTTGCAGTTATATATCTGGATGATGTAACCATTTTCTCTAGGTCAGATGATGAACATTTGGAACATTTGCAGAAGACTTTTCAAAAATGCAAGAATTTCGGTCTGTCATTAAATCCTAAGAAGTATTTATTTTCCTTAGAATAAGGTAAATTATTAGGTCATATAGTTTCAAATCAGGGAGTAAAAATTGATCTAGCAAGGGTGGAAGCCATACAGACAATTCCTCTACCCATAAGAAAGAAGGATATCCAGATATTCTTGGGAAAAATAAACTTTATAAGGAGATTCGTGCCTAATAATGCTGATATTGTGACAAGAATAACAGATATGTTGAAGAAAAATGCAGAAGTCAAATGGGATAAAGAAGCAAGAGAAGCATTTTCTAGAATTAGCAAAGCACTGCAAGAGACTCCAATTCTAATTAGACAAGACTATCAGAAAGCCTTTCAGATATTCTCATTTGCGTCCCCTTCCACTATTGTTGTTGCATTGTTGTAGAAAAATGAAGATAGTAAGGAGCAACCAGTAGCATTTTTTAGTAAATTGCTCATGGATGTTGAGCTCAAATATAATATTTTGGAGAAACAAGTATATGCTTTGGTCAAAACACTGAAAGCCTTCAGGACATATGTGTTACAGTCTCAAATAATATCTCATCTCCCTAATTTTGTTGTAAAAGATGTGTTGGTTCAATGTGATGTTGAAGGTAAAAGGGGAAAATGGATAGAAAAAATCCAAGAATATGATTTGGATATCAAACCCACCAAGTTGTTCAAGGGACAGGGTTTAGCGAAGTTGTTGGCAGAAAAAATTTTCAAGCTTTGGGAATTAATCTGTTAGCACCAGTCGAGGAGGTTGTCAATGAAGAAGACCAGAAAAATCCAAGGAAGGTATTCAATATAAATTCTCGTCCTCTGAATGGTATAAAGATATTGTGCATTACTTGTGTTTCCTTTCTTGCCCAACTTCACTAAATAGAACAAAATACAGAGCTCTCAAGCTCAAATCTCAACCATATGTTATAGTGGAAGGAAAATCATACTGGAAAGATCCTCCTGGTATTTTGCTGCTATGTTTGACTGAAACAGAATCTGCTAAAGTTAAAAAATAATATCATGAAAGTTTATGTGGAGCACATTATAGCTAGAAGGTCACTGCTCATAACATTATCAAATCAGGATTCTATTGGTGAACCCTGTTTGCAGATGCTTTTAGACTATTCAGAAGTTGTCAAAAGTGCCAGTTGTTTGTTGAAAAGAAAAAACTTTCTCCATTACCTCTCATCCCAGTACTCATTGAAGAGCCTTTCAAGCAATGGGGATTGGATTTTATTGGAGAAATAAATCCACCGTCAAGTGTACAGTTTAAGTGGATTCTAACTGCTACTGATTACTTTACAAAGTGGGTTGAAGCAATCCCCACCAAAACGGCGAATGATCAAGTAGTTATGAAGTTTCTGGAGGAAAAATTATTCATTAGATTCAGATGTCCAACCAAAATTTTGACTGCTAATGCCATGGTATTTAACTCTCCTCATTTCATTAATTTATGTCAAACATATAATGTTATTTTTTCACATTACATAGCATAAAATCCCTAGGGGAATGGATTGGCCGAGTCTTCAAACAAGACTTTGGTCATAATCTTGAAGAAGAAAGCCACACTGAATCAGAAGGATTGGGATATGAAGTTGAAATTTTCTCTCTAGGCAGTTCGAGTTACTAGGAGTAGATCCATTGGTAGGTCTCCCTATGAACTGGTTTATGGAAATCAAACATTATTTCCTACTCAGCTAGCCAAACCAGTGATTTCTTTCTTTCAAAAAGCTCATGAAGAACCTTATTCTTTGATAAAAAGATGAACAAGGTAATTGAGTTAAGTGAAAATAGAAACAAATTCATGGATAACTTAATTACTTATCAGTAAAATATGAAGTATATATTTGATATAAAATAAAAATAAGTTCTTTTCCAAGCAGGGAATTTGGTACTGCGGTGGGACACCAGGCGAGAAGAAAAAGGAAAGAATGGTAAATTTAATCCTCTTTGGTATGGTCCATATAGAATTTATGAGACAATGTCAAATAACACATTCATTTTTGGAAGACCTAGATGGAGAGCTAGCACAACTGCCTGTGAATGGGCAGTAATTGAAACACTATTTCCAGCATTAAGAATTCAATGGTCACCATTGTACATACTAATCAGGAGCTCAAGTCCGAGCTATGGAAAAAGCTCAAAATTGAAAGTGTTCAAAATCACTAGCAACATGAACGACCGGATAGGCCTCATCGATACGATCCTGGTGCCGTGAACGACACTCAAATCCGACATCGTATGTGAAAGTTATGCAAGTTTGAAGTTTTCAATAAACTGTAAAAAAACTGAGTTGACCAAGCTGGACTTTCAAATTTTTAAAAATTAAAAAAGGAATATTCCAAAGAATATTCCTAGAATATTCCTCGAAATATTCCCTAGAATATTCCATTCGGGCCAATCTTAATTTGACAAGTGGCAAACATACATTGGATGGCAGTTTGACTTGGATATTTTTTGGCCAATTAACGGGTGCCACATGGCAAGCCGAGAGGCCGCCATGTGGCCCCAAGCCGATGGTATAATTAGCGTTACAAAAATGTTGTGACTCTACAGGTTTTGAACCATGGACCTCCCCGCGAACAACACAACGCCTTAACAACCTCCACTACATCATGTTCCTTAACTTATTAGGAATTTAGGTTGTATTCAAAGTTTAAATGTAAAATGGATGGGCGGCAAAGGGGGCCAGCCCCCATACTCCACGTGACCGTGCAATGGAACCAGGCCTTAAGCCCTTTACGCTAGCAGTTGTGATAACATATTATGCCAACTGTTATACCATGTGACCACTCAGAAATATTAAATGCCATGGCTATTTTTAAAACAAAATGTTGCGGTTTGGGCAGAGAGGTCATGTGACTGCCTCCACCTCACAATTAATGACAACAGTTAACTGTCTGCCAGTTTTGGCACTGGTTCCACCTAATTTTTGATTTCCGCCTATTTTGGAGGGTCTAACTCCAGTTTCTCCACATTTGGTGGAGTTTGTTTAGGGGATATTGGGTAAAAATGGTTTTGGCCATAACTTCCTCAATATTGGACCAAATTGCACGAAATTTTGGTCAATTTTGACTATTCTCAGCCTTATGAAGCCATTGGGATAAGTTTTATAGGTATTATACGTGTTATACAACCATTGTAGCTTCAGGGAAGCTTGGAGAGCCACTAGGGCCATTGGGGAAATGGAGTTATCTAGAGTTGTACCTCACTGTTTGAGGTGAACCAAAAACCATTTTCAACTATTTTCGACCTTTTGAAAATAATGGAATAGGTTTTAGAACTATTTGAGGACTTCTAAAGCCAGAAAATCTTCATAGGAGTTCAAAGAGCCATCAGGGCCTTATTGAAGAAGGCATTGTTTTCGGTAATTCTTCACTGTTTAGTGAATATGGAAAGGCATTTTTAGCTTTTTCATGTCTTTTGATTTTGTATTTATAGTTAGATTTTCCTATTGAGGCACTTTTAAACTTGTATTATCATTTTGGAGCATTTTAATATAAGAGGACAAGCCAATTTGGGAGGCTTGGTCCAGCAGATGTAGCCCAGGAGGGGTGAACTAATCACCAAATCTCTGAGTCACGTTATGTTGAAGTTATTTTACTATGTACTTCTGATTTAAAATGTTAAACAAAAAACTTAATAACCTCCCCTCACACATAAACTCAGAAACAATTACCAAATACATTTTGTTTAACTTGAAAGACATGGAGAATTTTGCACACATTTAATTAATGGAAATGGATACTTTGCACAACATTTACCGCATTTACAAATACTTCCATTTTCAGGTTAGATGGTATCAGAGCTTAGGTTGAGAATTTGATTTTGTGCAAAAGGTGTTAAAACAATGTAAAAGATTAATTGTTTTACTGGTTGCAAAATGGTTGATTATATGAGTTTGCTTGAGTTGAAAATATAGTTGTTGATAGCTAAGTCTTGGAAAGGAAAAAAGAGTTGTAGGCTATTTCCTTATCCCATAATACCTCAAGACTATCTTTGGAAAATTAGTGTTTTCTACAAAAGCTATTGGAGTTTGTGTTTTATGGCTGCTTGAATAAGAGTATGGTTGTAAAGACATTTGGTTAAAAGCTTGTCATTTGTTTGAAAGCTTTGAGACATTTTCTTTGGAATTTCCTTTTGTTAATTTCACCATTTACATAATGTAAACTTCTTCTACAAGTGAAGTTTCCTCCTTCATGAGATTCTTCAATGATGACATGAAGAACATGTTCATTAAAGTGAAGGACGGTGCAGATTCTAATTGAGGATCAAAGAGAAAGTGTTAAGCTTCATGCACAATTGTTGGCCATGAAGGAAGAGAAGGAAACAATTCTCCAAAGACTGCATGATATGGAGAAAAAACTCCTTCATGCTCAAGAATCTTTGTCTAAGAACAAGCATGAGGAATAGGTAGACCATTCCAACTTGTCTTCAATTTCCTCGATTGAAAAGTGTGTTGGTTCTTTTGAAAAACATACAAGGGGTATAGGGTCCAAATTAATGGTTAAAATGGGCTATCATGAAAGCAATGGTTTGGGAAAGCATGCACAAGGCATGGTTGACCCTATTTTGCTTGTGGAGCGAGCCAAGGATGTTGGCCTTGGATATGAGCAGTTTAATGGTGAAGAATCCAAATCCTTGAATGCATGTGATGAAAATTTAAAGAGAACCTTTATTCCAAGTTCTAAATGCACATATCTCCAAAAAAATTTAAGGATGATTGCCATTTTTTTAAGCCTTCATTGCAGCAAGTAGAGGGTAAACATGCCACTTATGGAGAGAATTCAAGTTCAAACAGTTTTCAAGACAAGAACTGTGATGAAAGTCTGAAAAATAAAGCTGTCTCCTATACTAGTTCATCGTCTTTCGAAGAAAAAAAAGATGGACATTCCATGTAGCAAAAGAGGTATAACTATTCACATGATCAGTTTGATTATGTTTCAGCAAATAATGATAATTTTTCTTGTTCAAATGAAAGAAATTTTTGTTGCACATTTTGTGGTGGATTTAACCATGTTGCTTCAAGATACTGGTTGAAAAAGAAAACACACAAGAAGCAGAAGATGCAAGGAAAAATTTCATAGAAAGTGCTTAAGAGTTTCACATTTTTTCAAATGAAGGGACATGATGTCTCTCATTGTTGGAATTTTCATCCAACAATTCATCCAAAGCACATGCAGCTAGATGACAAAAATATTGGCGCAAGTGAATCTATGGATTCCATTATCAATGTGGAAATGGAAGATTCACACGTAGAAATGTTGCAGCAGGAAAAGACGCCATGGATTTGGCTTGGTAGGAAGTGGATTAAATTCTTAATGTAGTAAGTCATACTCATTTTTTACATGTAAATTTCAGATTGGTATGCATGTATTTCAGTTGAAAAGTTGATGCAAGATTGCATGTAAAAGTAGTTTCAGTTTGAAGGAATTTCTTTGTTGTTGCAAATTTTTTCCATGGTGGTGTAAAAGATGAGTATGATACTCACTTATATTGCAGAAATGTCTTTTAGTTCAGCTCTTAGTCACCCACATATTTTTTGGATGATGTACTTGTTGGTATTTGAAAAGAAGAGTTGAAGTTTCACATGTACATAGAGGTTGTATGTGTAATTAGCGAACTCTATATAGGTGCATTGTACATGATACATACACACATGTTTGTCAAGATGTATCTTGTTGTTTATCGACTTGTGTCGATTGTATCACACATGTTTGTCGACTTGTGTCAATTGTGGGCACACTTTTTACATTGATGGTTGTGTCAATTGTATAACACATTTCATGTCAACTTGTTGTCGATGTCGTATTTTGCACAACTTATGCTTGAGTCAAAGGTGTTTTCGATTGTGGATCAATAGATGGGTATGCCATTGTGAAAAGAAGATTACCATATATTTGATGTTACAAGAAGCGGACAATTAATGCTTTGAAGGAGCAAAGAGGTGATCTTCATTTCAAATTTTTGCATGAGATTTTCGTTTCAAGATTGATGTGCATTCTTGTGACAGGATGTTACAGGAAGCTTGTAGTCCATTTAGGACTTGATGTTCAGATTTATTCTAAAATTTTCTTGCCAGTAATTTGCTGAGTGAGCACAAGAAAAGCATCTCTTGACAGGAGGATAAGCATCAGTGAAGGGATGAATGAATTTTTTTCTAGTTGAGTTCAAAAATCATTTGCCATGCAAGGAAAATTTTTGGAGGCTGAAGAGAAGAGGATATTGTTATTCTCTTATTTACTATACATTTCAGTTTCAACATTTCAGTGAGCTTTTGGGGTCCAAAATCTTCTCATTTGGGAGGTGTGATCAGAAGCTCAAGTCTGAGCTATGGAAAAAGCTAAAAATTGAAAGCGTTAAAAATCACTTGCAACCTGAATGACTAGATAGGCCTCGTCGATACAATCATGGTGCTGTGAATAAGACTCAAATCATACATTGACGTATGTGAAATTTATGCAAGTTTTAATTTTTCAGTAAATTGCAAAAAAACTTAGTTGACCAATTTTGACTTTCAAATTTTGAAAAATTAAAAAAGGAATATTCCAAAGAATATTCCTGGAATATTCCTTGAAATATTCCCTAGAATATTCCATTCAGGCCAATCTTAATTCGACAAGTGGGAAATGTACATTGGATGGCAGTTTGACTTGGATATTTTTCGGCCAATTAATGGGTGCCACGTGGAAAGCCCAGAGGCCGCCATGTGGCCCTAGGCCAGTGGTATAATTGGTGTTGCAAAATTTTTGTGACTTTACAGGTTTTGAACCGCAGACCTCCCCTCGATCAACACAGTGCCTTAACCAACTCCACTACAACATGTTCCTTGACTTATTAGGAATTCGGGTTGTATTTGAAGTTTAAATTTAAAATGGATGGTTGGCAAAGGGGGCTAGCCCCCATACTCCATGCGACCGTGCTATGGAACCAGGCCTTAAGGCCTTTATGTTGGTGGTTGTGATAAAATATTATGCCAACTGCTTACCATGTGACCGCCCCCACCTCACAATTAATGCCAACAGTTAAATGTCCGCCACTTTTCATGCTGGTTCCACCTAATTTGGGATTTCCACCTATTTTGGAGGGTCTAACTCTATTTTCTCCACATTTGGTGGAGTTTGTTTAGGGGATATTGGGTAAAAATGGTTTTGGCCATAAATTCTTCAATCTTGGACCAAATTGGACGAAATTTTGGTCATTTTCGACTACTCTCAGCATTATAAAGCCATTTTGATAGGTGCTAGAGGAATTATAGGTGTTATATATCCTTTTTAGTTTCAAGGAAGCTTGGATATCCACCAGGGCCATTGGGAAATGGAGTTATATGGAGTTGTACCTCACTGTTTTGGGTGAACCAAAAACCATTTTCAGATATTTTCAACCTTATGAACCTAATGGAAGATGTTTCAAAACTGTTTGAGGACTTCTAAAACATGAAAATATTCATAGGAGTTCAAAGTTCCATCACGGCCTTGTTGGAGAAGACACTGTTTTCGGTAATTCTTCACTCTTTAGTGAATATGGAAAGGAATTTTTAGCATTTTCATGTCTTTTGATTCTATATTTACAGTCATATTTTCCTATTGAAGCACTTTTAAACTTTTATTAGCATTTTGGAGCATTTTAATACAATAGGACAAGCCAATTTGGGAGGCTTGGTCCAGCAGACGTAGCCCAGGAGGGGTGAACTACTCACCAAATATCTGAGTTGTGTTATGCTGAAGTTATTTTGTTGTGTACTTATAATTTAATATGTTAAGCATCAAACTTAATTAACCTTCCCTCACACATAAACTCAGAAACAGTTACCAAATACATTTTGTTTAACTTAAAAGACATGGAGAATTTTGTGCACATTTAATTAAATGGAAATGGATACTTTGCACAAAATTTACCGCATTTACAAATACTTCCATTTGCAAATCACATACCAAGATTGTTCATTGTTCATATACCACCAAGAAATATTTGACTCCATGCCCGAAGTGAACGCACTAATCTACGGTTCTTAGTGTTTCGTGGCAAAAAACGCTATCCCCAAGTGGAGCTAGATGTTGTGGCTCATTTGAATTATCTTTTTATTTTATTTTAAAAATACCAAAAAAATCATATATGATAAAATAAAAATCCTTCATATATGTGAAAGTAATTTTTTAATTTACATATTGGTCAATTAATATGTTTTTGAAGCATGTGAAAGTGTGACCAAGAGTACCAACTAATACCTGTGCGATTTGGAGGGTGGGATTAAAGCAGGTTCCATTTGATAAAGATCAACGAGAACCAGCAGGCACAAACAACCCATAGGTTGGCTAGAGAGGTGCCTCCACTATTGACCTCGTTGACTAATGGCAGATCAAGAATTGACGGTTCTCATTCACTGCAGGGGAAACACTCCGTTGAATGCTCCATATCCCCGAGTGCTCCTGCAGTGACGTATGAATCTAGTTGGTGGAAACTCACCTATCATTGTCATATGTACCGTTATTTTTCTGTTTAAGCATTAATTCAACATTAATGTTTGAAATACGTACCACTTATTTAAAGGATTCAAGTATTTCTTTCCCCTATCAGTATTTAATTCTCAGTCATCCACAAAGTCATTCTGGTCATTCTATTTGGTTGTTTCCACATACCATTGTCTGCCACCCTGCATAATTCCATTGCTAAGAAGCCTTCCTTGTCAGGTTCTTCAAGCCACATCCCTCTCATGGATACTAAGAAAGAGATTCGGGACACCATCTGCACCATTGAACATTTCCCCTTTTACCAGTAGGTTATCTTCAGTGGAAAAACTCCCCCATCTATTCAGCTATGGATAATTTTGGTGTTGTCTCTACATGCATCCCCAAAGCATATATTTTTCTTGAATTTGTGTGTTGGTTAGTGTCTGCGTTGTATCCCGTTAAATTCTTTGTAATGAATTTCTTAGGTGAAAATGTTCTTCAGGTTTCAGCCCAGTTAATTCGCCAAGCCCTGTGTTATCCTAATTCTGAGTCTTATGTTCAATTCAGTGATGAGTCATTGGTAGCATTCTATGATAATCTTGCAGGACAGGAGTTCAACCAATTCATCTCCTTCTTGAAGCCAAATTTGGAGCAATTTGTAGCAGATGATAAATAATTCCGATTAGATAATTTTTATGCAGAGGTCAAGCTAGTGTTACAACTTTTGTCGAAGATTCCACTCAGGTCGACAGGTTAGTGTTGGGATTGTTTGTCATGATGATGCAGTCTAAAGCTGTGTTGGATATTCCCTCTTACTGGCAAGAGGTTTTTAATACTCATCTCATGAGCTTATCCCTCACTGGGTTATTCAGGTTCCCCTCACTTATCACTTATCTATTTTTGTATCAAACTGTGGAGGAATTTTTTCATATGGGATTGAATATAAGATATGCAAATAAGAAAAGGTAGTCCATAATTTTATGGACTGATATAGTGAGAAATGAATCAGAGGAGGGAGGAATATTTTATTTTTCTACCTCTTTTATGCCATTTTCTTATATGATTTTAAATGGTGTTCCTCCTCCTTTTTTCCTTCCCAAACCTCAAGAGTGTCTTCAGTTAAGTAATGCCTATAAATTTGGGGAGTGGTTTGTATATGAGGATTATTAAAAGATTAGATTATATGGAGCAGGAGTAGAACCGTATAGATTTCCAACTTTTGTCCCTATGAGATTGTTTGCATTGGAATTCATTAGACAAAGTCTGAACGTAGATCAAGTTCATTTTGTTCCAGTGAAGAAGGGTCATTTCTTTAAAATTCTTATGTCTGTGGGTCCATTTGTAGTAAATATGGGGTAAGCATTTAATGAGGCTAGCAGGATGTTGGAAGATATGCACTTATTTTTAGGTGAGAAATATGCCTATGCCCCCCACAAAGTGATTTCGAATAGAATGGTTGAAAATGGCTACTCTGCTTTCATTCATGATAATAAACCTGAACTTGAAAAATTGGCTAACAAAATTTTTGAAGATTTTTTTAGTTCCAACATACAGACCCCTGTCATCTCAGAGAAATTGGGCAAAGAAGTTCATTTCTTTCATCAATTCTAAAACAGATCAAGAGTTGGAAGAAAATGAAATTAAAGACATGACATTATGTTTCCTAGAAATTAATAAATTAATTGTAAAGAATGCTTGGAGGAAGCCAGTGGAGAAGAAATTGGCAGAGATTAAACAAGTTGTAAACATGTATGACAATGTATTCACCAAAATGGCTAGAGCAGGATTTCCTTCATGATGGGATCTTAAAGGAAGACTTTATCATGGAATTCCTACGAGCCACTATTAGTGCTAGCTAAGAATAAAATGGATAATACCCATGAGAAGACCGTTATCCTAAAAGGAGCTACAATTGTTAATTCCTTGCAGAGGCATTTTCAGTTTCTTTGGATGGTAAAATTTTTTTTCACAGAATGGCCTAATTTCAGCAGGATCACAACCTTCTGGCTAGAATATCATAAATTGATCAACTCTCCCAAAACTAGCATCGAGATATGTCAGAAGTGCAGTGCGTGGATGACTGCTCCACCTGGTAACACCTCAGCATCACAAAAGGACACGTCAGAAAATACGAACAATATAGTGGCAGCCTGTCATGTTGAAATTTAGCAAATAGATTGAAGCTTTATTTTTTTTTATCTTTTTAAAAAATCCATATTGTAATGAAGTCATTAAAATTGCCATGTAATAGGTATTTTATGTAGTTTTAGTTAGTTAGAATAGTTACAAGTAGTTTTCAGCAGTTACAAATTCTTGGTATTGTATTTAAAGTAATGAAAAAGAAAGAGGGAGGTTCTGATATTTGTCCCTCTGGATGACCATAAATTTTGTACTGAATTTTCTGAAAGTTAATGAAAGAAGATCAAGTTTCTGACAACTTTTGATGTTGATGTGTTTTTCCAGTTTCATCATATGTTTATTCTTCTGTGAATGAGGTGAAGCAATGTAGTTGCGGGTCTCTTTTTACATTTTTAAGTAAGATTTAAATGTCCTTAATGTGCACTCCTTCACTCCAACTATTATGTTTCCATAAATTTTCTTCTGAGATTTAAAGTGATAGATTCTGTAATGCAACATATCATTTTGAGATTCCTTTCTAGTTTTTTCCTTCCATTCCAACTAATATCAACAGATAATGGCATTGTGAATACTTTCATTATATCATATTATTGAGGGTTTTAAATAATTAATTTCCAAAGGTGTTAAACAAATACCATCTGATATCTTAATATTGTGACATACATTTATAAATGTCTTGAGCACTGATTCCTTACCATAGCCAAGGGATTGTTTCTTGAGGTACAACAGGGCCTCAAGTGGAATAGGCGAGTGGCCACTAATATTCACTGGGTTCATTCCATCCCACTTAAGAAGAAATGGTCCCCATTGCGTTGAGTTCCTCCACTAGATGAGGAAACTTTTGTTGAACTTGGTCCCTGGTGAACCATTTTCCTTGGTGTAAGAGTTGGCCAGCTTTGAGAACTTGATACAGTTGGATATTATATTGGTGAGTGTTCTTGAGTTGCATGTCCATCATACAATTTTTGGTGTCTTGTTCCATGCAGTTTGGGTTTAACTCTATTGGTGTGAGTTTTTTTCTACAATGTTAGAGGTGTCTAGTAGAGGTGGGAAGTAGGGTCGAAGGAAGTCCACATTGAACACTGGTTGTAGACCAAGGAATGTTGGAATATTTAGCTCTCAGGCATTGTCCCCTACAACCTTGGGGATGGTGTATGACTCATATCGTAGCGGGAAAATCTTGTGGTGGGGTCCATCTAGGCACTCCTTCTGCAAATTTATCCACAATATGTCACCCACCTGGAAGTTGTGTGGCACCCGATGTTGATCATGCCGTTGCTTGTACTTAGCATTGGATCTTTCCAATATATCATGAACCTATTGGCATATGTGTTGAATGCACTCAATGAATTTGTTTGTTTTGTCATCTTCATACTAGACATGAGTCGAATCAGCTTGAGTAGCTGCAAATGGAATGGCTAGGTCAATGGACATAGTGGTTGGAATCATAAGCCCACCTGAAAGAAGTTGTGGTCGGTTGAGCTGTGGAGAGCCCAATTATAACTGTGTTATACATAGGGAAGGCTCTCATCCCATGTGCGTGGATGCTTTGAATTGTACATGTGCAGAAAGTGTACGATCATATTGTTTATGACCCATATTTGGCCATTAGTTTGGGGATGGGAAGCTGTGGACTTGGTGAGCTTGGTGTCCAACATTAACTAGAGGCTGGACCAAAATGTGTTGAGGAACTTGTTGTCCCGATATGATATGATAGAATATGGGATCCCAAAGTGCACCCACACTCATTCAAAGAAGATTTTAGTAGTGGCTTCTGCTGTGATATTCTTCTTCTAGGCTGCCATAATGGCCATCTTCAAGAATGTGTCGATGACCAAGAAAACACAGACATTTCCATGATTAGTAGAAGGAAGACCCAACATGTAATCCATGGATATGGATTCCTAAGGTCGATTAGGGGTAGGTAATGGAGTATAGAGGCCTTGCTTCTTGATGTTTAGTTTGGCAATGGCATAAGTAGTGCAGGATTTGATTTACCTTCCGACATCATGTCAAAGGTTCGACCAATAGAAATAATTCTACAATACTACCACTGTTTTCTCGACCATGAAATGCCCAGCGACCATACTGTAGTGCACTTCCAAAATCATCTTGGCACACTCGCCTGAAGAAACTCAAATGTCTCCTACATGACATAGTAGTGCATCTTGGAGTTGAAATTATGGAACTTGCGTACCGTCCAAGGGTGTTTTGTAGGTGTGTCTGAATTCAGGATCACTCTTGTAGAGAAGAAACCAATCAAAAGTCTCATGCCCACAAGAGTTGAGAATGGTATTTAGCACCATGATTGGTGGTCGACTAAGGCGGTTTGAAACTTTATTGGTGTTTCCATTATTGTGCTTGGTTTTCAAATGAAACTGTTGTAGATATGTGGACCACTTCTGATGGCATTAATTATATAACTTTCCTTGTGTTTTTATGAACTGCAGGGGTCAATGGTTTGTGTGGATGACTATTTCCTTCCCAAAAATGTAATTTTTCCATTGTCGGCAAGCTTCCACAATGAAATACATTTCTTTGTCATAAGTGGGATACTTGAGGACTGTGTCAGACAGTGTCTCACTGTGATATGCCACTTGATGTCCTTATTGAGTAAGAAATGCCCCAATAACATAGTCAGAGGCATCTGCCTCAATCTCAAATGGTTGTTGCAAGTATCGTAATGTGATCAATGGGGCAGAGCAAAGTCGATGTTTCAATTCTAGGAACACCTTCTATTGAGGTTATGGCCAAAATAATTTTTCTTTCACTCCTCCCTTGGGGACTTGACTCAAGGGCCAAGTGATATGAGAGAATCCAAACATGAACCTGCGGTAGAAATTAGCAAGACCCAGAAATTTTCGAGGCTCTGTTAGAGTGGTCGAGGCTAGATAATCCCGAATGACTTGGATTTTGGTTAGATCCGCATGCAACCCCCGCACATCAATAATATATCGCAGAAAATAAACCTGGGTCATGCCAAAAGTGCACTTCTCTAAATTGGCACACAACTTGTGTTGTCACAGTGTTTGCAGGACTTGTTGGCTGTGGTGGGGGTGCTCTTCCCAAGTCCGGTTGAAGATCAAGATGTCATCCAAGTATAATACTTTAAATTATTTGGTGAATGGCCACAAGATGTTTCCCATCAGCCTCATGAAGGTTTCAGGAGCATTCATCAACCTGAAAGGCATGACTAGTCATTTGAAAAGGCCCTCCTTGGATTTGAAGGTAGTATTCCACACATCAGAGGGTTCTATTGGTAGCTGGTGATACCTCGACTTCAAGTCAATCTTAATAAAATATTCTGCCCCTTTGAGTTGGTCTAGAAGGTCATAAATCCATGGGATCGGGTACCTATTCCAGATAGTGATCTCGTTCAGCACCTGATAATCAATAAAAATTCTCCAAGTCCCATCCTTCTTCTACACCAACATAGTTGGGCTCCCACAGGGCAATGAACTTGGCCAAATGTGACCTTTCTGCAGCAATTCATGAATATCACTCTCATTAGGGGAATTTTGAGGTCTAAAATGGGCCTCCTAAGGAAATTATAAAACAATAGAGGAAATAATAAAATAATATTTGATTAAATCATCAAATATTATAGGGAAAAATGAAAAAACTACTTTTTTCAACTCGTATTTTCAACTTATCTCCCAAATTTTTTACTCAAATTTTGAGTGGGAGTACTTGTTGGATGAAAAATCTAATTCCTCATCTAAGGAATACCCATGTTTCATAATTTTTATGGATCTTGCTACACGAAAAGTGAGAAATACATGAAAAACGTGATTACAATCATGTTTTTCATGTATTTCTCAATTTTCGTGTAGCAGGATCCATAAAATGTATGCAACATGGGTACTCCTTGGATGAGGAATTAAATTTTGCATCCAACAAGTACTCATGCTCGAAATTTGAGTAAAAAATTTGGGAGATAAGTTGAAAATATGAGTGTAAAAAGTAGTTTTACTATTTTATTATTTTTTAATATTTTTACTATTTTACTTAAAAAAAGGTGTATTATCCTCCATGGTTGACATCATCATATTGAATCTTATTGGTTCTTATAAATTTTAATTTTGTTGTACATTTTTCTTAGGAGGCCCAATTTAGACCTCAAAATTCCCCTAATGTCATTTCATCATTATCCATAAAAGAGTGCCAATAGATCGGTCCATTGGGCAGCAACATAACTAGGGTCATATCAATGGGGTGCTTGACTTGACAGTGCAGAGGCACCCCTGTGGGTGAGGTGAAGATGTCCCCATACTCCTCCATGACCTTTTCCATTTTTTTTTTCGTGAGGAGGAGCCCTATATCGAGGTTGTGGCCACAATATTCATCTTTCCTTGAGGGCAGATCATCAGGAATTTTTTTTTTTGAGTTTTGGGAATGACCTTATTGCATTGTTTTTCATTAACCAAAGAGATAATGGAAAGTGGTGGTACCTCTTATATCCTGTACAACTTATTGCCCAAAATAGAAATAACAATGCAAGGCTGGGACTCATGCACAACATGTCTCTTCCACAAGTATGGTTGGCCTAATAATACATCACAAACATCAAGAGGAGCAATGTCACATAATATATCATCCATGAAGGGCTTGATGTACTGGGGAAGGTGACACTACTGGCTGACGCAGAGATCTCGTCCTTGGTGAAGCCACCCAACGGTGTACGACTGTGGTTGTGTTGTGGTAGGCTAGCCCTACCACTTCACAACATCTACTAAAATGGGGTTCTTTTGGCTCCCACTGTCGACAATAAACTATAACAGGGAACCATTTACCCACATTTGGGAGTGGAAGAGATGCTCCTCCTCCTCTGGATCTTTCAGATCCTCCTTCTGGATCTTTGTGGTGCCAACAATGGCATTGGGATTCACATTGATATTATGATTCCATTTTTCATTCCCCTTGTCATGATTCAGATTCACAACATGCATCTAATTCAGAAGCCTTCATCTTGGCCACCAGTGACTGCTTGGCCCGACACTCACTTGTGTTGTGAGTGGAGCTCTTATGGAACTCACACCACTTTCCCATGTCCTTCTATGGCTTTGCAGAATTTTTCTTTTCTTGTGGCTTTGGAAAATTGTCTCGGGCCACCATTCCTTGCCTTTGTCATTTTTTCTGCGGTTTGGGGGAACCTTTCCCTTTCTCTTGATTCACAGATCTAAAGTCTCTCTTCTGCTATTTGAATTTCTAGCGAATCTTGGTGGCATACCAGTATGTCATACCAAGTGAGGAGATGTCTAGGAACTACATTTCCTCCTGAATGGATCTGTGTAGACAATTGTAGTAATTTAGCACCAAATGTTTCTCTGAATATTTGATACCCAACTTTTTGCACAGGGTATGGAACCAATTCGTCAGCTCATGCACATCTTGATCCCTTTGTTGCCACAACGTAGCCCATTTTATGTACTTCTCCTCATAGCTCCCCATTTGATAATATTGTTCCTTGATGGTATCTCAGAAATAATTCCAAGTGGGTATGGCTGATAAGAGAGAAGGTTTCCCCTCATCCTTTTTCTCACAGTAGGTTTCCCACAAATCCTTGACATGGGGGGCAGCTTCGAGGAGTACAAAAATAATATTCTCCCGTTCAGAAAATTCATGAAATGAGAAATATCCTTCTAATAGATTCAACCATATATATAAAAAATATGCATCTATTTGACCCTCAAATATGGGAGTGTCAAAGTTTACTTGTACCTTAAAAGGAGTTGTGCCTTTAGAGTGGCTGTTGGATGTAGATGTGCCACCAATGGGCAGTCGTTGAAGGATATGGGAAAAGTTATCCATCATTGCATTCCTTTGTTTTTTGAGGGTGCCCTCGAGCAATATTTTGATATGATCCACTGCTCCCTCATCTTTCTTTTCGTCCCCCATGGGTGGCCGTGGGGGTTTGCAAGGTTGATCTTGTGAAATTTCAACCAAATTGACCCCTAACTCCTTATATACTGACCTCGTTTAGGGACATGCAAACAAGGATTGAGAAAGAGCAGACCGCTATGATACCACTGATCTAAATTTATGAAGGAATGCAACATAATACACATATAACCATAAATACAAATATGCATCGGAAATAACACTTCATTTCAGTAATATCAAAGAACTTGAATTTGCTTACAGACGTAATGGAAATAAACTAGATAGGCCACTAGTAGCTTATCTCCGAGAAGAGGTGTGGTGGCTACAGGGCTCTGAACTATGTTACAATGAGACTCGGGGATATTTTTATTATTGAGAAATAATGTAAAACACTAAACATCCAATAACCTAACCCTAGGAGATGAAGCACCAAAACTATGGGCCCCATTTGGGTAAATTGGTACATCAACTTCCCAGGGACGTAACTTTGGCATACGATCTCCGTTTGACATGCACAATACCTCATTAGAAATATCTATCCGAGGACTACAACTTTTGATGTGAGAAAAATTAAAGGTACTTATTTTTGGTCTCCATTTTCCCAAAAAACCTTGTTTAGGGCCTCAAAAGGGCTCTGGAAGTTCAGGACCCGAGAAACTGCTAAAAATGGTAAACTTTGCTACAATTATGGAAACTAAAAAAATGGTAGAAACAATGGTGGGGCCCGAAGTGGAATAGACATGTGGCCACTAATATCCACCTCGATCACCATAAGAGATAAAAAGGCTAGGTTTTCTTAAGTTGATGCATCAACAAGATTTCTTTTGGTTTGAAATCCTGATTTGTTTATCTCCCAAAATGTGATTGTTCAAATGATTATTTTGTACATGTGTATATGTATTGCTTGTGTGCAAAGGATCATCTTCTTCTCTTTTATATTCTTCTTGGAATATATATGGATTAGGATGATCTTGGGGAAGTGCTTCATCTACTCTCACATTAATGCATTCAATGTTGGGTATGTGTTATATTATTTCCACAACTAGTC
The DNA here is from genome assembly GCA_034641835.2 of Pinus albicaulis. Classification (NCBI taxonomy): domain Eukaryota; kingdom Viridiplantae; phylum Streptophyta; class Pinopsida; order Pinales; family Pinaceae; genus Pinus; species Pinus albicaulis. The sequence continues at coordinate 199,886,203 of CM076582.1, forward strand.
ACACGCGGGGGGGGGGGGGAAGGGGGGGGTGAAAGCTCGTCTTGTACGTTGTGTCAGGTGCAGTAGGGAGGTCATAGGGGGGGTAGCATCCCCCCCTGTTTAAGGTCTAGGGCAGTGCCCTGGGAAAAAAAATTTGGACCTTATTTTTTGGTGGGCGGACCCACCCATGATTTTGTGCATGGGTTTGCACATGGTTTTGGGGCATCATGGTTTTCAGCCCCTGGTATTTTGTAGATCCAGTCAAGGGAACTATGGCTATGCTCTAATCCAAGTTAATGGATTGGGGTTTATGTATACTTCGACATGTATATATATGTGTTGTAACACTAAAAGGAATATAATGAAAAATCAAGTTGGTTGTCCCGATTTTGGATCCAGGGGAAAATCTCTGTGTATATATTTTTTATGTTTTAGGTTATGGCTATTGTTTGTTTTCTATTTTTTAAGATTTGTTTGTAGATAATTTCTATACATGGTTAAAACCTACATTCAATGACTTCTCGAGTTATTTTAATATAGCATCTATACCCATTTTTTTCAATAGGAATGTCCTAAGAACATTCCTTGATCAGCTCTGGATTAAAATTTTCTTAGTTTTTCTTCATTCACTCTGATGTAACATTTTCTTCCAAAACTTTGAAATGTCTAAATATGGTCGGTCTTCCTTTCCATAATTCATAATGAGTTTTAGTTCCATTTTCCCTAACTTCAACCTTGTTCAATATGTATAATGTAGTAATTATTTCTTCTCCCAAAAATCGATTTGGTAGATGAGCTTCAAAAAGAAGATATATTTCCATATCTCCAACTGCTTTATTTTTTTTCTTTCAACCACACCATTATACTGAGGTGTTCTTGTGATACTGTAGTGTCTCATGATTCAATAATTTTTACAAAAATCATTGAATTCAAAGGAGGTGAATTATCCTCCTCTATAATTTATTAGACACTTAAAATTCAAATCCATTTCATTTTCAACGAGGGCCTTGAAAGCCTTAAATTTATCAAAATATTGAGATTCTTTTTTAAGAAAACTAACCCAAGTCATTCATGCGAAATCATCTACAAAAAACATGACATACCTTTCGCCCTTTAGAGCATGTGTCATGGTTGGTTTGCAGAGATCTATGTGAATGATTTCCATTGGCCTAGTTGTTTAATACATTTTTTCTTTGAATAATACTCTATTTTTCTTCCCAAAATGACATGATTTGTAGATGTCATTATGAGAATTTTAGATTTTGGGCATGTCCCTAACTGCTTGTGTTTCTATAAATTTTACCCAATTAACAAAACTAATGTGTCCTAACCTCCTGTGTAATAACCATCTTTCATCTAGCCTTCTAATGTAGAGATTTTAATCTCAAATCCATCAAGGATTTATACATTGCCTTCGATCTTGTTAGCTCTTACTATCAATTTAATAGAATTTTAATTTCTAATTTCACATATTTTAGAGTTGAATGTTAGGTCATACCCTTGATCAAACATTTGATCGACTCTTAAGAGATTATGTTTTAATCCTTCCACATATATGACATATTGGGCCTTATTTCTTCCATTATTATGGTTGATAGTTCCTTTCCTAGTGCTTTTTGTATATGCATTGTTTCCAAGAATCACCTTACCATCATATACTTCCTTGAGTTTCATTAACTTTCTTTTATCTCTTGTCATAGGTCTTGAGTAGTTTCTATAAATGTACCATTTATTTTCTTTATTTGAGAATACAACATCAAACCACATCATTTTTATTCCTTCTTGCATACACTTGATTATCGAGGGAATCCTTCCTTCCATTAATTGATTTCGCAATCTTGAGCCTTGTGTCCAAAATTATGGAACATAAAACATTCAATATGATTATGAGGAGGAGAAAAAAAAATCTTCTATGTACATCATATATGCTTCTAGAGAATTTTCTTGAGTAACCATTCTTCACATTTCTTCTTCTAAAAATAGTTTCCTTATGACCAAATTTATAACATATATAAAAATATCCATAAAATAATGTGTGCTAATTGGATTATTTCTCCTTGTTGTTGGCTCTAGCCTTGATATATTCCTCCCGATTTGAAGATACTTATTAAAGGATATTTATGTTGCTAATTTTCTTGTTTTATCTCACTCTTTCGTGAGGCATACACTTTCTTCCTCCTTCTCTCTTATATATTTTGAAAAAAATTCATTCATCCTTTTGAATTATTTCAACTTAATATCCAAACGAATAAAAGAATTTTCATTTGGATCCATATCTTCTTCTTGATATTTTGTTTCCATGGTTCATTGGATCAACCTTCTAGTAGCTAATTGTTCATGAATCAACCCACTTTGACAACAATTTTTAGATCAAAAAACACACTAAGAAGCGGGGGGGTGTAAATCAATGTAATGGTAAATTCATAATTTCATTACATTTCATCAATAATTGACTATGTAGCAGTGCATCATAGAAACCATCATCAAATAAACACATGAGAACACTATCTTTTACGTGCAAACCCTTATGGGAGAAAACTACAAATAATTTTTTTCTTCTTAAATTTCATTACATAGATTTGTAGGCACCAACCTCCTTGTGGAAAAAACCCCCAAAAGAATATTTGTAGACACAAACCTGTTGGAGGTACCAATCCCCAAAATGTGCAAGCACCCACTTGCAATAGGCTACAACTAGATTAAGGCACTAACCTTGAAAATGTGTAGGCTTCAAATTGCTATAGGCTTTAACCTTATTGAGGAACCCACCTCTTTCTTTAACCTGGCATGGACCACCTTTTACAATATTTTATACCGGATCAAAAAGCTCAAAGAATAACCAAATCAACCTGTCTTGTCTTCATATTTCAAAAGCCTATTCACATGCTCATATTTCTAGTAACTATGACCTCCCTAATTTCAACAATTGTTTGCAACTTTCTTTTATCAAATTACAAAAGAATCCAACCAAAGTCCCTTTTCAAGAATCAATGTTAACTTAATTTGGCCCATAAAAACATTATAAAAATTAAATGTTTGACAAAATGCTAATTTATAGTGTATGTTCTACAAAATGCACAAAGTCTGGAAGTCGTTCTACAAAACGGTTTCCTTTAGTTGACTTAAAAGTTTGAAAAGTTGACTCTTTGTTGGAAAAAATAAAAATAGAAAAGTAATCCATCTTCCACCAAGATCGAACCCTTGACCTCATGAGGGAAATATGAACATTTCACCAACTAGGCTACTAAGTTCCTAGTGTGGCACTGGTACACTATATCTATTAGAACCTTCATTGAGGTCCTTTCTACATTAGACTAGTGCCAAGACAATGAAGTTTGCTTCTCCATGTCAGGACTAAATTCTCCATGTTAGGTACTTTATCTCCATGTAAGGCCATGAAAAGGGCCACAAAACAATCAAATGTACAAGACTCTCCATGTCACAATTGTGCTCTTATGACAAGGGCCACTACCAATGAAATGGACATGAATCACCATGTTATAATTGCACTCCCATGAATAGGGCCATAACCAATCAAACAAAAATGACTTTCCATGTCATAATTTTGTGTTCACATGACCAAGGATGCAACCAATCAAATTGGAAATACTTTCCATGTTAGAACTAAGTTCTAATGGCTAGCACCACAACCAATTAAATAGATATAAATTTCCACGTTAGAACTGCACTCCTATGACCAGGAACAAAAGAAGTCGATTGTAGAGGAATTTCCACATCAAAACTCTTCTCTCACATCTGGCCATGATCATATCCAATAAATAATCAATTGAATAGGGATTTCCATTTCAAAGCTATGGTCTGCACATTAGAACCAAAAATTATGTTTCTTTGCCACAATGAGGGTCACAACCAATAAAATGAAAAATACTTTCCATGTCAGAACTATGCTCTTACTACCAACTCCAAACCACAAATTTTTGACATGTAACCTCTCAAACAACATTTCCTAAAACTAACCATGGAGACAAAGACTTCACATTATTCCCCACACCCCATCAATTCCTAGTCTCGAATCACACCACCAATTTATACATGACGGGAGCCCACTTAAGGAAGTAGGATGACCCATGGGAGCATACTAAATGAACAAGATCTAGGGGTCAATAATCTCCCAATTTTTGATATCACTCTTATGTTATACCTTCGATGTGGTGAGTTCTAAGAGGGCCATGTGTCATGAATATTTTCACTTATTGGACAATTTGAAATGTCATATTTGCATGCCACATTGCATCATGACAAGATTCTAGATCATCCTCATCATGCCACATAATCGCAACTAGCCACATCATCCTTCATTTCCATGTCATATTGTTTGGTCCTGCCGCAAGTCACCATGTGTCACTATATTTCCATCTAGATCTGCCACCTTAGTGTCCTCATTGGAGATGATACATGGCACTACCACATCATCACTTTTCATTCATGTCATCATCCTCTAGATTGCCACATGCCACTACCATATGACCAATCATATATAGCCACTTGTACAAACACTAAATTTTTTCCATGTGTAAACATCTCATTGGTCCTGAGAAAACCATGTGGAATATATGACTCGTGCATTCCCTATTAAAAATTGTGCATCTTTGCATAAAATTTTCCATATATGTTATTGCTCATTGTCATATCAATCAAAAGGTGCATGACGTTTAGCTATGTTGAATAATGCACATGTTCATTCCCCTAATGCTGATGATTGTTTACTAGTGTTTGGATCCACCTTCAACATGCAAAAACTCTAACAAATTTGGTGATTTTCAAATAAATTTGGTGTTTTTTGCCTTTATTAGAGATGCCAACTCCAAATTATTATAACTTCTCATCCGAGAGGATTTTTTCCAAGTGTGATATATCACTGGAAAGGTATCAGAGAGGACTATCTAACCATTACATCCATTGATTCATTTTAGTATCATAAATTTGAAAAAAAAAAAAAAAAAAAAGCTCAATAAATTTAATGTGATTAGAGCATGCAAGAGATTAGACTGTCATACTGCTTCATTTCATTCACAAATGACACTGTTTCCTCCTTAGCCATCCCCTTTGACATCAATGACACTAGTTTTCATTAATGAAAAAACTATGACCAATACACTTTCTCTCCCCCTTTGATATCAACTGAAAAGAGAATTACTAGGAATTATTTAAATGCAGATGGTTGCTCAACCAATTTCTTATTTTTTGCCTTGCTATAATACTAAGATATTCTTCTGAATCTACTACAAATTATGGATCTTCTCCCCATATGGATGGGCTCTCCCCTTGGGAATACCTTATTTTATGTTTAATAAAACCATCATAACAAGGATAAAACATTCTAGTGGAGTATTTTGCAGAGAACCCTATAAAAATATCCCAATTTTTTTTTTGTAACAGAGGTTACTAGAAGAAGTTGACAGTGCGTCTAAATTACTCAATCACACCAATGCTTTCTTATAAATACTCACACTAGAGCTTCATATAACATGGTCCACTGCAGATTTTTTTTTTGAAAAAATAAAAAGCCACGGTGTGCTAAATATCCAAACGAACAGGTGCTTGAATATTCACTAGCACTATACTCTTTCATATAGTAAAACGTACTGGTGAAATTTGATAATGATGTCCCAATGCATTAAATGTATAACAATGCCACTAGGCATCTTATAAAGTGTACCGATAGAAAATTTCTAGTTTCCAAAAAAACATTGGTGCTATTGTAAAACTACATCACCGGTGTATTACCAGTAACATAAATCCCCAGTGCATCTTGATAAATCACTACGATAATTTTAAATTTAAAAAAAAAAAACAAAAACCATGGTGCTTGTGGATATATACTACCCCAGTGTACTTTGTGAAGTGCACCGGAGGAGGGTTAAATAAATAAAAATCCTCCCATCTATATGTTTCATTTTTACCATATAAAGTATGGGAGAGCTATGAAGAATCGGTGCCACTCTTTCCACTTGCAAGGGCCCTAATGTGGGTGCTTATTTTTCTTATTTCCTTTTGATATTGTGCTCAGTGTTTGATTTTCTAATTTTTTCAAAGGGTGTGAATTTTTTTTTCTCCATTACATGTCTACAATGGCTCCCTGATGACCAAATCTCCACGTAATCTCTATGTTTCTTTCTAATTTTTTAGCGGATTAGAATTTAAAATTAGGTTGAATTCATCATTTTTTTCAATAAAAAAAAATTATGCACATTGTGTTAGATATGTTTGGCTCACACTAGTAGCGGTGTGCCCTGTAAATTTATAGGGTGCACCATGTTTCAGCGTGTCAACATAACACACCACCATTGTTGTGGTGCATCACTCTTAGTGCATTTATATTTACCAAATGCACCAAAAATAAATATTTAAAAATATGTATATATCTTGGTGCATTCGATAACCTGAACGTACCATACCGGTGCCAACAACTTATATCTATGCACAGGTGCACAACTATGCCACACTGCTATGAAAAGTTAAAATTTTGAAACACAAGTAGTGCATCATACTTATGTGTGCACTGTTACCAGTGTGGTTATAGTTGAAAGTGAACGGATGCCGGTGCATGACTATCTTTTGAGCGCACTATATTTTTTTTTTAATACTGAAAGTCATGTTTCCATAGTTATAAATACATGTTTCATTTAATCAAAAAAAAATTGTATTTAATGTATGAGGTTGATGTGTTTTATAAGTCAATCATGTAGCATAGACATCAATAGTGGGAGCAGTAGCAGGAGCAAGAGCAAGATGTTGACCCATACAATATGGTATGACCATAGTAGACCAGAGAGGGGGAGAGGGATTTATACCCTCACCCTATTAATACAGTGACCTGAGTGCTATTAAGGAATGTAGGCCTCATCATGTACAATGAAGAGGGTACATCCCTGAAGATGCACTCAGTCTTATTGGCACATCTGTTATGCCAATGTAATGTCCAGGAGCATGATTTCTGTGTCGGTCTTGAGTTGTGGATAGGTCGACTAAGGAGGATATATACTTTATCAGTAGCCTATTTAGGAATGGGAATGAATTTCCCTAGTTCTCTGATTTCCCCCATGGTGTTGCAGCTGAGATTCATCTTGCATAGACTTTAAGATATGTCAAGCCTCATTCATTCTGCCCATCATATTTTCAAGTATATGGTGGACAACTATGGATTTTTTCTTTTGCAATAGAGGAGGCTAGGTTCCTCTCATTATTAGTTAGCACAATTTCGCATTTATTTGGTGATGGGAATCACATTAGTTTACCTCTTTTGTATTATGTTGATTCTTTGATTCAAGTGAGATGTTGCATCAAATGGTCTGCCTTTTTTTAGAAATTTTAGCAGGGCTTTAGATAGATGTTGTGCATTGTCGATGTAGGGGAGGTACACCTTCCATTTTTCTTCAGAATTTTTTTGTTTATTTTTGGATATATTTCCATAGATGACACCTACATTTGATTGTCTCCCTCTTAGGAAGATCACTGAGGCAAGTCTGCACATGTGGGGGAAGATGATACCGAAGAAGTGGATGTTGAACTTTCCAACTAGGATTTCAGACGAGGCTCTAGAGCTACTAGCTAGTGTGGATGAGCATGCATTTGTCGTGTTGGGGTATCCGTATGCGAGGATTGATTGGAGAGGATGTTCCACAATATTATTCATAGCATATGAGCCTCCAAATGATAGAGGTAATATTACTATTTTCTTTAAATTAATCTAGCTTCATTTTCTTGTTTTAATGAATTAGAATAAAATTTATTCTAGCATGTTTTTTAACTTATATTATTAAATTTTTTGATCAAATTATATAATTATTTTTTTATACTATATATTTTTTAGACATCGGCTCATATGATGAGGACATGACTCCTCCCCCACCGCCGAATGGAGGATATGAGGAGATGGGAGAGGCCCAAGAGGGTGAGGGTTAGGCACATCCTCAGGGGTGCATGGGAGTCTAGGGGCATAGGCCTGCAATGAAATATCGGATGGAATATTGTGATAGTTTTGCTAGAGTTTTGGTTTGGCGAGGATTCTACCCTGCAAGGCCTCGAGATATCAGTGTGTATATAATGTTGATGGATCTCTACAGGACCTCGGGATTTGATGTCTCTTATGCGGGATGTCATCAGAGCTAGTACTTTACTGGCATCAATGAGGGATACAGCAAATCATGCAGCAACACATCCATGAAATGTTGCGGGTGGTCATGATGATGACGAGGATGATGATCATGATGATGATGATGAGAATGATGATCATAATCATGACCATGAGGATTTTTATTATGATGCTTCTAGTGATTCCACCACATTAGATCATGTTTGTCAGGGTTGCAGTGATCCTTCTGGTAGTACACCTACTTTCCATTCCCTTGATGTGTCGATATTTTAGAGCTAGAGGATGTGTTTTATGTTTCTCTTGACAAATAAGATCGACCACCTTCTCCTATAGAAAAACCACATCATTCTACTATAGACCATCCAACTCTTAGTCCTCGACCTCAGTTGAGTTCAACAGACATACTTGATTAGGAAATAGTTGACCATCCATTGTCTTCTATTGTAGACCAGACTGCATGCACTACTACATCTGTTGTATCAGATATTTTATTGCATTTATTTGACTTCTATGGTGCATTTTTTTGTTCATATTTTTGTACTTAATTTATATGTTACTGTTGTTGTGTATAATGTTATGCCATGTTAGATATGTTCATTTAATGTGCTCGTGGATATATGCGTATGTGACAACATTTATTTGACATGATATTTACATTAATTTGAGGATGTGTGTCATGATGATGTTAGATTACAATCTTTGTGTCTTATTATATTTGATCACGATGATGATTCCTTGTTAGATTATTAGATTCATGTTTTAGCTAATGAAATTTATATGTGCTACTAAAAGTGTATATAATTAGATCATGGTAGTGAATTTGAATGTGTATCTTAGATGATGTTTATATTTGTTAGATGTTTATCATCATGATGTTTAATTTTATGAAATAATGTTGATTATATATTATATATTGGTTAATTTATATCAAAATTTTAAATATGAAATTGCATGTAAAATGACTAACTTTAAAAAATGCAAAGATATTTTTATAAATTAGAAAGTTTAATATGGTTGAAACTATGATTGTAAAATTATGATAAATATTTTTCTATTACCTATATAGTTCATGGATATTCAATCTAAATCAATTAGTAAAATATTTAAATACTCACAACGATAAAATAATTTAAGGTAAAATAATTTAGTTAGCTCGTAAAAAGGAGAAAATGTGTAACTCATTCAATTTTAAATATAAAATATTATTAATAAAAAAATTATTCAAAAATAAAATTTAACTAATTCAATATTGGTTTATAAAATTCAATCTATTTTTAAATTTAAAAAACTTAAGTCAAAATTATTTTACAACTTGTAGCCTATATATCGAATATCTTGAGATGCAAACATCTTTTCGAGTGAAAAGATATTTGATCCTAGTGGCCCTTGGTGTATCTAGCGAGCTGGTATATTAAAATATATGTAGTTGACATTGAAATATTTTTTTTATAATTCGCCTTCTCCGTATTAAAATGTTAAAATATGCCCCCTCGTATATTTTTTTGTATGTATACATTTATTTATTTTTATTATTAATATTTTCTAAATTAATACTGCATATCAAATTCATATTAAACTTTGAAAATTTAACTAATATCCCTCACACATTGAATTAGAAAGAAACTATTAATGGAATAATAATTCTCTCAATATTTCTCACTAAAGTGAAAATATACGAAAATTTTCAATTTAAATTACTTTATTTTTCTCTATATAAAGTATATAATATTTTCTGCTATAGATATATTTATGTTCTAAATATCACATGCAATTGTAACATAGAATGAATTACACATAATGTAATAGCAATAATAATATTTCTTGTCATGTGAAAAAATTACATTTTTTCCTTGTAGTAAAAAATAAATTATATTTTTTTATTCATTTCATTTCTTCCTCATCATAAAATCTAAATTAAATTTTTTTTACTTTCGATTACATTATATCTCTATATACAATTATATAAGATTAAGGTGTAAATTTAAGTATTGTAATTATGGCCGACATTAATTTCTTTTCTTATTACTATTTTTAATTTGTTAATTTCAATTATTATTTTACTATTTTTATATGTTACTTTATGTGACAACATATCTCCCATACTAATTTGTAGATAGTCTCTCTTGACGCAATTAATTTAGATTTAATACAACTAAAATTTTTTATATTTTTAAAAAATTTATTTTATTACTAAATTTATGAGATTAAGCAATCTAAATTTAATCTTTAGAAAATATCTTACCAATTTTAATTAAAAATTTCTGTCTCTAAAGATGAGGATAAATAAATGTAAAATAAGGTTTGTTATACAGTTACTTGTAGTTGGGGGTTTACTCTATTGGAAGTTCTCCCTTGAAGAGGCAAGTGAACTTTTTTCTAATAATAAAGATATAACATTTTGATGTTGTTTTGGTTCTTTATTTTTTATTGTACTGGTTTAAGTTTAACTCTTTTTAATAACAAATTTGAGTTAAATAATACAGTTTAAATAATACAAACTAAAGTATCACAAGATATTCACTAAAATTGATTTTTTTTCACATTTCTCCTAGCTAATATTACATAATGTTCATAATGATAAAGACATGTCTACTTTAAATAATTTAGTCAGAAATAAATAAAAATAAGATATTTATTTTACATAATCTAAATAGGGAAAAAAAATGCATCGCCGACTCTATTTGAAACTCAAACAAATGCCCCTTAATCACCATCGTAAATGCGGTGCACTTGCTATGTTTTCATGGCATCGGCGATACCATATATACCAAAGGCACCTCCTAAATAATATTTAAAAATATGGCTATATATCAATGTGTTAGATAATATGAACATTGCATCCTGAGGCGAATATGTTATATGTGCACACTAGTGCATAATTGTGATGCATTGCCATGAAAATTTAATTTTTTAAACCAACAACAATGCCTCATAGTTATGTGCACACTGTTACACCATTTTTTGGTCATCTAACCTATTATCATTAGATGGACCCAAGTACACCATGTAAGACCAATTTTTCCCTAATAAAAATTGCTTTCACTATGTAAAATAACTTAATAAACCACATTTATTAGGTTGTTTATGGTCTAAACAGGAAACCCCAAAAGGAAATATTAAACAAACCTATATTTGTTTGATTTTCCTCATGGAATAATTAATTAAACCTTAATTTAATTATTATTCCTAATCATGTTTAACCCAAAACAAAGAAATTAATTAGATAAACCTTTATTTATCTTATTATTTTCTAGGAATAATTATTTAAATCTTATTTAGATAATATTCCTTGTTAAATATGACCAAATCATCCACAAATAATTAAATAAATCATTATTTATTTGATTATCCTTCAACCACTTCCTTAAAAGATAAATAAATCATTTATTTATTTATTATTGACAAATAAAGGGATTTGACCCAAGTCAAATACTTTTTCCCTCCAACAAATATAATAAAATATTCCATAAAAGGTGGATCTAGATTTGGTTAACATTATTTTAATCATGCATCAAGATCTAGAATGACCCAATATTTTGTTATAAATAGGAGGGTTTTCCTACCATTCTTCACCTTTTGTTTCCTATTAGATCACTCTGGATCTATACACTTGGTCAAATTCTACATTATTTGCTGTGTGAGATCCCTTTGAGTTCTATCTTTGTCTGGGTTTTCTACACCAACAAGAGAGAGAGATTCTAGATCTGAAGTGCTGAGGACTTCCAAGAACCCATCCCATTGAGGAGAATTGGAAACATCTTCTTGTTTTCCTCCCAAGTGCCCTTAATACAAAAAATTCTTTCAAAAATTGTTCTTGTCTTGTCTATTGGATATATGGAGCAAAACCTTCTTTTTACTGCTTAATGTCTTTCTATGCATAGATCTGGTTTTTGCAGCTCTTGTCTTGATCAACTAACTGCAGATCTGAAGATATTGGCAGCCATATTTGATGTTAGGGCTATTAGTTATGTGTAGCTAAAGTGGTCTTTTTTCGTACACTTCGACAAAGGATTCATACTAACACACACCATCTACGATGCGGTTGTGTTTGAAAACACATCAAAGCTAGTGCATGAATATGTTTTTAGCACACCGATGATTTTTTTTGTATAATTGAAAGTTATGTTTACATATTAATAAATACATTTTTCATTTAATAAAAAAATGAATTTTATGTATGAGGATGATGTATTTTATATGTCAATCATGTATCAGAGATGTCAGTGGAGGGAGAAATAGTAGGAGCAAGAGAAAATGGAGGACCCATACAATATGTTCTGACCATGGGAGGCCAGAGAGAGAGAGAGAGAATACCTAATTTTTTTCCTACAAAACACATTATAGGTGTCTTACCTGAATCTCAAAGGTCCCTGCTACAAACCACCATAGCGCCACGGATTTCGAAAATGGAACTGTGAAAATTTTATAATTTTTTAAACATTGTCAGTTCAAATGGTAAAATAAGAGTGAAATTAGAAGGCATTGGTGCAGAGAAAACATATCAGATTAGGGTTTCGTGCTTCTTATCATTCACACATAAAACACCATGAAAACTTGCAGGCGTGCCTTTCATGCCACTGCCATATCGTGCAATTGATGTCCTTCAAACCGATGTGATGTATATGGCTTAGGCTCGTGAATTTGAATGACTAGATATATATGGATCGGGGTCGTGACATTCAGTAATCATTTTTGGAAGGATATATTTTAATAATATATCACACGCAACACTTTATTATGTAGCCTTATCACTTATTATTACCAAACATATAAATACATGTCTACTTTAAATAATTTATTTATAAATACAGAAAATAGATATTTATTTTACATTCTAAATAGGAAATAAAAACACATCACCAAGTCTATTTGAAAGTAAAAAAAATGCCTCTTAATCACCATCACATTATTTATCATTTAATTCTCAGACCTAAAATTTTTATTAATTTAACTTTTATTTCTAATTACTATTTAAAATAAAATTCAAAATGGTTCCATTATATATGAAGAAAAAATTAAAACCTGTCATGCATCCATGTAAACCCATGTGTTTCTCTTATGATTCTCAAAAATATGTAATCAAAAATTTATACATCCATAAGACCTCCTTTTAGTTTACAATGGCGCATCATATGTATGTACGCACCATATACAGTGTGGTTGTGTTTTATAGAGCACCAAAGCCAGTGCATGACTGTTTTTTTGGTGAACTGATAATTTTGTTTCCTTTAATTGAAAGTTATGCTTTCATATTAATAAATACATTTTTAATTTAATAAAAAAAATGTATTTTATGTATGAGGTTGATGTATTTTATATGTCAATAATGTAGCATAGATGTCATAAGAGGGAGTAGAAACAATTGGAAATAATTAGAAAAATAATTAAAACAAAAACATACAAAAATAGTATAAATGATGAAATAACACAAGTACATATCACTCTCCATTGTCATCACCTTGATTATCTTCCTCAATCCTTGGCATGATAACATTTATGTTCTCAAAAACATGTTCTGATCTAGGGTCGTGTCTTAATACGAACCACCAATACCTATCTAACACATCTAGGCAAAAAAACACCTAGTTTCATTGTTTTAGGAAAACATAAGGCTCCCTATATTCATGCCACATCATTTTAGAGTTGATAGATATCAACCCACTATCACAATATTCCTTTTTTTTATTTCAATCAAAGGTGTCCCACTACTTGCACATAAAAGAACACATTGGAATGAATAGAAGTCCACTTTAATGATATCTTGTATCTTTCCAACGTAATCTAATGTCCCCAGCATTAGGATTTGATCGCGGTGACTAGCATGATTAGATTGGTCGAAGTTGACTAACACTCCATAGTATTGTGTCATGCATCTATCATCAACATCCTCCGTGTGAAAATTATGTCCAAATTCCCACATACATAGGAACAAATGCACCTATAAAACAATGAAAAAATCACAGTGTCATGTGTCTAATAACTTGAACATAACTAAAAATATAACACACAGATACACACACACACACACACACACACATATATATATATGTTACAATTCAGAGGTGCAATATGATGTTAAAATTGTACAGAAAGATATTATAATTACCAAGTTGTTTCACCCAATCGTTATGTTTAGTGCATCCTCTTCAGCACATGGGTAATCACCAGATGCACTATATTTCTCTTTGACTTGATCAACAACCCAAATATTAGGGCATGCCATTGGAATTTTTTCTTTTAAATGATCAGGATAAGGCACACTTCTACGATTCAATAGTTTGAATTATTTCCTATCACTATCCCATTTCTTCCTCTTCTCTTCCTATAATACGACCCATGGTTGTGTCAATTCCATATTATAAAGAGTGATTTTTTTGATGGATTTGATTTCTGAATTCACTCATGAAATCAAACCAGCATATACATATATATATATAGTCAGTATGATATCAAAATATGAATTAATATGAAGTTCAATGTGAATAGTTATTGTGAAGTAATTTGAAAAATTATAATCCTACACTTACTCTTTATCATGTGCCCCTTTCCATTTTGTATTCATCCCTTTAGTCATCCCAAATCACCACACCTAGTGTGTTGTCGATTTTCTTCATGTACTCATTGGAATAATAGAAAGACTCATATGATATATACCCCTCTGACATAAACCCCTAGGGATTTTCCCTTTGTCGAACAAATTCTTTCAATTTATTCATGTACCTCTCTAAGAAGAACACCCAACGACAAGAAACGAACCCAACTAATTCAACCTCATCTACTAGGTGAATTAGATGATGAACCTACAAGTCCATTAAACTCGTCGGCAGTTCCTTCTGAAACATACCAAAAACCTCAATTGTCTCTTAATGCCACCATGGAATGCTAGCCATATGAATATCATTTGATGTGATCCAACATACAAATCCATATAATTTAGATATGGCACATCGTTGGTCTTGGGATAATTCATGGTTCACACACCCATGCACAAGTAGAGGATAATGACATTGCATAGTAAATATCACATTATACAAAAATTAATTATAAGATATCCCATTACATAAAAATAATAAAATAATAAAATCATGTTTTTTACATACATACTCTTAAAAGGTTCAAATAGTCATGTGATTTCAACCATGAAAAACAATCATCCAAAGTGAAGCGGTGTGATAGTGAAGACCCATATAAATAAGGAACCCTCACATTCATCATAACTTTTCTAAATAAATATCATCTTTCTTTACAATCCATGAGACATCACCTTTTTTGAAAGACCAAGAGGGGGAAGCCTCTCCTCTAGTTTCTTTTTTTGATGAAATAAGATATCTCCTAATATCCAATGTGTCACTTTATTTTGATGATATGTGCCTCCATAGATAAGACGAAACATTTTTAAATATATGCATGGGATCTAGTAAGTGGGAAATATTAAGATGCTCCCAATATGGGAGCTCATAAAAGACAAATTTCCTTTTCATCCCAATGGGAAATTTCTCAACAGATATGTCGAAGAAATATGGATCATCAAACATAGACTCCCTATTTAAATCAAAAATTTCTACAAACTCCTTCTCCTTCTCTATCTCGTATGCTCTAAGCTATCCATATGGTATCATTATTAGAATCCTTTAGGATCTCTCTATTTTACCATTGAAAGAGGATGTTTCTATTCTATAAGAATGTTTTTCTGGGAGGAATAGCTTGGAGAAGTATTGCCATATATTTCGTAAGTGGTGGGACCATCTAGCCTTCATAAAAGGTCCAAAAAATTTAAATTCATGATACATTTTTGTTAAAATACTTGCAAAATTATTGTATACAAGTTGACATATTAGCAACCCTAAAGATTTGAAAATTTTCAACCAATTAAATTAATATTCAAAACAACATGTTTACTAAACAAATCAATAATAATGTAATTTACCAGAGAAAACTCCTAATCCTGGATAATCATGCGTGGTGTAACCACATATGCCCTACAACGTAAAAATCATCTCTGTTGCGATGGGTATTACTACATTGTACACATGTATCCCTTCCCATAATTCCTTAAATTCATCTACCAATGGTTGTGAGTATACATCCATATTCTTCACTTTTCTTCTACCTGTGACTATGAGAGGTAACATAATATGTTCATTCTTCATGGAAAACCATGGGGGATATTTTTGTTCATCACTACTACAGGAAAAATAAAATAGTTGGTGTTTTGGAAGGAATATGGTTGAAGCCATCCATGGATACGCTGAGTCATAGAATTTGTACTTCATCCTTGAATTTTTCAGGACATGCATCCTCTATATGCTTCATGGCTATTGAATCTATTAGGATTCACATAACTTCCGAATCTCTTCTATGTGAGGCATGCCATCCCTGCAACATAGCTAATTCTTTGAAATGAACGTCTTTGAATCCTTGGGATTATAGGCATGTGCCTCAATATTTTATAGTACCATGTGATTTAACCATTTTTTTAAATAAGGTACCTTTCATACCCACTTTTCATACATATCCCTTTGTCTTCATATACTCCTCTATATAGAATATAATCATTCTAACATGCATGATATTATATGTACTGAACACCCAACATTTTCAACAATTGGTTTGCTGCTTCGCAACTACCTAGCAATACATTATCACTTGATAATATGAGCTATGAGCTAATTGAGTAACTAGAAAAGAAAATAATTGCATGCAAAAAATTCCAGTGAAAATGGGATCTTTTTCGCTTACAATAATATTTGGGTTTCCATGTAGCTCTTGAATTGTTTCCATAAATGCAGTAGCAAATATGTTGGCTTCAAATGGATAAGGTAATGCACAAAAGTGTGCATACTTGGTAATTATATAAAATACCACCATGATTACACTCCTTCCTTCAGACTTGGGTAAACTTTTGATAAAATCCATTGAAACCTCCTCCCAACATTGACTTCAAATGGATAAAGTTTGTAAGAGACTCGAGGTCTGAATTGTCTCAATTTTATTTTGTTAGCAAACCAAACTTCCCGCCACAAAATTTTGAATATCAGATTTAAGGTCATCCCAAAAAAATTCCTTCTTGACCCTGTGATAATTTTTTTTAAATCCTGAGCTCCCTCCTAAGGGAGAGGTGTGCAATTCCAAAAGAATATTTTGTTTGAGTTGGGAATTATTACAAAGATATAAGAAATATTTGTACCATATGGAATCATTTTTCCAGCTAAAAGTATCATATGTACTGGGAACTTATTGCAATTTTTGAATGAGCGTCCACACTTCTTTATCATTCTTCCATTCATCCCTTTCTTCGGTTATCCAATCTTGTTGGATAATAGAAATGGCACAAATTAATGCTTCCACATCCTCATCCTTTTTTGAGAGTGCATCTGCAACAACATTTTTCTTCTCCTTTTTGTAGATGATTTCAAAGTCATAACCCAACATCTTTGTGATCCATTTTTACCACACTTCTAAAGATAATATTTGTTCCAAAAAGTATTTAAGACTATCATGATTTTTTTTTTACGTTGAAGTGTCATCCCATTAGATAAGTTCACCATTTCTTTAGCACATGTAGTATTGCCAACATTTCCTTCTCATAAATTGGCTTGTGTAAATTCTTTCCTTTTATTGGATGACTTTCAAAATTAATGGGTATTCCTTCTTGCATTAAAACAACGCCAATTCCATTCCCTCATGCATCATATTCCACAATAAAGGTTTTTGTGAAGTCTAACGTAGCTAAGACTGGTGCTTGGCACATTGCCTCTTTAAGATGTTCAAATGCCTTAGTTCCTTTTGGAGTCCAATAAAATGCATCTTTCTTCAGTAATGTTTTTAGAGGTGTTGCTATTCTCCCATAGTTCTTAACAAACTTGTGATAATATCCTATCAACCTGAGAAGTACTCGCAGATGCTTTATGGTTTTGATGATTTTCCATTCCTTAATGGCTTTAATTTTGTTAGGGTACACCTTAACACCCTCATGAGATACAATATGACCCAAATATTCCACCAGTTGTACTCTGAAGAAATATTTGGAGGTTTTACATCTATTTTTTTCTCCTCCAATAGTTTGAGCACCCTATCAATAGTTTAACATGATCCTTCCAAGACTTGTTGTAGATTATTATATCATCAAAAAATACTTACACAAATTTTCTAAGGAATGGTTTGAAAGTGGAATTCATCAAACCTTGAAATTTAGAAGGTGCATTGGTAACGTAAAAAGGCATGACCAAAAATTCATAATGACCCTCATGAGTTCTAAATGTTTGTTTAGAATTAATTTAGTATTCATTCTAATCTGACGATATCTTGAACGAAGATCCAACTTGGTGAAGAAAATTTCTCCATGTAACTCATTCAATAATTCATCAATGACAGGAATGGGAAATTCATCTTTAATAGTGGGCTTGTTGAGCTCCTATAATCCAGACACATACACCATGATCCATCCTTCTTGTGCACCAATACTACTAGAGCAAAGAAAGAACTTTGACTAGGTTGAATCATAACGACCTCTAGCTTTTCTGCAACCATATGTTCAATTTCACTCTTTTGGGCCTAGGGATATCTATAAGACCTCATGTTTGGAGGAAAAATTCCTAGAATCAAATGAATATCATGATCATGATCAAGAATAGGTGGGAGGCCTTTGGGAGTCTCAAATACCTTGGAATTATTTTCCATGACTTTTTGGAGATCTTGAGAAATAGATGATTTTGATGTTTGAACCTTTAGTGAGAATAATTGTGAAATTATGCCTCGTTGTTATTTATTTAGAATATTTGTAATTCCATTAGAGTTTATTACCTTTATTGGCTTCCATTTGATACCCATTAATTCAACTTCCTTTCCATCCCAAAAAAAATTCAAGATAATTTCTTGAAAATTGAAAGTTATCGTACCCTAAGATTGTAACCGTTGGACTCCTAGTAAAACATCAACACTAGCCATTAGAATGGAAAGAATTGGACTATTAAATACATAGTCCCACATGGTTAGCTTGATATTATGGCACTTTCTAGAGAAATTTATATTTCCTCCATTTGCAACCATCACTTGACACTTTGGTGCTCGATATAGGAAGCAATTCAATTCCTTGGCTATCTTACAAAGAATAAAATTATGGGTACTAAATGAATCAATTAGAACTATTATCTTTTTCTTCTTGATATCTCCTTCTATATTGAGAGTTTGAGGAGTGGTAATTCATGCCAATGCATTACAAGATAGGGTCAGATTCATTTCTTATTTCTCTAGGGTTGGTTCCTAGTGTATATCCTATTCTTTTGAAGTTTTTTGTTCCTTTTATTCCTCCTCTTCACAATATATGTAAAATAATTTCTTCTCAGCATACTTATTACCTTTAGTGTATTTTCTATCACAAATGTAACAAACCCCTTTTTCCATTTTTTCTTCCAGCTATTGTAGTGTCAACCTTGTAGGTTGTGGAAATTTAGGAGTAGCAACACTTACATCTTTATAGTTGTGAGTGGTAGGCTTCCTTGTTGCGATAATGTTTCTTTCAGTTTTTATTTCCAACGTGAATTCCTCCTCCAATGAATCAGGTTCCCAAAGGAAAACCTCATATTGGATGTTATCCTTTAAAGTCCTATGAATAAATTTACCCTTATATTCAATTTTTGGAAGTACTAAATGTGCTCCACCATTGAACCCCTTTGTTTGAGTTTTATCAATTGGCTAAATAAGGTGTTTCTCTTTGTATCTGCATAATGTGTTATCATTCACTAGGTAAAAATTGGCCAAGTAATAAGTGGTTTACGAGAACAAAGCCATCGATACCAAATAAAATGATTGGGTTCTAAATATAAGGTTGCAATGTGTACCTTTTGTGTCTGTTTCATATTATGGAGATCAAAATATTGATCCATCTGTAGTATCCATGTTACCGGATCCTTGCCATCAAACTTCCTCATATCGATCTTTGGAATATGGTGGGTCTTCAATCCAAAGTTAGAGTCTATGAAATCATGATTAACATTTCTTTTTTTCTCATCATGAGTTTCATATAATATCTTTTCTCCATTAGGAAGAATTTATTGTAGCAACTTTGTAAAACCTTCCTTGAAACCTTCCATGTCTTCTTTTAAACCATTCTTCAAACATTCCATACCTGCTTCTAAACCATTATTCAAACCTTCCATGTTTTCTTTCAAACCATTCTTCAAATCTTCCATGTTGCCTTTCATTTTTTCTTCTATGTCATCCTTCAAACCTTCCATGTCTTATTTTAAACCATTCTTCTACCCATCCATCTTAGCTTCTATTTCATTTTTTTTTCTCTTTGTGAAAGCGAATTTTTTTCACTTTCTCTTGTAATTTTGATATATCATGTTGCATTTCTTCCTCTTCTTCATGCATCATAGAAGATATTTCAAATTTCTTACTAGGTGTGTCCATTTTTCATTTCGCAACATTTTGGAATAAAAAAATGATATATATGCTCCACTGGGGCCTTTCAATCAATTCAAACTGATTTTTCAAAGAAATGTTATGCAAAACTAAAAAAATACACAAATTTCTCTTGCATTTGAGGAGCTCGATATTGAACCCATTGTATCTTTGTTATTTTGGATCTCCAGTATATGGACTTTCGTCCTATAGTATCCCTATGAATCTTGTTTCCAACGTCATAGGTCTGACCCAATTTGGATTCTTCAAGATAAATTTGTGCCCGATCTCCCACAATGAGCTAATTATGGATTTTTTCAATAGAACAAACTTGTACAGATTGCCACATGTCCCTGTTTAAGCCTTCGACCTTGAAATTAATACAAAAGAAACTAAAGTTAATTTTTGTTCTATTAATTTTTATGAAATCCCAGTCTGATGCTAAAAGAGAAATTTATGATTACTTTCCCTCAGTCACTTGTTTGATACTGAATTCTGGAGCATGAAAAAACATTAAATTTTTCAGAGTATATCTTTGAAAATATAGATAACCAAGCTCTACAATTCTGGAATGAATTTCACCATGATTTCCGCTCCACGTGGTCACAATTTCAGCTTCTAAAGCATCATAGAAACACTATTATAGTGAAAATTCCAATATAACATGTTTGAAGTAGTGAAACCCTAGAATCCAAAGCTATGATACCAAATTTTATACAACTAGATCACAAAATAGAAGAAAAGATAGATCAACAACTTAAAATCCCCTTCTAGGGGGAAACCTCCTTTACATTACATAAATGAACAATTCATGGATGATTCAAATGACAAATCATCCTTTCTAGATATTGGAGTCTAAAGGGTCACAATATAATTAGAGCCTACATAAAAATAATAATGTAAGGGCTCAACAATAACAATAGTGGGCTTCTATAGGCACAATAATAGCAATATGGGGACTACATGGCACAAAAACAATAATAAGGGCCCTACAGTAGTATATATCATGGCCTTAAGGCCTTTCAAAAATCCTATTAAGGGTTAAGAGGTAAATCTACTCGGGTGGATCCTATCTCCACGTTTCATCTCCCGTTTATCCAAGGGACAATGAACATAATTTCTCATTTCCATAGAAAGAATAATGTATCCTCTTTCTTGAAGCATCCTTATACTATTATAAATTCTCTTGGATCTGTCTAGGACCATGTCAACCCTAAGGACATGAAAGGTGTTTACATGGTTCCTTGTTCCCTGTGGTATTCCCTATATTAGAGAAATGGGTCGGTCCATTAAACAAAGAATCTAGGAGCATGCTGCAGATATTAGGCACAATTTCTCTCGCACATCATCTCTTGTTGAACATGTAGAAAAATATTGTCATTGTTTCTGCATTGAGGAATCCAAAGTCATTCCTAAGGTGGATCACTTCCACCATAGGAATCTTAGAGAGGCTACTGAGATTGAGAGGCATGCTCAGAATCTCAATAGGGTTGATAGTTGGAAATTGAGTAAGAGTTGGACTATGGCTCTCTTGAGGTGACTCCTCCCCCTCTCATTGGGATTTTTATTGCAATAGGTCTTTGTAGGTTATTTTGTGGTTAACTTTCCATTATATTTATCCTTTTTTCTTCCATTCAATTTTATCACTTGTATATTTTTATTATTAATTATTTTTTTCCATCCTTATACCTATTTCCTTAGTATTTATTATTATTTTTTCTTATTGTTAACTTTATTATTTCCCTTAATTTATATAATTATAATATAGAATACCCCCTTCTTATACTTTATTAATTATAATATTAATTTTTTTTAATCTTTTGTTATAAAACCATTTAATTAAAGTATTTATTAAAACAAAATATTTTTGAATAATTAATTATTATTTAACCCATTTAATAATTATTTCCTAATAATTAAAATTTTAATATTAATCTCTTAATAACTAATTAATAATTCAATAACGACTAGTTTTTAACAGATATCTTTGGGCAATGTTGCATCCTTACTATTTATTCATAAAGATCAATTAGTTTTTTTAGCTTGTCCAGAGGATGAACCATATTAGCTAATTCAAAACGTTGACCAAATCCTAATGATGTGATTAATATGAATGACATTTATCTAAATTACAATTTGTGTTAGGGTTTAATTAAAAGATATGTCATTTGCAAGAGAAGATCAGATCAAAGCTACAAAATATTTTGGATCGACGAAAAGATCAGAATTTGAAAGGTATGGTGATTCACTCAAAACCCTCGATAGAAAGAATTTAAAACTTGAGTGTTAAAATATTTTACAATTTCTGTTAGATTTATTCACATTTCAGAAAAAAAATAAAATAAAATAAAAATAAAATAATAATAATAATAATAGGATTTTGGCTTATGTGATCAATAAAAGTTTATAAAATATTTCAGTAAAAATTGCATCAAATATATTTACAACGGTTAGTTGGGGCTTTCCTCATCTATTTAAACTGGTTCCTAGATCATATTTCTCATATTATCCTGATGATGAACCACACTAGCTGGTTCGAAACACGTCGAGAAAATATCTTTGATGTGATTTTTACCGAAAGATTTTATACACAATAATAATAATAATTAAAGCCTTGTATAATAACTAATTTACTATATATTTTACTCGTAAAAATTTTTACAATATTTGTTCCTATTTAATTTAATTAAAATTCAAGGGAAAAAATCAATACTTACCTTAAGCCCTTGCTTCTTCCTACGAAATTTGACATTAGGGTTTAACTTTTTCTACCACTTCATAATTAGGGATTTTCAGTTTAGGAATTCTAGATTTAATGGGTTCGTGTACTTACTATATATAGGTAATTTTACATATAAATTAGGGGAATCACTGATTGAATTAGATCCAAACCTTTTTGGCCTCTACGTTTCTTTTTAAACAACTATATGTTGCATGGTGCACCATGTTATGAAACGAGCTCACAAAAAGGAATAAAAGAGAGATCAACGACTTAGAAATTAGCCTCTTCGAGGGGGAAACCTCCTCTACATTACATAAATGAACAATTCCTGGATGATACAAATAAAAAAACCAGCTTTCTATATATAGGCATCCATGGGGTCACAATATAATCATATCCGACCTAACAATAATAATGTAAGGGCACAACAATAACAATAGTGGGCTTCTATGGGGCACAATAATAACAATATGGGGACTACATGGGCACAAAAATAACAATAAGGGGGCTATAATAACAATAACAATAAGGGGACACACTAGTATTATAGGGACCTAATACCAAATGTTATGAAACCAACACCAAAAATACAAGAAAAGAGATATCATCGCCTTAGAAGTCAACCATTTCCAGGGGGAAACCCCCTTTACATTACATAAATGAACAATTCTTGGATGATACAAATGACAAAACCTCCTTTCTATATATAGGAGTCCATGGGGTCACAATATAATCCTATTCAACCTAAAATTAATAATGTACGGGAACAACAATCACAATAGTGGGCTTCTATGGGGCACAATAATAACAAGATGGGGACTACATGGGCACAACAATAACAATAAGGGGGCTATACTAAAAATAACAATAAGGGGATACATTAGCATTAAGGAACCTAACATGCCATATGTAACATAACGCACTATGCTACCTGAGTAATACGACGCACCAGTAAATTATAACACTTTTGATTTTGTATAGTCTGTTTATCATTACTTTTCATGTAATATAATTCAACAACGCTCCTATTTATAATAGCACTGTTAAGCCTTTGTGGTGTGTTGATCCTTACAAATTGAAATGTCGTCCCTCTCCAATATTTAAAAAATGGTTATATGTTTCATGGTGTGCCTGATCCAGGTGGATATTGGTGACCACCCACCTATTCCACTTGGGGGCCCACCATTGTCTCTTTCAAATTTTCAGTTTCAACACAACTTACTATTTTTAGTATTTTTCGGGTCCTAAACTTCCGAAGTCATTTTGAGGCCCTAAACGACATTTTTTGGGAAACCCAGGAGCAACATGGCTCCATGGACCAATGTTTCTCACATCAAAATTTGTAGTCCTCAGATAGATATTTCTAACGAGATATGGTGCGCATCAACTAGAGATCGCATGCCAAAGTTACGTCCCCGGGAAACTGAAACACCAATTTACCCAAATGGGCCCTATAGTTTTGGTGCTTCATCTCCTAGGGCTAGCATTTTGGACGTTTATGGTTTTCTATTATTTCTAAATAATAAATATGCCCTCGAACCTCATTGTAACATAGTTCAGAGGCTTGTAGCCACCATATCTCTTCTTAGAGATAAGCTACCAGTGCCCTAGATAGTTTATTTCCATTATGTCTGTAAGCAAATTTCAGTTCTTTGATATTAATGAAATGAAGTGTTATTTCCACTGCATATTTGTATTTATGGTTATATGTGTATTCTATTGTGTTCCTGCATAAATCTGGATCAGTAGTATTAGACCAGTCTTCTTTTTCTCGATCCTTCTTTGCATGTCCCCAACAAGGTTGGGGTATAAGGAGTTAGGGCTCGATCTGGTTGAACCTTTGCAAGATCATCCTCGAAAACCCTGATGACTTCCCATGGGGGATGAAAAGAAAGATGAGGGAGCAGGAGATCCTATCAAAATTTTTCTCAAGGAGGCCCTCGAAAAACAAAGGAACGCGATGATGGATAACTTTTCTGAGATCTTTCAACGACTGCCCATCGGCGGTGCATCTGTATCCAACAACCACTCTAGAGGCATGAATCCCTTTAAGGTATAAGTAAACTTTGACATTCCCATATTTGAGGGCCAAATAGATGTAGATGCCCTAGATAGATGGTTGAATCTATTAGAAGGATTTTTATGAGTTCATGACTTTTTCGACTAGGAGAAGATCATTTTTTCACTCCTCAAAGCTACCCCCCATATCAAGGACTGGTGGGAAACCTACTGTGAGAAAAAGGACGAGACATAATCCTCTCTTTTCTCAGTCGTAACCACTTGGAATATCCCATGAGGAGCTATGAGGATAAGTACATACAATGGACCATGCTGCGGCAACAAAGGGATCAAGAAGTGCATGAGCTGATGAATCTGTTCCATACCCTGCACACAAAGTTGGGTATCAAAGATTCAAAGAAAAATCTGGTGTGAAAGTATTGCAGTTGTCTGCACAGATACATTCACGAGGAAATGGAGCTCTTCGACATCTCCTATCTTGGTACAACATATCGATATGATGCCAAGATTGAGCAGAAATTAAAACAGAAGAAGCGAGACTTTGGATCTGCGAATCAAAAGAAAGGAAAAGGTGCCCCCAACCCACAGAAAAAAAGGACAAAGCCAAGGCATGGCATCCCAAGACAACTTTCCAAACCCGCAATAAAATAACAAGACCACGAAGCCAAAGAAGGACACCAGAAAGTGGTGTGAGTTCCATAAGAGCTCCACTCATAACAAAAGTGACTGTCGGGCCAAGCAGTCGCTGATGACCGAGATGAAGGCTTCTGAATTAGATGCATGCTCTGACTTTGAATCAGAACCTGACAAGGGGAATGACAAGGAGAAAAAACTTATTGATGTGGAGCCCAATGCCACTGTTTCCATTGTGAAGATCCAAAAAGAGGAACCAGAAGATCCATAGGAGGAGGAGCATCTCTTCCACTCCTAGATGTGGGTAAAGGGTTCCCTGCTATAGTTCATTGTTGACAATGGGAGCCAAAAGAACCTCATTTAAGTAGACACCATGAAGTGGTTGGGCTTGGCGACCACAACACACCCACAACTGTACACCATCAAGTGGCTTCACCAAGGACAAGATCTTCACGTCAGCTAGTAATGCCGCCTTCCCTACAACATCAATCCCTTCACGGATGAGGTATTATGTGAAATTTCTCCTCTTGATTTTTGTGATGTATTATTAGGCCAACCATACTTGTGGAAGCGACATGTTGTGTATGAGTCTCGGCCTAGCGCTGTGATTGTTACTTTGGGAAATAAGTTGTACAGTATACTAGAGGTACCACCACCTGCCGCTATCTCTTTGGTTACTGAAAAAAAATGCAGTAAGCTCATTTTCAATACCATGAATTTTTTTTCCTGATGATCCGCCCCCAGGGCATGAAGAAGACTCTAGCCACGAACTCCAGACAGGGCTCCTCTACACGACAACAACAAATGGACAAGGTTGTGGAGGAGTACAAGGACATCTTCACCTCACCCACAGGGGTGCCTCTGCACTATCAAATAAAGCACCCCATTGATCTATCCCCAGGTGCACCACTACCCAATGGATCGATCTATCGGTGCTTTATTTTGGAGAACCATGAAATCAAGAGGCAGATTCAGGAGCTGCTGCAGAAAGGTCACATCTGGCTGATTTCATCGCCCTGTGGGGGCCCAATCGTGTTGGTATAGAAGAAGGATGGGACTTGTAGACTATGTATTGACTATCAGGAACTGAACAATATCACTTTCCATAATAGGTACCTGATGCACTGTTATGTCACCTAGGACACCTTTGTGTTCTTCAAGAGAGCGTGCCAATATGATATAGGAAGCACATGAAAGTCAATTCATTGGGAATTTTAGGGTCAAGAAAATAGTGGTAGTACTGTAGAAGTATTTCTATTGGCCAAACCTTCAAAAGGATGTCGTGAAGTACATCAGATCCTCCACTACTTGTGCCACTGCCAAATTGACCATCAAGAAGCAAGGCCTCTATACTCCACTACCTACCCTTAGTCAACCTTGGGAATCCATCTCCATGGATTACATGTTGGGCCTTCCTTCTACTAAGCATGGAAACGATTATGTTTTCATGGTTGTCGATAGATTCTCGAAGATGGCCATTATGGTAGCCTGCAAGAAGAATATCACAACAGAAGCCACTGTTAAACGCTTCTTTGAACGAGTGTGGGTGCACTTTGGGATCCCACAGTCTATCATCTCAAATCGGGACAGGAGGTTCCTTAACACATTTTGGTCCAGCACCTAATCAATGGTGGACACCAAGCTCACCAAGTCCACAACTTTCCATCCCCAAACTGATGGTGAGACATAGGTCATCAACAGGATGATTGTACACATTCTGCGCATGTACAATTCAAATCATCCACGCATATGGGACAAGATCCTCCCCTATGTAAAACACAGTTATAACCAGGCTCTCCACATCTCAACCGCCCACAACCCCTTTCAGGTTGGCTTGGGATTCCAGCCACTCTGTCCCATTTACATAGCCATGCCATTTGCGGCTACTCAGGTCGATTAGGCTCATGTTCAATCTAAAGCTGACAAAGTGAACAGCTTCATCGAGCACATTCAACACATCCACTAATAGGTTCATGACATATTGGACAAAGCCAATGTTAAGTACAAGCAACAACATTGTGATCAACATCGGGTGCCACACAACTTCCAGGTGGGCGACAAAGTGTGGCTACATTTGTAGAAGGAGTGCCTCACTGGACCCCACTGCAATCTTCGCCCACTCTGATATGGGTCATACACCATCAACAAGGTTGTAGGGAACAATGCCTTCGAGCCCACTATTCCACCATTCCTTGGTTTTCACCCAATATTCAATGTGGACCGCCTTCGTCCCTACTTCCCACCTCTACTGGACACCTATTACATTAAATAACAATTCACACCAACAAAGTTAAACCCAGAATGCATGGAACGGGCCACCAAAAATTGTATCATAGACATGAAAATCAAGAACACTCACCAATAGAATATCCAACTGTATTGGGTTGTTGAAACTGGCCAACTGCTGCACCAAGGCAGGTGGTTCACCAGGGACCAAGTTTAGCAGAAGTTTCCTCATCTCATGGAAGAACTCAACACAATGGGGACCATTGCTTCCTAATGGGGGAGGAATGATCCAAGTGGATATTGGTGGCCACCAGCCTATTCCACTTGGGGCCCCACCATTGTCTCTTTCAGTTTTTTAGTTTTGGCACAACTTACTATTTTTAGCAGTTTTTTCGGGTCTTGAACTTCTGGAGCTGTTTTGAGGCCCTAAACGACATTTTTTGGGAAACCCGGGAGCAACATGTGTCCTTGGACACATTTTTCACACATCTAAATTTGTAGTCCTCATATAGATCTTTTTAAC
Source organism: Pinus albicaulis (assembly GCA_034641835.2). NCBI lineage: Eukaryota > Viridiplantae > Streptophyta > Pinopsida > Pinales > Pinaceae > Pinus > Pinus albicaulis. The sequence continues at coordinate 199,914,826 of CM076582.1, forward strand.
AAGGTATGGTGCGTGTCGAATGGAGATCGTGTGCCAAAGTTATGTCCTCGGGAAATTTAAACACTAATTTACCCAAACGAGGCCCATAGTTTTGGTGCTTCATCTCCTAGGGTTAGGGTTTTGGATGTTTAGGGTTTTTCATTGTTTCTAAATAATAAATAGGCCCTCGAGCCTCATTGTAACATATTTCAGAGGCCTATAACCGCCACATCTCTTCTCAGAGATAGGCTACCAGCGCCCTAGCTAGTTTATTTCCATTCTGTCTGTAAGCAAATTACAGTTCTTTGATATTAATGAAATGAAGTGTTATTTCCATTGCATCTTTGTATTTATGGTTATATGTGTATTCTTTTGCATTCCTGAATAATCTGGATCAACGCCCTATGTAACATAACACACCGAGGCTACTTGAGTAACACAACACACCGGTATATTATAACACTTTGGATTTTGTCTAGTATTTTCATCGTTCCTCCCAATGTAATATAACACATCGGCTCACTTATTCCTAATAGCACTGTTAAATCATTCTGTTTTGTATTGTCAACCCTCTCCTTTTTTTTTAAATGATTTGTATGTTGCACAATGCACCCTATGTAATATAACAGACTTGGGATACCTAATTACTTCAATGTATTGGTATATTATAACACATTTGATTTTTTCTAGTATGTTCATCATTGCTCCGAGTGTAATATAATGCACTAACGCATTTGTTCCTAATATCACTGTTAAATCAGTTTGGTACATTTGTCCTTACAAATTGCACCATCGTAATTTAAAATTGATTTTCCATGATAGTGTTGAATAATTAAAAGATCAGTGCGTTTAATCTTATAAATGCACCAGTGAGTGTAATCATATAAACGCACTAGTTATCACAACCTTTTTTGGCTGAAAATTTATTTTATTTATTTGTAAAATATATTTAATGGCTTCTTTATTCAATGGTACAGGTTGTAATTTGATCAAAAATGTCTAAGAAGGTCTCAAGAAACAAAAATATTGATCAACACAATGACAACACATCAAAAAATTAAAAATAGGCAAGTTCTTTGTAAATTCTTTACAAAATTAGTATGTTTGAAATATATGTAAGTGTAACTAATATGTATTAGCTGGTATGTGTCATGCAAAGCCACAAAACGAAGAAGGTAGATAAGTTTATTTCTAATTTATGTGAAGAAGAGTGTAAAAGCATGATAGAAAAATTCTATAATGATGAATCACGTGAATGAAAAAATACTATTCAATGTGAGTTTTTTTTTTGAATTTTCATTAATAATATACTTAATAATATTAGATAGCATGTTTCAAACAATCTATTCATTCATATATGTTTAATGTTCTAGAAGGAGAAACAATGAAGGAAAAGATCAATTTCATTATAAGAAGATAAAAATTATGGAAAATGTAAATGACGATGAATTGTTCCTTAGCTCATTTGGAGAGGTATTGGAGGTTAATGAAAGGGGAGAAAATTTTTACATAACTATGAGGGGTCTAGTAAAACAAATGTATAGACGTGTTTTCCAGTTACAATATAAAAATCAATGTAATTATTCTAAGAACGAAATTATATCTAAACTACAAGAATCGTTTCCATAGCAATGGTCAATGAGAGATGTAAGATTTGAAATAGCCAAAACATACCAAAACAAAAAAAAAAAATCATTCAAAAGGTAATATTCCTAATTGCAGAAAATTATTTTCAAAAATTATATGTATATATTACTACAAACCATTAATTTATTAATATCTATTTTGTTATATTTATTTTTCATATATAATTATAAAAATAGGTTATTAATTTTTTTCAGGAAGATTATGAAAATCCAAAATGATCAAAGCGTTGATATACAAAAAAATCCACTAGGAATGTCCAAAAAAGTGTATAAGTAAATGGTCAAAGAAATGGACATAATTGCATCACAAGAGGAGCCATCTCAACAATAATGTGCTTCAAATGTATGTAATCATGATTTACTTTGTATACATAAAAAATGATTTAGCATTAAATATTAATTTTCAAGTATTTTCTTGCAGAAAAGAAAACACGATGGAACTCATTCAACACATAAAACAGGACGATAAGGAAGAAAATGGTTGATTTCAAAGTTTGTGAGTAATTGTTAATATTTCCTTTTAACAACTGAAGGTTTCATTTTTGTATATTTTAAGTTGTTTTATAGCAACCATCCTTGAATGCCTTCAAATATGTGCCAACATACAAATAAGATACATCCAAAGAATTGATTGGCATTGGGTTAAATAATGGTTTGGAGTATATGTTGTCAAATCAAAAATTAATTGTGGAATTTTGAATTATCTATGATGTTTTACTTCTCTGAGCTTATAATTAATAGAACAAAAAAAAGTCCTTTATACTAAATATATGATTTATTATGAGGTATAAAACTTACAGGAAAAAAATTATGGAACTACACCAATGGAACAATTGTTGAAAGAAGGCATGAGATTCGATTTTGAAAGAATGTGTATATTTCATGAGTCACTTCTTTCCATGGTACATTGTTTTTCGATTTACATTGATGTATATTATTTATTTCAATTTTCATTATTCTCACTAATGTAGATACACTCATTACACTTTATTTTGATGTGTTCATATGGAACAAGATGAAGAAGATGAAAACAATCGATGCAATCAAAAAATATTCATACAAATAACCCAAGTCATGGAAGTAGCTCAGGCACTAACAACAGTTCCAGCGAAGAATGATGAATTTGGATATCAATGCAACCTATTGTATTTTTTGACATTATTGTATGTGAAAATCATACGTTTTGTTTAATGTAATCATGGACATAGCATCCCAATTGAAAGAAAAGGGGTTACCAATAACAATCCCCTTTTGTATGAAAAGGAGCTTCTTACTGATATATAATAAAATACATTTTAATTTATTCTATTGTGTTATCCAATGTCGTGTTGAAATTTCACACCACTAATTAAATATATGGACGATTAAATATTATAATCAAGGGATGCGAAATAGGATAATATAAAAAATTAATCCAAACATGATATACAAATTTACTAATCAAATATTAATTTATATGAATATGATAAAAGATATATGTTGATTTCTCAATGAATAAATAATTTAAAAAATTACAATAATTGCACTGTCACGGGTTGAGGTCTCTAAAAAAGAGAAAATATCATACAAAAACATTGGTGCATCTATTAAATAAAAAAGCACCAGTGATTTACATTAAATAAAAGAACCGTCACATCATCTTTTAGCATAATCGGTGCGTTTTTAGAAAACGAGAGCATTAGGGCTTTCAGATCTGCAAGCACCGGTATTATTTTTAATTAATGTCTCAGTGCATTGTAACTCTTAACACAACAGTGCTTTCATAGAACTAACACCCCCTGGTTATAAAAAATATTATTTCCATTCCTGGTGCGCTATTAAAATTAACAATAACGGACCCTCTATATAACAAACGCATCAAGGAATTTATGTAAACAAGATATTACAACACTGCATTTTTTAAAGAAAGCATCAAAACTACAATTATTGTTTGCATGACCCGAAGACATTTTCTCATCAAAGAATGGCTCAGGATTTTTTTATATAAGCACTGACGTAGTATACATCATTTCAAGGTCTGGCTCTCTTTATGTTGAACGCACTGGGATTTTCTTTGTTATAAGCACCAAGGTGGTATACATTTTGGGTTCCAATGTTATTTCATTTAAATGCCTTAGTTATTTTGATTATGTATAAATCTCAGCACGTGTATGTAAGTAGCACGTCAATGATACTTATTCCATAAATCACACCGAAAAAAAAAACATCTGCTAAAACCTCTTACTGCCCATAATATTTCAGTTCTGATGAAGTTTTGTTTTAAGCTCCACTAAAACATCCGTTCCCATAAATGGATGTCATTAGAGGAAATTTTAGCCTAAAAGTTCCCATTAAATTTTCATGTACATAATATGTAAACCAATTAAAATCCTTTAAATTTAAAAAGAGGTACATGTAAATATTTCTAAGGGAAAATTAAAAAAAAAAAAAAAACAGTTTTTTTAATTGTATTTTTGGCTTATCTCCATATAGGTTTACTCAAATTTCACAAGTAGACACTCGTTGAATGCGTAATTAAATTATGCATCGAACAGTTACCCATTATGCATACTTTTGAGAAGACCCACATTGATAAAAATTGAAGATACATTAAAAAAACTTGTTGGTTTTTTTAATGTATCTTCATTTTTTGTCAAGGTGCATATTCTCAAAAGGATGCATGATGCATATTTGTTGGGTGTGGAATTTAATTTTTCCTCCAAAGAGTGTATACTCATGAAATTTGACTAATTATATAAGGAGATAAGCAAAAAATACAATTAAAAAAAAGTAGTTTCCTTTTTTTCCCTCCAAAATTCATAACTATTATTTTATTATTTTTCCTTAGGAGACCACTTTTAGGCTGAAATTTTCTCTAATGTTTACAGGATGATATTTTGACTTTTTTTTTCCAATTTTATAACACCAAAAACCTTCATTATAACCTACGCTAGAAGGAATTTTCCTTGTAGTGCAAAATCCCCCTATGTATTTCTCCTCCTTGAGCTATTATTTGTTTTTTACCTCCTTCTCGATAAATTTCATTTGCATCTCAGCTCCCCTTGTCAAAGCTATGGTCAAATTTCTTACATGTTAAATTTCTTTCTACATTGTTTATGAGGACTACTCCCCAAAAACCACAAAATGCACATGGTTGTCTATGCCATAATTTTTTCTTATCATTATCAATCCAATTATAATCAAAAGAAACATTGGAATATAAAGACCTTTTATAGCTTACCTAGTTGTCTCTAGTGCAAGCCTGGTGATAAGTACTTTCCTTAGCTCTTTCTTTGCAATGCTTATTATCACATGGATATTGTGATGCACTCTTAGCATCATGTTTCCTCGATGGTTTTCGAAATGGCTTGGTTTCTTTGTTTGTAGTGTGATTTTCAAAATCACCCAAACCATCATCATCATCTGAAAATGATACTAAATAATTACCAACATTGTTTACCTCGGTTTCTTATTATGAAGCAGGTGATGATGTAATTGCTAAGCCTTCATTGCACTTCAAATTTTCCAAGGCATCTTCTGTGGCTCGTAATTGAAGCTACAATCTCTGCCACCTCCTCTTATGCTTCTTGTAGAAGTATACTCAATTTAACATTCTCTACGTGAAGGCTCTGGTTGATCTCTTCATTTGAATGGTGAGAATAATATGAAGAAGAATAATCTTCACTTGAATATGGATATGTAGCATCGTCCTTTGCTCTCTCTTTCTCCTATTCCTCTTTTTCCACTTTCTCCTCATATTATACAAACAATATATCTACCATGTGTTCCTTCCTATAGAACACCTCGTAGAGATAGTTGTTCTTCTCCATTCTTGTTACAAATTCAATTTTTGGTTATCATTCATACTCACAATTTATATCAGCAACAATATCACTTTGTTACCAAACTTGATCTAGAATCCATGAGTTACCAGGATTAACCAAGACCTTTTCCTCTATGATTTATTCAAAATTTCATTGAAGAGAGTATGAAATTTCACATGTGAAAAATACTTAAAGAATAGGAAACATAGAGAAGATCATAATACAATGCACAAAAAAAAAAATTATAACGAAGTTCGTCCAGTGCTGACGATGTCTTTGGGCCCTGGGTCAAGAGCTGGGAGGCCACTTCATTAGTCCTTGAAAAATAATGATGATTAAATGGAAAAATATCTATCAACTCAAGGATGAAACTCTTATCTTGAGTGGCATGTCTTTCCAAAGAGACATTCTCCTACAAAGAACTCTCACTCACAATATTTTCTCCTTCGACATGATAAAGGAAAAATCTCTCACAAAAGTGGCATAAAATAGTTCTCTCACATCAGGTGGCATAAAAATATTGGACCTCTATGGGGAAAAATGCATCAATATGCCTCAAAATCTGACGATCCCATGAAAATAGGTTACTCAAATGAAAAAACTGGGTTTTTCCATCGTGTACCTTACTAAAAATCATGACATTTGTGTGAAAAGTTGACCTTATTCTAAAAATATCAAATCTAGGCATCCAAGGAATCTAAAATATTATTGCATCAAGGTTCCATTGCATCATCAACCTCGTTTATCATGTTCACCTCTATCTAGGTGTTGGTTCTACACTGTCTTCATTGGTCCCCTCTTTCGTTGCGCAAATGAACATAATTTTTATATAGTCTTCGGTACAGTTTGCAATGGCAACCCATGTGCCACCATGGCCATTGGGCGAGTGTAATGGAATTGGAAATCAAAGGATCGCAAGATGAAACCCGTGGACCCATTATATTTTTGGTGAATTTGTTGTGATTTTTTTTTCCAGCCATGATATGTTTGTTAACCATATTACATATATGGTTTAGAATTGTTTTTCACATTATATATATGTTGACTATCATGGTTACATCTACCTAGAACCTTTGTGTTGACCGCTTACCATATACTGCGTTGTTATATCCATATTCTAAGACTAACAATGTTTGTCATTTTTTTTTAATTAGTGGTTAATTTTTTTTTTTTGGGGGTTACCCATTGAGCACACCGTCCAAATGGTCTAGCGAGTTTGGTCCCCACCAAACCCAATATCATATATGTATTATGATAATTTTTTGGCGAGTCAGCCAATGGCAGCCTACCCCCACAAATAAAATAGATAATATATACTTCGGCGGGGCATATGTGGGTGCATCGGGCCCACCCCATTTTATTTTTTTTCCCTATTTTTAAAAACCAACAAATCAAAACCATCATATGCATTTTTAAGGTCACCAAAAAAAATAAAATTTTAAAAAATGAACCAGTTCTGGCCATTGTGCAATGTTAAATTGTCACTCGATTAGTGGCTACCAAATTTAGCATGTTCCACTAGAGTTATCGAGGCTTCCAAATTTAGCGAGTCTCCAAATTTAGCTGGTGACAAAATTCCTACTCCCTTGACCTGAAACGTTGACTACCAATATCTTTCACATACAAATTTGGATTTGAGTGTCATTTGCGTTATTGGAATTAGGATGAAAAAGCTCTTCAATCTAGCCCTCGTTTCGCTAAAACCCAAAGAATTTGAATTTTAATCCTCTCCAGAGCTACCTAGATAATTCCTCTTCTTTGAGGAGATTTTAGTCCTCCAAAATAATAAACATGACTACAATCTCGATCTACATAACAAATTCTATGATAGGCCACCTTCCTTTTCCTTCACGTTTGTACTTCGGAACTCGGAATGATGAAACTTACACCTACATCATATGCAAATATGTACCTGCTAATACATGTTCACTTACAACACCAAAATAAGACCCAACCAAACCCCATACATTCCAAGAGTTACATCAAAATTATAACATAAACCAATACCCAAGCTATCGACTAAAAGGCCAAAAATATCACCATGTTGCATTCATAAGTGTTGGAAAACACTTCATAAATTTTCAAAACATTTTAGCAACATGTGATTTACAAATGCGGCCATGCTCAACTACATAAAAATTATATTATGCCACCATCTCTCACCCAAATAGGTGAATGGATCTTCTCCTTGTAGTTGATTCTCTTATTGAACTTCTTCCTTAACTAGTTCCTTCGTAGGTGCTTTCAGATGCTTCTTGTCCTTATTTAGTCATTTCTATACATGGAGCCTCCAACATTCGGCTCTCTGATGTCCACCTCTATTGCAATGACTGCAAAAATTCTTCTTCCTTTATACTTTCCTAACCTTCCTCCTACCCTGATGTGGATAAGGATCTTCATGTCTTGGCCTCTTCCGATTTTCCATTCTTTTCCAACACATGGAAACAAAATGGTTATATAAGCCCTAAAATGCACATGGTTTTCTATGCCATAAATCTTGATCATCATTATCAATCTACTTGTAATCAAAATGAACATTGGAATATTGAGACCTTTTATACCTTTCCTATTTGTCTCTGGTGCAAGCCTACTGAGAAGTACTTGCCTTAGATCTTTCTCTACATTTCTCACTATCACGGGAAGATTGTGATGCACTGTCAACATCCTCTTTCCTCGATGGTTTTTGAATTGGATTTGATTCTTTATTTATAATGTGCTTTTCAAAAGAACCAAAATAATCATTCATCATCATGTGAAAATGATCCTGAATAATTACCAACATTGTTTACCTCAGTTTTTTATTCTAAAGTGAGTGATGATGGCATCACTAAGCCTTCGTTTCACTTCAAAATTTCCAAGGCTTATTTCGTGGATCATAATTGAAGCTACAATCTCATCTTCTCCTCCTTTGATTCTTATAGAAGCCTCCTCAATTCAAAAGTATCTACTTCACTTAAAGGCTCTGGTTGATATCTTCATTCTAATGATGAGAAGAATATGAAGAAGAAGACTATTCACCCAATTATGGAAATGAATCATTTCCCTCTGTTTTCTCTTTCTCTTGTTCCTCTTTTTACACTTTCTCCTCATAATATGAAAACAATATATCTATCATTTTTTCCATCTTGTAGAAGTCATCACAGAGATATCTTTTTCTTCTCCATTATTGTTACACGTTCAATATCTGGTTATCATAGAATTTAACAAGAAGATCGCTTTGATGCTAAACTTGATCTGGAATCTATGAATTACTAGAATCAACCAAGATATTTTCTTCTATGATTTATTCATAATTTTATGGAAAAGTGTATTTAAAACAACATGCTCAAAATACCTAAAGAAGAGGAAACATAAAGAAGATCATAAGACAATTCACACAACATAATTTGATAACGGATTTCATCTAGTGTGGACTACATCTCCAGGCCCTGGGTCAAGAATGGGGAGGCCGCTTCATTAGTCTCTTAAAAATAATGATAAGTGCATGGAAAAATATCTGTCAAATCAAGGATGAAACTCTTATCTTTACTGGCATGTCTCTCCAATGATATGTTCTCCTACAAATAACTCCCACTCACAAGACATTCTCCTTCATCATGAAAAAGGAATGATCTCTCACAAAAGTGGTATAAAATACTCCTCTCACACAAGGTGACGTAAAAAATGGACCTCTCACATAAAACAACACAAAATGCATCAATATACCTCCCAATCTAACGATGGCCTGAAAATTAGATGCTAAAATTCCAAAATGGGCCTCTTTTATTGTTCCCACCTCCATCTAGATATTCATTCCACACTGTCTCCATCGGTCACCTATTTCATAACGCAAATGAACATAATTTTTATATAAATTCTTTGGTGAAGTTTTCAATGGGCACCTTCGTGGAAATGTAGCTAGCGGGTGGGTGTAAATTTGTTGGTAATGAGAGAGTCACATGTTCAAACTCGCAGACCTGTTACATTTTTAGTGAATATTTTGTGATTTTTTCTTCCAATCATCATATGTTTTTTAACCATATTATATATATGGTTTAGAATTGTTGTGCTTTATATATATATATATATATATATATATATATATATATATATATATATATATATATATATATATATATATATATATATATATATATGTTTATTTCCATGGTTATATATGCTTGGAACCTTTGCGCTAACCGCTTACCATATACCATGCCATTATAACCATATTCCAAGCATGCCACCATTTTTCGTTTGTTTTAATTGGTCTTCAGTTGTTTGTTTTTGGCGACCGCCTGTTGGGTGGGACGAAAATTTGGCTAGGGGGGGTTGATCCCTGCTGACCCCAATATCATATATGGTCTGTGACCATTGGGTGGTTGGTCCACCAATGGTGAAATGCACCCACAAATAACATATACAATATATATTTCGGTGGGGTGTGGGCGGCTTCGTCGGGCCCACCCCATTTAAATTTTTTTTTTCTGATTTTTAAAAAGAAAAAAATAAAAACTGTCGGTCCAAGTTTTAAGGGTCACTAAAAAACCTAAAATTTCAAAAAATTGACAAGTTCCGACGACTATGTAGTGCTAAATTATAGCTGGATTAGTGGCCACCAAATTTAGTAGGTTTCATCAAATTTAATCAAGCTTCCAAATTTAGTTGTCGACAAAAACCCTTATCCCTTGACCTGAAAATTTGATTGCCAATATCTTGCACATAAATTTTTTTATTTGAGTGTCATCTGCACTATTTGAATTAGGATGAAGAGCTCTTCGTTCTAGTCCTAGTTTTGACAAAATCTGAATATTCAATTTTTGAGCCTCTCCAGAGCCACTTGGATAGCTTACTCCTATATTTTACCTACATCTTGCTAAAAATCTCAACTTCTTAATTATATTTTTCATACTATTTCCATTTCATATTTCAGAGTACTCAATCATGTGAACTCTTGCTTCTTCAATTTCCATCTCACACCAAACTAACATGTACCTGATGAAGCCTTCACTAATAGATTAGATATGAGTGTTCATATCTATCTTTGTCTTTTCCTGTTTCCTTTTGCACACCTTTGTGATATTCCTTGTATCATCAAATCACCCTTCTTCCTTTTATTTTTTTGAAAATCATCTCATGTCAATTCTGCAATCATGAGGTATATGTCTAACATTGTGACACTTGTAGAATTTTATGTTGAAATTGAATAATGGAAAAAATGGTCCATATTTTCTATTGTTATACCTTCTAATTTGATTTCCCATATATTTTTTCCTAGAAGACTAATAATAAATTATATTTCTAATATAATTATTCATGGCATAGGTCATCCAATTTCTTACTTGATGTAGGAGCATCCTGCTAAATTCTCATTATTTATTTGGGTGATTTAGGGGGTGATGTTTTTTTAATTATTTTATAAATTATGTACATTTTAAATAAATTAAGAGGAAAATCTGAGTGTGAGGTTTATTGTAAATACTCTCTTATAATTGAGAATATGAGAGGAGTTGGGTTGTATAGACATCTTAGGGATTATGAACTCCTTAAATAGAAATTAGTGGAGTCAAAGGAGGGATAATCTATTTTAGGATTTGGTTGAGTAATTTGTGGAGGAAATCATGAATTCAAATTAATCCACAATTATGTATAAATATGAGCTTCATGTGAGGATGGAAAATAGATATAGATATAGAGGATGGAATAGGATAGAGGAAAAAAGAAGAGAGCGTAGAGTAGGAATGGTTTGAGAGTGTATGTAAAGGGTGATAGCCGAGAGGGAAAACAAATGTAATATTGGCCAAGGAAGATTTTGAACCTAAAATTTATTGTTGTTCTTTATGTAATCATTTTTTTTAGTCACTTTTTGTTGATTATTTGATTAAACCTCTGTTACACTACATATATCTTAAATTTACAATAGATATTACCACCAAGTTGCAGGTGCAAGGTGGCATTGATCAGAATGGATTCAAAGTGGGGAATGTCGATCTCAAATCGCTCACGGATGGAAGCAGAGTTAGCGTGAGGTGGGAAAAAGACTTCGCAGATCGAACTATTGAAATTGGATGCAAACAGTCCCAATGTATTTCACACCCAAACTTTGTCCGACTACGATGTGATCCATTGGATTCATGTAATCACATAAGGTTTAATTGAAATTTCAGAGCTTCAGGTTTGGTGGCAGTGTTAAGATTTGAAAACCACGACTACAATATTGAATAGAAAATAAGGAACATTTTGTAAATTTAATGAAGATTAATTTCTATATTTTGGTTGTAGATTCCATAGATAGAAATCATATGCATATGGTCTTGGTTTAAAGATATTACTGGACTAATCTGAGATGTATATTAAATTTTGAATGGTGGCTTATTTGAATATTGTTCTAATCATCTATTTCGTATTAAAAGAATTCGTGAACTCTATTCTTCCGTGTGTATTCTGTTTTGTGTAGTATTCACTGCATCATTTTGTATCAGAGCCCAAAGATCTAATCCGTGCAGCTGCGGATGAGAGCTGAGTGCGATTGTGCATTAGTTGAATTAGATGTGTGCTTTGCAAGAGATGTATAAGTTGGCTAATCACAGATTGTGCCTTTAGTTTTTGCTTGAAGATGTTGTTGTACAAAGCATTGCTGGAAAAATTATATGAAGCATTGAGTTTATTAATATCCTAGGTGCGGTGGTGTGTTTATTATTAAACCATTTGTGTGATTGCATACGCTACTGTCTATTTGGAGAAGCGTGAATATTTTTAAGGAGCTAAATTTTTCAAGCATCGGGCACAACGATTTCTCATATTCTTGCAAACCGTGAGCATTGTGATTCATAGAGAAAGTGGTGAACCCAATTGCAGCAAAAGTGTGGTTGACAATAGAGGTAGTGAGATTGGGCCAACAATGGTTGTGGTGAGTTTTTCATTCATGTCAATGTGAAAAAGTTCAGTTACTGAGCGTAAGAATATCCATGCGTGTTGAGAGAGTGTGGGGAAACAATCAGTAGTGTTGATTCATGTATTCTACAGAAAGATTCCATTGAAATAATTCTAATCATTACCATGTTTATATTGAAGATAACCTAAAGTGCTGAGAATATATGACTTGGGGAAAAAGAAATTGCATTGGAAAGCTGAGAATTAAGTTGATATGAAACTGTGTTTGAATATGGATGTGGAATGTTCCATGGACTTTGTTCTATCCATAGGTTAACATGGTGAATGGTTTCTGCCCCGATGATAAAGGGATTCAAACTCATCCAAATGCACATTTCTTTGCCATTTCGGTTGACTTTCCAGAGTGTAACCACAAGGATAATACACTCGTTCATCAATTTTCTGTCAAGCATGAGCAGAAACTTGATTGTGGAGGTGGACGCTGTGAACGGTCCATACAAAAAGATAAAATCAATTATAAAGTGAATGAGCAGGTTGAAAAGGTAGATGGGTGATTTTGTTTATGTGGAAAAGGTGCTTTTTTTTAAAGTGACTTATAATTAGTTTCGCACAACATATATTTAAGATCTTACTTTTATATGAGATGTATATCATAAATTAGAACTTTTAGAGGAGAGAGATTAAGTGCTCATTAAATTATTTAAGATGGATCTTTATGGTATAAGAAGTGGGATAATTAATGTACTAGTGTTAATGTTGAAGTAATGATTTGTATATCATGAAGTAAAGGGATTTTAGTACATTAGAGGTCAATTGTTTTTTTTAGAAGATTTTTTCAAAATTGAAGAAATTGGTCAATCAAGTGAGTTGTCAAGACAATTAAAGTCCTTGCACAAGTTGAGCATTTTTTTTAATGAAGGGTTGATGTCAAGTCTAGATTCAAAGAGTCTTAAATCAAGTCAAATTTTTTATTGTAATTGGGTGCATGATAGGTGGAGCCCGACACCTAAAGAGCGTCATCATTGTAAAGCAAGAAATACTGCAGTTTTTGTTTGCAGCAAAGAGGAGCAAGAGAGTTTCCTAGAATATGATTCCAAGGTGAGAACCAAAATATACCAAGAGGTCAAGTGCAAGAAGAGATCTTGCATTGTTGGATGAAAAGTACGAAGGTTTTCTGAAAAGGGGATTGAATGAAATCCATAAGTGAACAGATGAAGTTCATAGAGGAGGAAAAAATAACTGTTGATAGTCATTTCAGAGGTTCTGAGAAAAACCACAAGAGAAGAAAGAAGAAGGAATATGCCAAGGAAAATGGCATATGGAAGCAGTTGATTGATGAATAATATGAGAGGGAGAAGGCTGAGATAGTAGTTCACCTTGAGTTATTGATGGAATAGTTGCAGAGAAATAAGAAAGACCAGAGACATGGTTGGACCATGAGGAAGAAAGTGAAATGGTAGAGACTACAAGGAAAGAGGAATCAACAGGTAAATATGCAGTTAACAAAAGAGCTGAGAAATCTTGAGCATATGATGAGTGAGAAATTGAGATGTGAAGAACTCAGAGAAGTTGAGTTGGAAATGGAAGTTTCCATTTGTGGACCAGAACAGAGTGAAATTCTAGGTGAAGAGGATAATGAGAAATATCTCATGGAATATTGGAATAGTTCAGAACAATTTGAAGATATGTTGACAAGGGAAGCAGATGAGGCTGTGAAGCCTTGTATTTTTAAATCTCATAGTTTGTGTGTGTTTTTAGGATGTGCAAAAGATGATGGAAAGTCTGGTGAAACTATTCACAAAGATGAATAAAGCTCTTGAGGTGAAGTATGTTGGAGAAGTCCTTTTAGAGAAGGAAGGTACTGATTTATTGCGGCAAAAAGAATTCATAAATGAATTTATATTTGGTGTAAGACAACCAGTTGAAGTTGTTATGGAGCAAAAGCATAAGGAAAATGTCATAGTGATATCCCAAGGAGGTAAACAAATGAACTTGTTTAATGAAATTGATGAAACAATTTTGCAATGTGATGATACAGAAAATAGGATAACTCACGCAGATTGCCAGAAGAAGAATGAAACTGAGAATGAAGGTTGTGATGGAATGTTGGAAAGATTTCAAATGGAAATAGAGTTCTTGGAAAGATGGCTCAAGGAACCTGAAGGCGAAATGAAGCTTGCAAAGACTGATACAGAAGAGATTGTAGTTAGTGTACATGATAAGCATGAAATGACACTAAAGTTAAGTGAATTATTTGATTCTGTAATTAATAATGTGGTTGTAGTTACAAAATACAACATTAATAAATATGATTCTAAAATCAATGGAATTGAACAAAAATTATTTGAAGATGAGATGAAAGATCAGAAGCAGCAAGAAATTTATTTCCTTGGAGACGTAAAGAAAAAAAAGTGTTAATCCAGCAAGATAAAGATGAAAGCTACCAACAATTTAAAAGAGATGATCAGCAACAGGAAAGTAAATTTGAAGAAGGCATTAGATTGCGGGAGTATATAAATTAGTAGTAGAATGAAGACATGAGATTAGTCTCGCGGTAATGAGAGCATAAATGGATATATTAACAGTCTGGCTACAAAGAAATACAAATGAAGACCGGAGATACAGATGGAGAATGAAGAAACAAGTTAAATGGAAGCTATTGCAACAGAAGTGGAATGGAAAGTTGATGAATGAGTTTAGAGAACATGAACAAATTCCTATTGATTTGTTAAAGAAGAAGAGACTCAAAGGAATGGAGTCATAGCAAAGAGGATCTACTAAAATTCAAGAAGTCTATGATGGGAGATTGGTGCTTGAAGCATCAAAAGAGGTTGAAAGTTTTTGTATTTTTAAAACTAATAATTTGTTGATGAATGCAGGTACAACACAGGGTGAGAAATTTGTTACTATAGGGGCATTCAATGACTATAATTGTGATCAAGAAGAAGTTCTTGATTATTATTCATTACAGAAAGTTGAGTGTTCAGCGCAATTGAAGAAGGAAGCAGCAGACAAAGAGCCAAAGGCCGAAGAAGATAAGAGCAGAGAAATTGTAACGGAAAGAGGAGAAGACATTAAAAAAAACATTAATTATATTGATGTAATTGATAAAGATGAATTACTCCGAGGAATTTGTGGAAGTAATTGTTGTAAGGGATGATGGAATCTGCTTGATAGAGTGAGTGATGTTGGTGATGGTGAGCTTTCTAATTTAGCTCTTATTAAATTCAAGACTACCGAGTCAGCTGATAAACCTATGAATGATGATGTAAAGCCAGTTCAAGATTCTCTCAAATCCCAGAGACTAGAGGAGTGGGTATCAAAGTTTCTACAAAACTCTGTATTTCTAGAAATAAAGATGGTGTGGTATGGAAAACCAAGAGTTACATTCAGTAGTGTTCTGAAAATACTATTCTGGGAATTCTATGCAAAATTACAAAATGGAGTTGATACTTTAAAAGACTGGCGGCAAAACAGAGTTTGGAATCCTGGAGGTAGTAAGTCATTGAGACTTGTGGTTGTCACAATATTATATAAAAGTGACAGACCTCATAGACAGGAGTCTATGGAAACTTTTCTACATGGGGAGTCTGATGCAGGAGCATCCTGCTAAATTGTCATTATTTATTTGGGTGATTTAGGGGGTTATGTTTTTTTAATTATTTTATAAATTATGTACATTTAAAATAAATTAACAGGAAAATTTGAGTGTGAGGTTTATTGTAAATATTCTCTTATAATTGAGAATATGAGAGGAGTTGGGTTGTATAGATATCTTAGGAATTATGAACTCCTTAAACAGAAATTAGTTGACTCAAAGGAGGGATAAGCTATTTTAGGATTTGGTTAAGTCATTTGTGGAGGAAATCATGGATTCAAATTAATCCTCAATTATGTATAAATATGAGCTTCGTGTGAGGATGGAAAATAGATATAGATATAGAGGATGGAATAGGGCAGACGCAAAAAGAAGAGAGCGTAGAGTAGGAATGGTGTGAGAGTGTATGTAAAGGGCGATAGCTAAGAGGGAAAACAAATGTAATATTGGCCAAGGAAGAGTTTGACATTGAAATTGATTGTTGTTTTTTATGTAATCATTTTTTTTAATCAGTCTCTCTTGATTATTTGCTTAAACCTCTGTTACAGTGCATATATCTTAAATTTATAGTATATATTACCACCAAGTTGTAGGTCCAAGGAAATATTGATAAGAATTGACTCAAAATGGGGAATGTCGATCTCAAATAGCTCACGGATGGAAGTGGAGGCAGCATGAGGTGGGAAACGGACTTCGCAGATCGAATTATGGAACTTGGATGCAGACAGTCCCAATGGATTTTGCACCAAAGCTTTGTCTGGCTATGATGTGATCCGGAAGATTCATGTAATCACATAACGTTGAATTGAAATTGTAGAGCTTCAGGTTTGCTGGCAATGTTAATATCTGAAAACCACGACTGTAATATGGAATAGAAAATAAGGAACAGTTTGTAAATGTAATGAACAGTAAATGCTCCGATTTTTGTTGTAGATTCCGCAGATAGAAATCCTATGCATATGGTCTTGGTTTAAAGATATTACTGGAATAATATGAGATGTATATTAAATTTTGAATGGTGGCTTATTTGAAGATTGTGCTAATCATCTAATTGGTATTCAAAGAACTCGTGAACTCTATTATTCCCCGTGTATTCTATTTTGTGCAGTATTCATTGCATCATTACTTTATATCCAAATCTTGTACATGAGAAAAAATAACCAAAAAATATATTTTGATACATGGTTGAGTGGAGTTATCTTGATGAAGAATTTAGTTTGAATTTTTCTATATTAGAAGTGATCCATCTCTTTTTATATCCTTGACTCATATTCCACTGATTCTTGTAGATCCCTTGTGAGGATTAGAATGATTTATGTATGTAGTATCATTTTCAAACCCATCCTTGTTTTGTTTTTGGTTTGGATGATTGTTATGAAACTAGCTCCTGTTACACTAAAATTTGTCATCATGAAATTTAGCTATCTATATGGGTTCATCATTACCTATATTATGCTCCCTTAGAGGTAAAAAACCCCAAATCTCCTAAACCAAGTCTTGTAATTGGAGAAAATCTCACTAAAACCTTAAAAATCCTAACTCCACACTTTTCCCAGTCATTTCCTACGGATCTGCAACTTTTTACTCTATAACCTACGACACATCTCAAACATTCTTCTTATTAAAACTGCGGACCCCTATAAAAGGTAAAATAAAATAAAAAGTAAGTTCTAGAAGCCCAGCTGGTCGAATATTCTCCCAACTGGGGGCTTCTAGAAGCATAATCAGTTCGAGCTTCATCCCTTCATTCATGAACCTCTATCCCTTCATTAATGGAGTGTATCCTTTGGTATTTGGAACTAAAATCGCTTCATGAGAGGAATTTATCCCCCTCTTCATGAAACTGAAACTACCTCCATTTCCCTATAATTGAGCTCATGTTTCAATCTCAAGGGTAGATTGATAGATTGGAGATGGTAGATGAAATATTAGAGAGAGAATAATCTCTATACTAAACATTATTGATATGGGAATGATCACACACTCATGTGCATAACTTCATTCTATTTCAGAGAGAAGAAGGCTTGTCAATCTGAGGAGGTATGATTGTTCAGGACCCTAGAAGAACCTATATAACATCAAGGTGAAAGGTTGTAAGGTTACTTCTTTTATACAATTTAATACAAATGGATTCTATTTTCTCATTAAATTGTTCATGTATCTATTTGAGTAATTTAATTCTTGTATTCCTTGAACAATGAGATAGATTAGTGTTTTGTGAATTTTTATATCTTGCAGGTGCTTTTAATCCTATTTTGTCTTTGATTGCAAGTCTCACATGCTGAAGTGACCTCTTTTGCAGCGAATGAATGTAAATATTACAAAAAGCATTGAAATTCAGGTAGGGGAACATCCTCATACTTTGTTATTAATAATTTTGAACCACAAATGATCTAGATAAAATGGTTTTCATTTGGTTTTTTTTTTATAGATATCCTTAGGATACTAGGGAGACAGTTCTTATCCGCAAGAGGGATTTATCCCCATAAGAAATTGGCAACTCCACTGGGCAAAAGAACTTAGTTTTCCTTTTTATTTTTTAGTTTGAATTTTAAGAGTCTTCTGATTTTGATTATTCTTAAAACTGGGTTGTATAGATAACTTATCAGAATCCCTGAAAAGAAAATCTGAATTTTTATTCTTTATGTACTTTTCCTCGCCTCCGTGGTTTTTATTTAAAACTAGTACAGTAGCCTGCGTGGTTTTTAGTTCAGAACAGTGTGATACTGCTCTGTTCTCCATTGGAACCTGTAGACTTGTGGAAAATTTTTGAAAAATTAAATTTTTTTTTCTTTAGGAGTCAGATTACCAGATTCTCTATGTTTTCCCCAACTTGTCTTAAATGTCAAATCTTATGTCTGAATTTCATTTCAGCAACTTTCGTGTCAGTCTCCATTAAGTTAATTGGGTGTTTTGAGTCTCTTTTTTGAGAAAATCTTAATTTGATTTCCTTTGGTCATTACTTTGGGGTTTGTCTCAGTCTCTTAAAAATTTTTCATCTTTTTGTTTCTTTTTTGCAAAAAAAAAATCCCCCTCATTTGTCGGGGGCGAGGGGGCACTAAATTGTGTCTTAGTGTTAATCGCCTTTGAGTACTTTTATTTTTTGACCTTTGGAACTCTCACCCAATTTTCTTTACTTACACTTGATTGGTTCTTTAGATTACAGTAGAATCATCTTGTGTCTGAGACTTCTCTTGCATAGATCACATTTGCATAATTAGAATTCACATTTTCATAATATGAATGAAAAATGTGAGTAGATTACATTTGCATACTTTTCAAGTGAATTTTGCATAGATTACAACTGCATAGTTTACATTCTGTAAAAATCAATCGCAGGTTTAGATCATTTTCTTTGATTTGAATTTACATGTTTTTATGCTTGTTTTAAAAACATAAAAATAAAAATTGGAATTGATTGGCATTAGTTTTTCTTCGTAAAATTAGTGCATTATAGAATTTGTTATATTTTCTCTTATTTATCAATTTTTTCATTGTTGGAATTCAATGGAAACTCTCTCCTTACTTTGGTGATGATTCATCAAATTGAAAATATTACATTATCATATTCGATTGCATTCAGTTTTCGGTCAGGTCATAACACCATTGGTTTCAAATCCATTTACCCTTCGAGTAATAACAGCCCAAATAACACAGCGCTTAATTAAAATTCATCTAGAAATTTTTACATTTTCTAGGGCTCTTTCCACCAATATATCTTAGGCTAGTTCTTTGGAATAGGTTGTAGCTAACTTTCCAAAGAAACTAAACAAACAATAGTATCTTGCGGTAAGGAAAAATTCCAATTGTTGCAATTGTGCTCTAGGAAGCTCTTCTTAAAAGAGTCAAGCACAAGATCATGTTGGAACCAGTGAGGTAATCGTACCTATCTCATTGGTAAAGATAATAGATGTGAACATACTAAAAATGGTACTCCTCGGATAAAACATTGTCGAGGAGCCTTGGGTCACTTGTTGGTAAACCTTGGATTGTATCAAGGAGCCTTCAAGGGGATTGAGCTTGTTACTCTGCCCTTGCATTTATATCAGATCGTAGACTATTCCCACAAGTTAATTGTCTCAGTTGGTAATCTTAGTGGCCATAATCTTTAGGATTTTTCCCAAGGTGACGGTAGAGGTAAGGTCCCACTGTACCTGGAGCATACGTTGAATAGACTCACTTGGACTTTCCAGAGGGTGTACTTCACTTCGAGATGGCATAGTAGAGGTACTTTCACCAGACTATTTCATTAAGCAGGTTGTCAGGGTAACTGTTCTGACCACTAGTTTTTCACATTGATCTCTACGATGTTGGATTTCATCACCAGCTAGTGATTTCACTATGAAAACAAACTGTTTGTGTGTGGTTTGACTCCTAGATTTTTTAGTGCGTGTTCATTTGTTTGTTTTTACTTTTAGAGGCCTTAAGTGTGAACTATGAATTTTAATTGTTAGGTGTGAATTGTGAATTTTGAATACTTTTATATTGTTAATAAAATTCACTGGAGTTGAACCTAATGGCAATTTTTCTAGAATTTACCAACCAAGGAACCCCTCTTAACGAGAATCCTAGTACTTTTCCTCGCTTTGGAAACGTTAGTCCTCCTTATATGGCTACATTTTCATTACCTAGATTTACAATAGGTTTACTAGTATGGTTATTTTCAATTTTGTTGGCTTCGAATACTCAAATTGTTCCACCTCAACTGGATGCTTCACCTCAACAGAGTTCACCATCTCAGCATCACCAACCTAATGTTGACCCTTTACCTTTTTCGCCCAACATGTATTCCTCCCTTTCTTCCTCTTTGCTTGGTAAAAGCCTTGACACTAGTAACCAAGTGGCTAAGAAGAAGAAGAAAGGGAAGAAGAAGAAGAAGAAAAATAAGAAAGAAGTCAACACCATGGTTGTAAGTGTTAGTAGTGTTGAGGAAACCTCCTGCATGTATCATAAACCCAAATACCCTTGCAAGATTTGTAACGATGACCACTTCCTTATCAATTGTCCTGGTATTCCAAAGGTGTTGGAAGTATGGTTAGAAACATCTCATCAAATTATTGTTGATCCATCAACCAATGCTAGCCAGGTTCCTTGGAAAAAGGGTAAATTTAGGTTTCCTTGTAGGTTATGTAAAGAGAGTCATCAAAATCACATTTTCCCTCACATTGATGAAGCCTCAAAATTGTTGGAAAACCTTACTATTCCACAGCAACAACTTCCAACTGGCTGTCATAAAATTTCTCCCAACCTACCATAAACTGACAGAGTGATTGATATAATTTGAAGTACAATCAATCCCACTCTTCCATTGAAGAGTGAAACTAATATCACTCAGGTTAATGATCCATTAGTTGATCAAGTGGTTGACTTGATTTCACATCCAATCGATTCCACTCTCCCTGTAGAGAGTGAACTTCATACCGCTCAGGTTCTTCTTGTTACATCAGATTATTCTATGCCAGGGGGCATTTGACCTATCTCTATAGAACCCCCTCCAAGTACCGAGGTCTATTCCTTTGATTGGAATAAACTAACAGAACATCGTCTTCCTTCCTCCATCCCTTTCCAAATCATTGTGAAGGCTTGTGGTAATAATGTGCGTCGCACAAATATAGATGAAGGTGCTTCTGTTAGTATTTTATCCCCAACTGCTTGGCAAGGTTTGTGTTCCCCTCAGCTTATGCGTGTTACGCAGAATCCATCCGCTTTTAACAGAACCCTTAGTGAATCTTTAGGGATCCTTCCTAAGTTTCATATTACCTTGGAAGGTAACACTATCTATATTGATGTTATGGTAGTTCGAGGCCCTTTGGATTTCAATTTTCTCCTTGGGTGCGACTATGTCTATGCAATGAAAGCTGTCGTATCGACACTCTTTCGCGTGATGTCTTTCCCTCACAATCGAAACATCGTGACTGTTGACCAGCTTTCATTTGCTAGTCTTGATTCGACTACCAATAATCCAACACCGCTGAATCTTCCTTATACGGAAGTGGTATCTACCCTGCCACAGGTTAATTATGTGACAACGAGTCCCATGTTTTCAGTTACCGATGTAAGCGAGCCTCTCATTGTTTTCTCGACTTCCTTTGATTTAGATCTAGTAATTGACATGGAAATCCCTATGGGATTATTTGAACGTGATTTTCTTATCCCTATTGAGTCCATTGACATGTGTTGCTTCCAGAGAAATGTTCTTCCATCTGATGAAGACCTCCTGGAAGCCATGATCAAGGTGTGTCCCTTGACATATGTTTATTCAAGTTGGAAGCCATGAAACAGGTCACCATGAGGATAGTTCTTTTACTGTGTCAGCCTCGTTAACAAATGAAACAGGTCCTAATGAGGATAGTTCTTTTACTGTGTCAACCTCGTTAACAAATAAACATGTCACCTTGAGGATAGTTCATTTGATTGTGTCAACCTTGCTAAAAAATGAATCAGGTATTGAGCATAGTTCCTTTTCTTGTGTCAAGCTCGTTAAAAAATGAAACAAGTTTCCATGAGCATAGATCTTTTCATGTGTCAAGCTCATTAAAAAATGAAAAAAATCCTCTCTTAATTGAGCCGATTATTTGATTAAATCTCGTAAATTTTAAGTCGAGCCTTTCATCTAATCTCATAAATGAACCTTCATTCCATCCACCTATGCACTAGTAGTCCACTTAGGTGAATTAAATGAAGCTTGGGGGGCATATGCTCTTGCAGGTTACGCTTGGGGGGAATTGAAACTAATCTCAAGCATGATTTTTTACTTTGTTTCAAGCTTGTGTAAAAATGAAACCGCTCTCAAGCATAACGTTTCCTATGTTTCAAGCTTGTGTAAAAATGAAACAAACCTATCTGAAGCATAGTTTTCCTCTATTTCAAGCTTGTATAAAAAGGAAATCTATGTTTAGTCCATTTCGGTTATTATTTTCAAGACTTGTTAAACTCATGAAATCCCAAGCTTCTTTTTCTATCTTTAATTCTCGTAAAACACATGAAAATGCCAAGTTATTTCCATCTTTTCTTGCTCGTAAATTAAATTGAAAGTCGGCCATATGAGTACACTTTTTAGCACTTTTTTGAACTTGTTAAAACTTACGAAAAAACAAAACCATGATGATTACACTTTTATCACTTTTTCGGGCTCTTGAAAATTACGAAAAGAAAAAATCTGGAGTTCTCTTTTAAGCCCTTTTCAAACTCTCTAAACATGAAAATATTGCTGAGTACTTGACTATTCTAACTCGTTAAATGAAATGAACAGTCGTCCCTTCAATATAAGTTTACCCCTTTTCCGGACTAAAATGGACTATTTACGAAAAAGGTATATGTTGACTAATCATGGTCAATAGAGTTCTCTCCTACATTATTTTATCCTTTTTCAGGCCTGAGAGACTAAATTT
This sequence comes from Pinus albicaulis, assembly GCA_034641835.2. Lineage (NCBI taxonomy): Eukaryota > Viridiplantae > Streptophyta > Pinopsida > Pinales > Pinaceae > Pinus > Pinus albicaulis. The sequence continues at coordinate 199,938,116 of CM076582.1, forward strand.
ATGAAAAATTACACCCTCGGAGTTTTCTTAAGTTTTTCTTTTGACTCCCTAAAACTGAAAAACCTGAGTTTCACCTATACTGGACTCATTAAAATTTAATAGTAAAGGACCTGTCGACTAAAAACAAGAACGAACCACTTCTTCTTAGGGTTCGATTTTAGTACTAATTTGGACTCATCTGAATGATGAGCTTATAAAATCAAGCAAATGTTATCCTCCTCGAGCTTTTCAAAAATAAATAGGTACTTGCCATAAATGGTGGGGGAAAAAGAGAGAAGATGAATCGAGTTATCATACTTTTTTTTGAAAAGAAATATACCACTCTTGAACATGACACTTTTGTCACATTCATACCTAGGTTGGGAAAATCCTTTGCCTAAAATTAATCAAAGCACATTGAAAGTCTTCAGCCAGTTTCTGGGTATTAGCTTTAGAGAAATTTTCACCAAACCATCTGTAGTGTCATTATGTGTTCAAGGGAACAGTTCAAATAAACCATTCATTGCAAACATTTGTCTCCATTCGCGTTGACCATCCCTAAGTGAGTCCTTGCAAATATCTCTTCAAAACTTGATCTAACGATTTCGTGTCGTGTGTTTTCCTACGACGTGTCACTTTCTATCGACGAAAACACATCATCTATAAATTTGATCTAGAATCCTATCAGTACATTGGGATTTTCATGCATTAATGGTAGGTTTCTCATCTTCGATGACAGGTTGCATCATTGACCTTCGATCAAATGATTCCGTGAAGTGTTTGACTGCATATCATTCATTCACACTTCATGGATTGTACTGAGTACTTTGAGAACCATTATCATTATTGGTGGTTTCTCTCACACTTGTTAACAATTCACATCATTGACTAGTAATCAAGTTGTTTCTACCATGTTCGACTTCAACACAATCAATGGCATGGATAGAATCGTACTAGTTCAAGAAGTAGGAATCAAGACCCTGGATCTAGTTTCCACCATCCAAGTTGCGAGGAGTTTTATTATTCATGAGACAATAGAGTACTTATGATAGATGGTTGCATCCATGATATGTCTACTATTGATGTAATATTAAAAATCATTTCTATATCATAACATTTAGTTAGTTTTGATCTGAGTATGGGAATGCCTACCTCAGCGATGATATACATATATATGTTTGCATTGAATGTTTTTACAAGTTTCAACTTGTATGTCCACAACCCAATCCTTGGAATGATAAAGCACTTCACTCTTCAAAACTACTTCAAACTTCGCGCTTTAGGGGGCAATCTGTTACACTAAAATTTGTCACCATGAAATTTAGCTCTTTATATAGGTTCACCATTACCTATATTATGCTCCTTTAGAGGTCAAAAACCCCAAAGTTCCTAAACCAAGTCTTGGAATTGGAGAAAATCTCATTAAAAACTTAAAACGCCTAACTCTGCACTTTTCCTAGTCATTGCCTACGGATCCAAAAAATTTTACTCTATAACCTACGGCACATCCCGCACGTTCTTCTTTTTAAAACTTTGGACCCCCGTAAAAGGTAAAATAAAAGAAAAAGTAAGTTATAGAAGCCTAGTTGGTCAAATATTCTCCCAAATGGAGGCTTCTAGATGCATAATCAAGTCGAGCATCATCCCTTGATTCATGAAACTCTATCCCTTCATTAATGGAGTTTATCCTTTGGTATTTGGAGCTAAAATCCCTTCATGAGAGGAATTTATCCCCCTCTTCATGGAACTGAAACTACCTCAATTTCATTATAAATTGAGCTCATGTTTCAGTCTCAAGGGTGGATTGATAGATTGCAGATGGTAGATAAAATATTGCAGAGAGCATAATCTCTATACTAGCCATTATTGATATGAGAATGATCACACACTCGTGTCCATAGCTTCATGCTAGTTCAGAGAGAAGAAGGCTTGTCAATTCGAGGAGGAACGATTGTTCAAGACCCCGGAAGAACTTGTATAACATCAGGGCAAAAGGTTTTAAGGTTACTTATTTTATACAAGTTAATACAAATGGATTATATTTTCTCATTAAATTGTTCATGTATCTATTTTAGTAATTTAATTCTTGGATTCCTTGATCAATGAGATAGATTAGTGTTTTCTGAATTATTATATCTTGCAGGTGCTTTTAATCATTTTTTCTCTCTTTGATTGTAGGTCTCACATACTGAAGTGACCTCTTTTGGAGCGACTAAATATAAATACTACAACAAGCATTGGACTTCAGGTAGGAGCACGTCCTTGGACTTTGTTATTAATAATTTTGAACCACAAATGATCTAGATAAAATGGTTTGCATTTGGTTGTTTGTTTCTACATATCCTTAGGATACTAGAAGAAAAGAGAGATCGACACCTTAGAAATAAGCCACTTCGAGGGGGAAACCTCCTTTACATTACATAAATGAAAAATTCTTGGATGATTCAAATGAAAAAACCTCCTTTCTATATATATATGATTACATGGGGTCACAATATAATCCGAGCCAACCTAACAATCATAATGTGGGGGGCTACAGGGGTACAACAATAACAATAAGGGGGCTACACTACCAACAATAAGGGGCTACACTAGTAATATATGGATATAACATGCCCCTCTCCTTCAAAAAAGTGTTGTCCTCAATGCTTGAGTAGCTCTGGATGCTTCTGTATGAAATTCTCATCCTACCATGTTGAATCTTCAGTGGGTAAGTTATTTCACTTGATGAGATACTCTAAAATTGATCGATTTCGTAGCTATCAAGTTCTTGTTTTGGTGACTGCTTCAGGTTCCAATATGATTTTTCCTTCCTCATCAAGTTCTGTCAATATTTTTTGAAATAGAATTTTGTCACCTATAACCTTGTTTAAGCATGAAACATGGAAAACTAGGTGCATTCGAGACAAAGTAGGAAGCTCCAATTTGCATTCCATAGTACCAATCTTTTGCAACACCTTGTAAGGACCATAGTAATTTGGAGATAATTTATTATCCTTCTTAGCTTGCTTGAGGGACATTTATTTATATATTTTTAGCCATAAAAATACCCAGTCTCCTACATCAAAACTTATTTTTCTATGATGTTGATCATTGTTGTTTCATTCGATTTTGTGCCAAATTTAGGTTATCCTTTAAGAATTGGAGAACTTGTTGTTGATACTCGATGTGATCTTCCATTGCTTTAACCTTATAATTTTCTCTTAAAGATGAGGTGATGGATGGTGGATGATATCCATAAAGTGCCATAAATGGGGTCATTTTTGCTACAGTATGGAAGGAAGTGTTATACCACCATTCAGCCACAGGTGACCACTTGACCCATTGTGTTTTTCTATCATATATAAAACAACGAACATATCCTTCCAAACATTTTTTCACTATCTCAGTTTACCCATCACATTGAGGATTATCAGATGAGCTATGAGCTAGTTGAATACTTAAACAAGAAAATAATTCGGTCCAAAAATTTCCAGAAAAAATGGGATCTCCCTCACTTACAATAATCTTTGGGTTTCCATGTAGCTTTTGAATTGTTTCCATAAATTTAGTACCAATTGTACTTGCTTTAAATGGATGAGATAATGCACAAAAGTGTGCATACTTGGTAATTCTATCAACTACCACCATGATGACACTCTTTCCTTCAGACTTAGGTATACATGTGATAAAATCAATTGAAACCTCCTCCCAATGTTGACATGGAGTGGATAAAGGTTCTAGAAGACCCGGGGTCTTAATTGTCTCAACTTTATTTTGCTAGAAAACCGAACATTCCTCCACAAAATTTTGAATATTAGATTTAAGGCCATCCCAAAAAAATTCTTTCTTCACCCTCTGGTAAGTTTTCAAAAATCACGAGTGTCCTCCTAAGGGAGATGTGTGCAATTCCAAAAGAATATTTTTTTTTTAGTTGGGAACTCTTACAAAGATATAAGCGATCTTTGTACCATAAGGAATCATTTTTCCAACTAAATGTATCATATGTACTAGGATGTTGCTGCAACTTTTGAATGAGTGTCCACACTTCTTTGTCATTCTTCCATTCATCCCTTGCTTTGGTTATCCAACCTAGTTGGATAATAGAAATGGAACAAATAAATGCTTCCACTTCTTCATCCTTCCTTCAGAGTGCATCCGCAACAACATTTAGCTTCCCCTTTTTGTATATGATTTCAAATTCATAACGCAACATCTTTCTGACCCATTTTTTCTTCTCTTCTAAATATATTCTTTGTTCCAATTTTTTTTAAGACTATCATGATTAGTTTTTACCTTGAAGTGTCTTCCCATTAGGTAAGGTCGCCATTTCTTTAGTGCATGTAGTATTGCCAACATTTCCTTCTCATAAATAGCTTTTTGTAAATACTTTCTTTTGATTGGAAAATTTTCAAAATCAATGGATCTTCCTTCTTCCATTAAAACATCACCAATTCCATTTCCTGAGGCATAACATTCTACAATAAAGGTTTTTTGAAGTTTGGCGTAGCTAAGACCGGTGTTAGGCACATTTTCCTTTTTAAGATGTTCAAAGGACTTAGTTGCTTCAGGAGTCCATGAAAATGCATCTTTCTTAAATAATGTTGTTAGAGGTGTTGTTACTCTCCCATAATTCTTAAAAAACTTGCGATAATACGTTATTAACCCGAGAAATCCTCGCAACTACTTTATGGTTGCAGGGACCTTCCATTCATTAATGGATTTAATTTTGTTAGGGTCTACCTTAACACCCTCGTGAGATACAATATAACACAGATATTCCACCTCTTGTACTCCAAAGAAACATGTGGAGGTTTTCACATATAATTGTTTCTCCCCCAATAGTTTTAGCACCCTGCCAACATCTTGAACATGAACCTTCCAAGACCTACTGTAGATTAGTATATCATAAAAAAATACTAACATAAATTTTCTAAGGAATGGTTTGAAAATGGAATTCATCAACCCTTGAAATGTAGAAGGTGCATTGGTAAGGCCAAAAGACATGACCAAATATTCATAATGACCCTCAAGAGTTCAAAATGGTATTTTCAGAATATCTTCAGTCTTCATTCTAATTTGATGATATCCTGAACGAAGATCCAACTTGGTAAAATAAATTTCTCCATGTAATTCATCCAATATTTCATTAATCACGGGAATGGAAAATTTATCTTTAACAGTGAGCTTATTGAGATCCCTATAATCTGGACACATGTGCCATGATCCATCCTTCTTGTACACCAATACTATTGGAGCAGAGAAATAACTTTGACTAGGTCGAATTATACCAGCCTCTTACATTTCTGCAATCATATGTTCAATTTCTCTCTTTTCGACATATGGATATCTGTAAGGCTTAATTTTTGGAGGAACATTTCCTGGAATCAAATGAACAGCATGATCATGATCACAAATACGTGGGAGTCCTTTGGGAGTTTCAAACACCTTGGAATGATTGTCCAAGACTTTATGGAGATCTGGAAAAATATATGATTTTGATGTTAGAACTTATATTGGGCATAATTGTGCAATTATGCCTCGTTTTTCTTTCTTCAGAAGCTTTTTCATGACATTAGAGCTTATTATCTTTCTCAGCTTCCATGCGATACCCCGTAATTCAACTTCCTTTCCTTCTGAAAAAGAAAATTCCAGAAAAAATCTTCAAAATTAAAAGCTACTGTCCTCAAATATTGTAACCCTTGCACTCCTAGTAGAACATCAACACCTCCCATTGGAATGGAAAGAATTGGAATATTCAATACATATTACCCCATGGTTAGCTTGATATTATGACATTTTCGAGAGCAATTTATAGTTCATCCACTTGCAACCATCACTTGACAGCATGGTGTTGGGTATAGGAATAAATTCAATTCCTTGGCTACCTTAAAATTAATAAAATATTAGGTACTACCTGAATCAATCAACACTATCACCTTTTTCTTCTTGATATGTAATTCTATCTTGAGAGTTTGAGGAGTGGTAATTCTTGCCAATGCATTACAGGATATTGTCTGACTCATTTCTTCTTTATCTAGGGTTGGTTCCTAGTGTATATCCTCTTATTTTGAATTTTATTATTCATTTTCTTCCTCCTCTTCACAATCTATGTAAAGAAATTTCCTTTCATCACTCTTATGACCTTTAGTGTATTTGCTATCACAATTGTAGCAAAGTCCTCTTGCTCTATTTTCTTCCAATTGTTGTGGTGTCAACCTTTTAGGTTGTGGAAGTATAGGAGTAGAAATACTTCCATATTTATAGATGTGAGTGGTTGGTTTCCTTGTCGCCATAATTTTACATTCAATTTTTCTTGCCAACCTGAATTCCATCTCCAATGAAAAAGGTTCCCAAAGGCGAACCTCATGGTGGATGTTATCCTTTAAAGTCCTTATGAAGACGTCAATCCTGTGTTCCTCTAGAATATCAGCTACCCTTATATTCAATTTTTGGAATTCCTCAAAATGCTCCACCACTGAACCCTTTTGTTTGAGATTTATCAATTGGCTAAAGAAGGTGTTGCTCTTTGTATTCTCATAATGTGCTATCATTTTCTCCATAAAAATTGACCAAGTGACAATTTTTTTACGGGAGCAAAGCCATCGATACCATACAAATATATTTTTTTATAAATATAAAGTTGCAATGCATACCTTTTGTGTGTTTTGCAAATTATTGAGATCAAAATATTGCTCCATATGTATTATCCATGTTACAAGATCCTTTCCATCAAACTTACTCATATCGATATTTTGAATATGGTGGGTCTTCAATCCAACATTAGAGTTTATGAAATCACAATTAATATTTATTTTTTTCTCATCATGAGTTTCCTCTACCATATTTTTTCCATTAGGAATCATTTCTTGTATCAACTTTGGCAATCCTTCCATGTCTAATTTTAGATCATTCTTCATGTTGTCCATGTTTCCTTTCACTTTTTCATTGATCTTAGCTTCCAGGTAATCCGTATTAGCTTCCATCCCATCCATCTTAGCTTCCATGCCATTCTTCAAACCATCCATCTTAGCTTACATGCATTTCTTCAAACAATCCATCTTAGCTTCCACGCCTTTCTTCAAAACTTCCATTTCATTTTTTGTTTCTCTTTGCGAGAGCGAAATTTGGTGCAATTTCTCTTGTAATTTTGATATGTCATGTTGCACTTCTTCCTCTTCATGATTCATATTAGAGCCTTATGAAGGATTAATGGGTGTGGAATTATTTTTAGGGGGAATTTTAGAACCCAATACTGATATCTAGTTTCAATATTCCCTTGGCATCACTTCAAAATGATATTTCAAACAAGACTTATGCAATTTGAAAAAACAATACAAGCCTTTTTCTTACTTTTGAGGAGGCCGATATTGAAAATGAATTATCTCTGTGATTTCGGATCTTCAATATCTTAAATTCAGTCCTATAGTAGCCTTTTGAATCTTCTTTCGAATGCCACAAGTCTGAATTTATTTGGACTCTTCAAGGCATATTTATTCCCAATCTCCCACAATGACCTAATTATGGACTACTTCAGTAGAGAAAACTTGTATGACGTGCCACATGTCACTCTTTCCTCCTTCGGATTTGAAATTGATACATAAGAAACTACATTCCATTTAATTTTTTCCACTTTTTACAGAATTCCAATCCGATGTTCACAGAGAGAGACAGTTATGATGATTTTCCCAAGGTCACTCTTTTAGAAGAAATTTGGGAGGCTGGAAAAAACCTACCTTCCATACATTATATCTCCAAAAATATGTGAAACAAGATCTAAAATGTTTACACAACATTCCTCAAGATTTCAGATTCTCATGGGAAATTTTTTAGCTTTTGAACATTCGTAGATAAAAATTTATAGCGAAAATGTCACGATGACCTTTTTGGAGCAGCAAAACCCTAGAATCCAAAGCTCTGATACCAAATGTTATGAAAATAGCTGAAAAATTAGAATAAAAGAGATATCACCGCCTTATAAATAAGCCACTTCAAGGGGGAAACCTCATTTACATTACAGAAATGAACAATTCTTGGATGATTCAAATGAGAAAACCTCATTTCTATATATAGGAGTCCATGGTGTCACAACATAATCCTAGCCAACCTAACAATAATAATGTAAGGGAGCAACAATAATAATAATGGGGTTTATGGGACACAATAATAACAATATGGGGGCTACAGGGGCACAACAATAACAATAAGTGGGATACACTACCAACAATAAGGGGCTACACTAGTAATATAGGGACCTAACAATGATTTTATGACCATTTTGTTGATTCTTTATTTCTCCTTGAGTGTTTCTTTCGTTGTTGAAATGAACATGTTTATGTTGATCCTTTTCTTAAATGGTGTCATCAATTGTATCGCTAGTGGATCCCATGATTTTACAGGCACATCGCTTGAGTTTTTCTCTGTTTGGTGTCCTTAAGTGTGATTCATCTTTGTATGTCTCATGATCTTCCATCTAACTAATTCTTGTTTTGAAGAGGAAATATCTTTTGACACTAATAATTGTGTCTAAAATCTCAATTTCTTTGACCAACTTCAATTTTTTATTTGCTTCCTCTAATTTCTGCTTCGTAGAAACAACTCCCTCTTCTAGTTTTCCACATTCCTACAACTTTTATTTAAGTCGATTCACAAAATAATCCTCAATTCTTTTAGATTCTTCTATTTTTGTCTTCAAAACAACAACATCATGATCCTTGTTTTCAACCTATTATAGGAGTGATTCCATAGTCTTCTTATCCTTTCCTAATTCAATTTTTAGAAGATTTGAATACTCTTCAAAATCATGCTCTTTCTTTTCATACTTCATCAACTGATTATTAGCCTTTTCTAGGTCATCTTTCAAATAAATCATCTCAGCTTCTAGAGCCTCACAATGACCTTTTCTTTCTTTTAGTTAGTTCTACCTCACTTCTTCCATGATTCTTATTTCTTCTAGTTTGGCCTTCAAAGTAGCATTTTATTGATCATGGTTTTCATATTTATTCAAAATATCCTTTTTCATTTTTTCTTATTCTGAAAGATTGTTTAAGATCTCATCCTTACCTTCATAATTTTGGAGTTTTTCTTCTAATTGAATAACCATTTTCCTTGAAACTTTTAATTCCTCTAAGGCACCTACACATTCTCCTTCAAAATATACCTCTTATTATACTTCTTCTTTTGAGTAGTTAAAATCAACCAGATTAGGATCATCATCTTCATCATTAATGACTAAAGATGGACCTTTATAGTTACAATGACCTTTACCAAAGTTAAAAAAATTTGTACTACCTAATTCTTCTTTTTGACTACCTTTTGCATTCATGACCATGAAGAAAATTTCTTCTTTGATATCATCAATTTTTTGGATTGATCCTTCGAGCTAATGACACGGTCTTCTTTGAATTTTTCCTCTATCTTTTATAGGAGACTGAAAAGCTCGCATTTAGATTCTAATCTTTTTTTTTACCACTATCTTCTTCTATTGGGTTGATATATAGAATATTTTCATGGAATATTCTTTCATCCTCCTATTCCATTTAGTAAATATTACTATCTAAAGGTGTAAAAAACAACTACCATAAATATAAAGCAACTTGCAAGTAGGTCTTACCTACTTTGTATCTTCTTCACTTTTTGCTTCTGAATATAGATTTTTCTTTTGATGAGAAACAGAAAGGAGATTTCCTTCATCGTATGATTCATGATATTCAATCTTCTTTGGTTCTTTGTGATCATCGTTATAGATATTTTGGAGCTTATCTATCATAATTTTTGTAGTCTCATAATTAATTACCTTATTAGACTCTAATTTTGATGGAGTACTCAATATCATATTCATGAACTTTGCATTATACTTATTATTCTTTTATCCAATATATATCGATTTCATACATCAAATCCTTGATCCATTAGATAACATTTAACTCTTTCCTTCCAAATTTCATACTTTGATCCACTCAATAAAGGCTCTCCACTTGAATTATAACCAACCTGGTTATCCATGGTTCCTTTTGATTTGCTTTCACAGGTGGATTGTATTGTATCTAATTGTTCTTTTGCATTTATTATTAGGAAGAAAATCTCTTCTTTGTAATTTCCTAGTACTTATACTACATCTAATATAATACTTGTGTACTCATAGTCCTTCATATGATTTTTCTTCTTTCGATATGGATTCTTCTTATTCTTTAATTGGAAATAATATCTTGGATCTACTTTCTAGGTATTAAATAGATTTTGAAGGGACCTGCTCTAATATTAATTGTTGTAATTATGATTACACTGAGACAAGAGGTGAATCATTGTAATGGAAAATTTAACCAAATTAAACAATTTCACAATTCCTTATAATTGAGAATGTAACAATGCATCATTAAGAGTAATCATCACATCAACACATGAGAACACTACATATCTGTGGAAACACTTGCGGGAGGAAACAACAATTATTCTTATATTTTTCTTCAATCTTTGATTACAATATTTTACTGGCACCAACCAAAACATGATATCAACCCCCCTTAATCAACTTACAAGAACCAACCAGATGTAGGCACCAATCCCCAAATATATGCAAGCACCAACTTATTGCAAGCTTCAACTTGATATAGTTTCCACCCTTATGTAGGTTCCAACCTAATGGAGGCACCCACCTCTAAAATCTGCAAGCACTAGCTTGTTTTAGGCTCCAAACTAATTAAGGCACCAACCTCTACAATCAATTTATAGACTCCAACCTGATTTAGGCACAAACCTTTGAAATATGCAAGCGCTCACTTCCTTAATCACAATGGACCTCCTTTTCATAACATTTTCACATTGGATCCAAAAAATTTAATTCAATCTTCAAATAATAATTTATTTTATACTCAGCAACATCCAATTCAAACTCAACACTTTATCGACAAAACTTCTTTACTCATACTTCAACGAAAACAATAGACTTCCTTGAAAATTGTAAACTCCTTCCGAACATAGATCAAACATCATTTCATCATTTCAATATGTCAGTTATATGTACAAAAATAATACAACACTTAGCCCCGTCCCACAAATATAGCTATGCAATCTAATAAAATTGACAAATATAAACTAGGCTTTGTGGCTTCTTCGCAATGCATTACATGTTACACTATACACAAACCACGAATAAAAACCCTTTTTCAATTCGCCTTCCTTCACTTCGATTCTGATCTTTGTGATTCTATGTCTTGCTTAGTAGGCCTTTCAATATGAAAAAGAAAAGAAAATAAAAAAATGTGCTCTCCACCTTGTGGCTTATCTGCCATCGATCACTTCACTCCTCGCTCAAGATGTCATCATGGTACTTCATGAGATTGTTCAAACCACCATACTAGTTTGCACACCACACCATAAATCCAAACTATTTTAGCTTATTTATACTTTATTGGATTGGCCAACCATTGTAGGGTCGAATATCATCCAACCAATTTGTATTATATTTATTTTTCCTTGTTGGTTATCTGGTCTGAATGACCCAGATATAATTTGAGTCAATGACTCTTTGGGGTTTCAACAATTAACTCACATGATGATAAGATATGACCACATTCTTGAAAATTTGGATCTGATACCTTGTGAGAAGTATGGTACACCTGGCCTCTTTTTGACTTGAAATGCAAGCCTCAACACGAAATATTATTATTTATGTCGTATGACGAGGACACAGTACCAAAAACTAAAAATAACTTGACATTGTATTCAGGATCTAGGTCCTTCAGGGAAGTTGAATACTCTTAGATCACCGAATAATCTGGATATATTTTAAACATAAATACGAGCGGTATCGAAACCTTGATATTTGAGCTTTGACCTAAATCTAATATCTATGAATTTTTAATTTTAGAAAATGCTTGCGCCCATTAACTATCGAATTCCCAGATAACCGAATGACTCTTCCTTTGGTACCCTGACCACTTAAGAACCCTTACAAAATTAACCCTTGGTGTGAATCCAAAGGATATTCCATGTCATCTACCACATCATCTATAACTTCATCATGCCACGCGACATCTTCTTAGTGGTGCCAGGTGTCACATAGAAATAGGCCACTTGGCCACCCAAATGAGAAAATTTCACCTACCATATATGAATTTTTCAATGAGCCACATCATTTCCACTTGGTTCTATGTCATGTTCCACACCATCTTTATCCACCATTCACACTCTACCATCTATCACTGTTGCCACCTCATCTGGTACGGAGTAAAATCCAGCTTCATGTGATTTTCCTATGTTTTCTAGATATGTTAGGATGAATCCAGTTTAGAAAAATAATTCAACCCCATGATTGTCCAAATGAATCTGATTATGGAAAAATATAAAAACCCCAAATTTTCCAAATAATTGTTCGAGTCCAAATTTCTCAAATGTGACCAAATATCCAAGATACATTATGGCTTAACACTTGTTTTTCCAACATAAATTTCCTTCACTTCAAATGTGTTTTCTCATTAATATTTTGGTGTTTGACCAAGTTTCATATATTGTGGGAAAGGTCTTGGCAGGTGTTTTCCAAGTGAATATGTAGTTTTCTCATTATTTCTTAGGAATGAAACATAAATTCCCTCAAATATATTACATGTATCCTTAGCATTAGCTAGAAAACAGCACACATAAACATACTTACCAGGGTCCCCTTGAACTTAAAACAACCAACTACAACTGCCAACATTCTCAACCATCTTCTTGAACCTAAAATCAATGACTAACCTTTGGCACCACTAACAATACTTTCTCAACAGAAAAATATATTACACTCTTATGCTTACTAATTGTACCAATATATTTCCTTTCTCTCATGGTGGCATGGCCAACCAAGAAGCAACCCTAACCTACAAAAAACCTCACCACATATATGTGTTCTACATTATCATTCAAATAATTTATTGACCTACATGTTTTTTCCTCATTCCTACTAATTGTGGCATCACAAACCAAGAACCAACCCTAACCTACATGAAAACCTCACCACATATGTGTTCTGCATTATCTTTCAAATACTCTATTGACCTACATCTTGTTTCATTATTCCTAACTGCATAAGGCCAACTCGACCCCCCTATCCATGCACATAGCTTCGGCCATTTACCTAGGCAGACTTACACTTCAGCATAAACCAATCTTCCTATCCTACTACTCTATCAAAGTTGTGTTGTGATATGTTGACAACTCCTCCATAGCTTGAACCAATACCCAACACTAGTCCACTTCCAACTACGAATCTTGGGGGTTGTACCTGACTCCCATTAGCTAGAATTTGAGATTGATGGTAGTTGCGACTACCTTTTTCTCCCACTCACTGCATCCTTTCAAATGAAAACTCTGAATTTTTATTTTTTACATTACCTTTGTCGCCTATGAGTCCCATGTCCTATAAGTCATGCAATTCGTGCACACAATTCATTTATTCTAGCACCCAATTTATGTGGGTCGTTACAATTTTCAAGAATTTGTTCCAACTAGTTTCTCTTCCCCACTCACAACAATGTTGTGAACTTTGAAAGCCCTCCTTAACTTGATCGTGCTTCCTTATCCTAGTCATATCTTTCATTCATTCGAGTCCAAATCTGCATAACACTGTAACTTCTTTGATTCACTGATTTCTCTCTGTGCTATCAACCCAATTCTTGACCTATCGCCCCTTCGCTACTCTCTTCTACTGATGACTAATTTCTGTCAGTTGCATCGGTTGTGCTTTTAGTCGATTATTGTGGTCTTATTCCAAAATGACTTTTTCCAACCTAACCATAGATTCTTTTATAATTCCATGGGCTCCTCTCTCTGGTTGTTGGACATCCACCCTAAAAAAATAATATCCCTGGTATGATCATGGTTGAACCTAGATTTGACAATCTGGTACGAACTGAAAACTTGCAATTTCAAAATCAATTCAGAATTTTGGTTATAATAACATGTTTGATTTACTAGAATTTAACACCTGGTATTTAAATCCTAGAAAATAATTATTGAATAAACATATAACTAAGTTCCTAAAAAAAATATTTAGTGGAATAAAATAACTAGTTGAATCACAATGATACACAAATATTTCTTTCCAACAAATCAATTCATCATTAACCAAAACAATTGAACCTACTTTCCCTCTTTCCCTAGGATAATGGCCCAACGAAGAAAATATATATACACTAACTTGGATCTGAGTCATTAGATCCACCTTATATAGGTGCTCCATTTCACTTGCAGATCTAGATCTCAAACCTCTGTGTACTCTCATAGACCCAAGACATTGCTCATTGAGATGTCATTCTCAATCTTATGTTGTTGTTGGCTATCTATCTCTCATCAACCTTTTTTCATAACTTTACATTGAGCCAAAATTCTAATCCCAACCCTAATATGAAAGTGATTAATGGATGATATTAGATCTCGTCTCGTTTGATATCAATGGATAATATTTAAACTTACTCACTAAATTAAAATAATTATTTACTTTTCTTATTTTTATTATCTCAATAAGCCTAATATTTTTTTTTTCCTAAGTTAGACTTAGGCTAGGTTACATTAGCAACTTGCTCAACCTAGAACAAATTTTCAAAGAAGATGTGGGCCACTTCTACATGCCTAGAAGCAAGGCCTTTGCAGAAATATTTTCCCAAGCTACAAAACCAGTCAATACCATATTTAAACAAATGAGGCAAAGTAAAGGTTTTTTCACATAAATCAAACAATATCTCAAAAAGAAAAAACTCTATTTAATAATGACCAATAAATATTATAAAGACATATATTAATCACATAGACATGTTAGGATTACACATTCCCACATCAAAACATTTCTATATCATTCTACTTTACAGCTGGTGGTTAAAATAAAATGGATTATACCATTTAAAATAAAACTATGTATTTGTTAGTGGAGACATATTATGTATAATAATGGGAGAGCAATGTTATATAATATATCAAAAAATATCTCAAAAAAACAACTCTATCTAATAATGACCAATAAAATTTATAAAAACACATAATTATATAAACATGCAAACCTTAGATATCCCATATCAAGACATTTTTATACATTTTTCTATCATTCTACTCTACAGCTAGTAATTAAGTTAGAGTAAATTACACCATTTCAAATAATAATAATTGCTTATGTGTTAATAGAGGTTGAAGTAAGTTTGATTCTTACCTACATAATATATTATTTTTCCAAAAATAGCTTTCTCTAATACCTATATTGTGATAAGTGTTATCAAACAAGGTGAGATAGCTAGCAATACTGTCGCTTAGTTTAATTATCAAATTTTTAAAGGTATGAATTAACTCCCACATTTGAACAAGAGCTACAAAGTAGCTACTATCACTTAGTTTAAATATAGTTAAAAACATATGTTTAATAAAAATAATATAGTTAGATCTAAGACTTTTCTGATCCATAATGTAGATAAATGTACTTTCGGATTAATCACATCATTAGGATTAGGACAATCCCAATGAGGTGATTAATTCGAAAGTACATTTTTATTTTGCCCACTAGTGTAGCTCAATTGGTGATTACCTTGTTATGAAGTATTATGCAAACAATGAGATTCAAATCCCCGTGGGTCAAACCAACAAAGAAAATAACCACTCTAAATTCATAAAATTTATATATAATTAAGTAAACAAGTTTCAGATTCCTTATATTGAAATTTTGTTCTTATTTTCTATATGTATGAATTAATAATACATATTATAATTGTTAGAATAATGTTTTTAATAATATTTTCATATCAATTTGTTTTTATACCTATTTGGCTAGTGATATACAAATTTTACCAAAAGTTTTCTTTTGGATTTTTAGAGCCATGCAAAGTTGCCTTTCTATCTCATAGGATGTTGCCATAATGGAGAAGGCATGTGTATGTCATGTTTCCAGATAGCGGGAAAATGAAAATTATAGATTATGGCAGAGAAAAATGTTCTTTGAGTTGTGGAATGATGCAATATTGCAATTGACATTGTTGGCATATCTACACCTAAATGAACTTGCAAAATGCAATTCTTTGATAAATACATGCAATTCTCTAACATTTATCAATCTTTTTTATTTAGTACTGGTTTGTCTCTATTTCTTCAATCAAAGTATTTGTTAGATTGCATATATGTTGATAACATTTACATTATTTTCATAACATTTCAAGATTGATATAAATATATTCATGCGATTATAAGTTTTTATTTAATTAATTTGAAATTATAGGATGTTTTTTTAATTATTTTTAATTTAAAATTAGTTTTAAGTTGTATAATTAAAGCTATTGTCTATTACCTTGTTTTTTTATATATTACTTTCATTTCATAAACATGAAACTATGTTGATATTGTTATTAATTTTTCTACAAATAATTTTTTTTTAATAAAAATTCAAACAAAAAATATTATAAAATTTTTGTTAAGTCTAAAGAGAATAGATTGAATCATTGTTTGCAAATTTAATTCTCTCCCATAAAAAAAATATACATCATTCATAAAATATCATAATATATTTTATTTTACTAAATCTAAATATACAAAATATCCAATATAAAAAAACAATATATATATTTTTTATCAAATTTTAAATTTATTAAAATATTAAGGTTAAATAAAAGGCTAAATCTTTATTGGGATAAATTTGACCTTTGATTTATTAATGAGTTGATAAAAATTTTAAACTTTGATTATTAGTTTATATTATTGATAAACTTACACTGATTTATAATGAGTTGATGGAAATTTTAAAACTTGATTATTAGTTTATAGTATTGATAAACTTACATTATCAAATTTGAAAAATATAATATTAAAAATAATATATTTTTAAATATGGTAAACAAATTATTATTTAAACCTACATTGTACATAGATAAAGTTTATGTTTTCTTACACTAAAATATATATATATATAACATTTCATTTAATATATATTATTAATAGGAATGAAATTTCATTTGCATACTAATTTATTTTTGTAAATGTCATGACAATTCCTCATTAGATATTCAAAATCAGTAAATATTTAAGATTGTATGGTGACTTGCTCATATTAGTTACGTAAATGTCGTGACAATTCCTCATTAAATATTCAAAATCAGTAAATATTTAAGATTGTATGGTGACTTGCTCATAGTGAACAGTGTAGTTGTTCCTATCACTCTAGGCGAAACACGCATCTACCACATGAATGGCCACTTGAACTTATTGTTTTTAATGTCATCTTATGAAACAGAGCTTTCATGAAAATTTGTGCAACCCTATAATAATGGCATCAATTTTACCTGGTAGTCTTGAACATGCTATTTAATGGTGCCAAATGGATTCTTTAATATGGTTTCTGTATAGTTTTCGTACGAGAACAAAAGAGGTGTGGGAAAGCTTGAGATGCAAGAAATCAGCGGAAATAAGTCACTTCGATTCAAGCCAAATTGAGATGAGTATTGATATGACACAAAGCATTATGTTGCAGGTTATATAAGGTAATCATTTCAGAATAAGAGTTTAATAAAATGGACCAAATTTTAAATAAATAAATTAATATATTTTAAAAAATTAAAAAAAAAAAAAATTCTTCAATTTTTTATTTTTATTTTTATCAAAACAAATCAATTAC